>CM062594.1:774516-1252862 GCA_031468815.1 Morus bassanus
TTCCCCTTGTGACCTTCGCCCTTTGGCCCCGCGTGGTGACCCGCCAAGATGGCGCTGTCCATGGCTGGCTGCCGCGGGGGGCTCTGGCGCCTCGGCTCCGGCCCCGGCCCCGGCCCCGGCGCCGGTCTGAGTCGCCCCCTGCGGCTGCCGGAGCCGCGCCCCGCCCGGGGGGCGCTGAGGTGAGCGGGGACTTTCCCGCCCTCCCCCCGGTACCTGCCATCGCCCCCCGGACGCGGCCGTGACCCCCCCCCCCCGCCCCGCCGTGACCCCCTCCGGGCCCGGCCGTGACCGCCCCCCCCCCCGGGCCGCCCGCCCCCGCCACAGCCCCACCCCCCCCAACACCGCCCTCCCCCCCCCCCCCCCCCCCCCCCCCGGTCCTGTCACCAGCCTTGTCCTCCCCTCGGTGCCCCCCGCCGGCATTGCCCATCCCCCCCCAGCCTCCAGTGCCCCCCCCGCCCCGCCCCTCACCCCGGTGTCGTTCCCCCACCATGAGCTTCCCCTCCCAATGCCCCCCCGATTACTGACCCCCGCCCCTGCGCCAAGCACGGCCTGCCCCCAGCACTGGGGGAGCCCCCAGCCCCCCCTGGGCCCTGGTCCTGACCCTCAGCCCCCCATTGCCCCCCCAGTGCTGCCCCTGGCCCCCAGCCCCATCTGAAGGGGCTGGCTGGGGCTGCCTGTATGGGGGAGGGGGGGGTCCCAGTGCCCCATCCTCTCTGGGGGGGCTTTGGGAGTCCCAGAGCCTAGTGTCCCACCCCCTCTGGGCCAACCCCTGCCTCCTTCAGAGCCTTTTGTGCAAAACAGCGACAGAAACAAAAAACAGCAACTAGGGCGGCCTCACCTCGGCCGCTGTGGGCAGTTTTGGGCGCCGCAGGACATCAAGGGGATAAAGCTGCTACTGGAGAGTGTCCAGAGGAGGGCCACGAAGTTGGGGAAGGGTTTAGAGGGGAAACCGTACGAGGAGCGGCTGAAGTCACTGGGTTTGTCCAGCCGGGAGAAGAGGAGGCTGAGGGCAGACCTCATGGCGGTCTGCAGCTTCCTCACCAGGGGAGGAGGAGGAGGGTCGGGCACGGATCTCTCCTCTCTGGTGACCAACGACAGGACCCGAGGGAATGGCAGGAGGATGTGCCAGGGCAGGGTTAGGTTGGGTATTAGGAGAAGGTTCTTCCCCCAGAGGGTGGTGGAGCACTGGAACAGGCTCCCCAGGGAGGCATCGCGGCGCCGAGGCTGGCGATAGCCAAGAAGCACTTGGACAAAGCCCTCAGAGCCATGGGGTGGGTTTGGGGTTGTCCTGTGCAGGGACAGGAGTTGGACTCGATGGTCCTTGCCGGTCCCTTCCCACTCAGGGCATTCTGTAGTTATATGAAATAACGGGGGTGGGTGTGGGGCTGCCCCGCTGCAGGTCCCCACTGTGCTGCCTCTCCACGAAAGCCGGCTCCAGGTCTGTCCTCGCAGCCCTGGTATCGAAAGCGAAGCGCATCAACGGGAGGTACGAGAGGTTTTTGGAAAGGACCTTCCCCCGTTTCTACGTTCTCTATGCGACTTTCACGAAAGGTGGGTCCCAGGGAGGAGGGGACATCTCTGGTTCTCCTGGGAGGACGGAGGCAGCTGGAAACATGCTGCCTGTTCCCATCCTGGGACTAAAAACCGTGTCGCCAGAGGCATTTGCCTCGGAATCGGGGACCTGAAGGTGTTCTCTGTCTCGGCAGGAATCCA
The DNA here is from genome assembly GCA_031468815.1 of Morus bassanus. Lineage (NCBI taxonomy): Eukaryota > Metazoa > Chordata > Aves > Suliformes > Sulidae > Morus > Morus bassanus. Next base: position 776,230 of record CM062594.1, read on the forward strand.
AGCGCTCTTCCTGGAAGTAAAGGAAATAAGAAAAATCAAATCTAATATGTCCCGTCAGAGACTGAGCGTTCAGCAGCTTCCCTACCGGGAGATGGAGAGGCTGCGGCAGGTATGGCGCAGCCACGCTCGGGACACGTTTCGGTGCCGCAATGCCCGGCTCTGCCTCCCCGCTGCCGCTAGGGACATTTCCTCCCCGCAAAAAGGGGCTCGATTTAGTGCACGGGGCTTTGACGGGAGGTTGGAGAGGCTGATTCCTCCGGGTGAGGCGCGTTCCCTGCTTAAAAACAGGGTTTGGAAGCTGTGGCCGGGGCCGGGGCTGTTAATTTTGAGGGAATTTCGCGAGTTTGGCGTCAGATCCTGATTCTCTCTCCTAATTTTGGAGGCAGTTTCGCAGGGACGTGATCAAGGCCATTCCCATCGGAGTTATCGCCATCCCGCCCTTCGCCAACTTCTTGGTCATCGTCCTGATGTGAGTATGGGCGTTGCAGTGACCGCCGGGGTTCGGCTGCGGCCCCGATCTTTGGGCTCCTTGATGCCGATATTCTAAATTTCATGGAATTGGGGTTTTTTTTAGAGTTATAAATCCAGCCAGATGGTCTCCCTTCCTCCCTCCACCTCTCGTTGTAATAAAAAATACCCGCAACCTGATGAGCCCAGCGAGCGTTTTGCAATCCCAGCTCCTGTGTGCCAGCAACCCACCCAGCTCCCTCTTTCTAACGCGGAGAAATAATCCCCGGCACGCAGGGAACAGCCCTGTGCGTGCTTGGCTGGAGAAACCTCCTTGCAGGATTCCCTCCCAGCTGTCACCGTAGTCCTGCGAACATCCCTCTCCCTGCCAGCTGTCCTGCTGCCAGAGCTAAATCCAGGCTAAACTCCTGGATTTTTTAATTCTGCTTCCTGGCTTTCGTGTCCTGTGGGTGGGTGAGAGCGTAAAATGGTGCAGGGTGGAGATCTCGATGTTGTGAATAGCCTTGGCCACAGGGGAGAAGCTCCAGCCGGGCACGGCAGTGATCCGATCGCCCGGGGTGCTCCTTCCTCAGCTCGCCACGGCCTTTGGAGGAGCAAATCTCCTTCTGTGACCAGGTGACCCACTTAGTGGAGGAGGGAAAGGCTGTGTGGATGTGTCTACCTGGACTTTAGCAAAGCCTTTGACGCCGTTTCCCACATCATTCTCCTGGAGAAACCAGCTGCTTGTGGCTCAGACAGGCGTGCGCTTTGCTGGGTAAAGAGCCAGGGCCCAAAGAGTAGCGGTGAACAGAGTTAAACCCCGTTGGTCCCAAGTGCTGTTCCCCAGGGCTCGGTGTTGGGGCCAGCTCTGTTTAATACCTTCGCCAGTGGTCTGCGCGAAGGGATCGAGTGTGTCCTCAGTCAATTTGCCGATGACACTGGGTTGGGCGGGAGGGTTGGTCTGCATGAGGACGGGAAGGGCGGCACGGAGGGGTCGGGACGGGCTGGATCGATGGGCCGAGGTCGGTTGTGTGAGGTTTAACAAGGCCAAGTGCGGGGTACTGCCCTTGGGTCACAACAACCCCAGGCAACGCTCCAGGCTTGGGGAAGAGAGGCTGGAAAGCTGCCCGGCGGAGAAGGCCCTGGGGGTGCTGGCTGACAGCCGGCTGGACACGAGCCAGCAGTGTGCCCAGGTGGCCAAGGAGGCCAACGGCATCCTGGCTCGTATCAGCAATGGTGTGGCCAGCAGGAGCAGGGCAGGGATGGTGCCCCTGTGCTCGGCACTGGTGAGGCCGCACCTCGAATGCTGTGTTCAGTTTTGGGCCCCTCGGGACAAGAAGGACATGGAGGTGCTGGAGCGTGTCCAGAGAAGGGCAACGGAGCTGGGGAAGGGTCTGGAGCACAAGTGTGATGGGGAGCGGCTGAGGGAGCTGGGGTTGTTTAGCCTGGAGAAGAGGAGGCTGAGGGGAGACCTTATTGCTCTCTGCAACTCCCCGAAAGGAGGTTGTGGTGAGGTGGGGGTTGGTCTGTTCTCCCAAGTTACTAGCGATAGGATGAGAGGACATGGCCTTAAGCTGCACCAGGGGAAGTTTGGATTGGATATTAGGGAAAAATTTCTTCACTGACAGAGTGTTCAGGCACTGGAACAGGCTGCCCAGAGAGCTGGTGGAGTCACCATCCCTGGGGGTGTTCAAAAACCGTGTAGCCATGGCCCTTGGGGACATGGTTTAGCAGTGGGCTTCGCAGGTCTGGGTTCACACTTGGACTTGATGACCTTAAGGGTCATTTCCAACCTAAACAATGCTATGATTCCCAAGCTTGCCCCTTTGGAGGAGCAAATGTCTGCAGCTCCTAGGGGCAAGATGTGCTGCCCTGGCGCAGGACGTTTCTTGTGCCTCTTCCCAGCAGCACAAAATCCGACTGCCCCAGCTTGTGCCTGTGCTTTTCCTCCCTGAATCCCTGTCTCCTCTTCTCTCCAAGGTATTTCTTCCCTCGCCAGCTCCTGATCCGCTATTTCTGGACCCCCAACCAGCAGGTTGAGTTCCTTGACGCCTACGATGCCATCCGGAGAGACTCGTATCCGGATGTGGTGAAGAGTTTAGTCCTGGCAGCGCGTTCCCTGCCCGAGCCGCAGCTCCAAAAACGCCTGCAGGAGCTCTGCACCGAGGTACGTCAGAGCCGCGGCCGGTATTGCCCGTCCTGCCTGTGCCACTGCCGCCGCCTCGGCCCTGCCTGGTGGTGGTGAACGCCCGTGGGAGGTGTTGGCGATGCACACTGTGGCTCTTTCAGGTGCAGCGAGGTTCCCAGCCGCGCGTGGCCGAACTCTACGCTGTGAGAAGTTTGTTTTCGGGATCTCCACTGGGTCTGAACAAGCTCCAGGTGTCTCACGTGGTGAGTGTGGCTTTTCTCCTGCTGGCAGCTCAGAGCTGGCTCTTACTGAAGAGCGAAAAGGTGCTCGTCTGCTCAGTTGTGCCCCAAACAGGGTGTTGCACTTAAAACCAGTCCAGTTGTGTGCTCGTAGCCCAGAAAGCCAAGCTTCTCCTGGGCTGCATCCCCAGCAGCGTGGGCAGCAGGGCGAGGGAGGGGATTCTGTCCCTCGGCTCCGCTCTGGTGAGACCCCCCCTGCAGCGCTGCGTCCAGCTCTGGGGTCCTCAGCATGGGACAGACACGGACCTGTTGGAGCGGGTCCAGAGGAGGGCACGGAAATGATCCGAGGGCTGGAGCACCTCTGTGACGAGCACAGGCAGGGAGAATCATAGAATCATTAAGGTTGGAAAAGACCTCTAGGATCATCAAGTCCAACAGTCAACCCAACACTACCATGTCTCCTAAACCATGTCCCCAAGGGCCACGGCTACACGGTGTTTGAACCCCTCCAGGGATGGCGACTCCACCACCTCTCTGGGCAGCCTGTTCCAGTGCCTGAACACTCTGTCAGTGAAGAAATTTTTCCTAATATCCAATCCAAACCTCCCCTGGCGCAGCTTAAGGCCACGTCCTCTTGTCCTATCACTAGTGACTTGGGAGAAGAGACCAACCCCCACCTCACCACAACCTCCTTTCAGGGAGTTGCAGAGAGCGATAAGGTCTCCCCTCAGCCTCCTCTTCTCCAGGCTATACAACCCCAGCTCCCTCAGCCGCTCCCCATCACACTTGTGCTCCAGACCCTTCCCCAGCTCTGTTGCCCTTCTCTGGACACGCTCCAGCACCTCCATGTCCTTCTTGTCCCGAGGGGCCCAAAACCGAACGCAGCATTTGGGGGGCGGCCTCACCAGTGCCGAGTACAGGGGCACCATCCCTGCCCTGCTCCTGCTGGCCACACTATTGCTGATATAAGAGTTTCGGTTGTTCAGCCTGGAGAAGAGAAGGCTCCGGGGAGACCCTCTTGCAGCATTTCAGGTCTTAAAGGGACTCGTAAGAGAGATGGGGACACAGTTTTTTGCAGGGCCTGCAGCAATAGGACAAGGGGTAATGGTTTTAAACTAAAAGAGAGGAGACTCAGACTAGATCTAAGGAAGGAATGTTTTACGCTGAGGGCGGTGAGACCCTGGCACCGGCTGCCCAGGGGGTGGTGGGTGCCCCCTCCCTGGACACGTTCGAGGTCAGGCTGGAGGGGCTCGGAGCAACCTGCTCTGGTCGGAGATGTCCCCGCTTGCGGCAGGGGGTTGGACGGGGTGACTCGTAAAGGTCCCTCCTGACCCAAACCCTTCTGTGATTCGATGAAAACAGCCCCAGAAAGAGACTGTCTGTCCGCTCTTGCTGTAGGTCCCTGGCTCGGTGGGACTGTTGGCCACGTCTGAGCCATCCCACGCATCTGAACTCGCCCCGGACACCCACGTCTGGCCCAGGACAGCGCTTGTGCCTCTCGATACCCGCTCCTTGCTCTGCGCGCTGGGCCGGGCAGCCGAGCTGGGTGTAACCAGAACTGCCAGGGGCTGGTCGGGGTTTCAGTGTGGGCAGGACAATCAGCCAGATAATTAAAGGGGAACAAAATATGGGGTGTGTCGGGAACAGGGGAGGCTTCGTGTGATTTAAATTGTGCCTCGATGGGTCAGACACCCATTTTTGGAGGGGTTGGATGCCCTCACTGGTGACCCTGCCCTTGATTTCCCTCTCAGAAAGCCCTAAGCCAGGTCCTGTTTCTCACCACCCACTTGCCGGCCTTTTTCCTGCGGTATCGCCTGCGGAGCCACGTCTTGGAGATCCGGCAGCTGGACCGCGCCATGCTGCGCCTGGGCTTGGGCCAGCTGTCCGAGGAGGAGCTGAAAGCGGTGAGGACGCCTCTTCCAGCCCTGTGCCGGCTGCTTTACCCTGGGGTTGCGTCGTCCCGGCCCTCCCCGTTGTTAGCAGAGCTGCGTCGGGGCACAGCACGTTCCTCCAGACCCACCGCGAGACAGATTGCGGCCGCTCTCCTCCGGGAAGGCGTTTTCCGGGCCCGTTTTCCATGCCGGGACCGCAGCGGGGCACGGTTCACCATTGCTCAGCCGCGCTTCACGCCGAGGAAGGATCATGGCGCGATCCCCGGCGTTTCTTGTGACCCGGAGTGCCCATCCCTCAACGTGTCTGTATTTTTTTTCCTCTCCCCTGCTCCACAGGCTTGTTACCTGCGTGGCCTGAACTCCACGCATCTCGGCATGTCCGAGTGCAGAGCGTGGCTGGAGCAGTGGCTGGGGCTCTCCTGCAAGCTGCAAGGTAACGGCGGCCAAGGGGCAGCTCCTGCCGGGTGGCGCGGGCGGGACCTGGGAGCCTCTGGAGCTTCTCTGGGCACAGGGAGCGTTGGCTCCAGGGAAATGAGGGGTAAACGGTGGCTTTATTCCCCTCTGGGCTGCCCCGTCGATCCCCCGGGGCCTCCTCCCCGGGAGGAGGGTGCGGCGGAGTGCGCTGGCTCTTTCCAGGGCTGCGTCCCTGTGGAATACCCAATGCCCGGGTGTCCCTGTCCCGCAGAGACCTCAAGCCCCACAGCAACACCTGGGGGGAGCAAAATGGGAGTGGGAGGGAAATGGGCGACCCAGAGCAGAGGAAAAAGCCCCCAGAGAGGGGTGCCGGGGGCGAGGGGGAGCCCTGCAGCCTCCGGTGCCGCACCAGCAGCTCGGGATGAGAATGTTTGGAGCGGTTGGGCCGCAGCAGCGCCACTCTGACCCCGCTCTCGTGTATTTTTTCCAGCTTCCGAAGCTTCCCTCCTGGCGAACAGCATGGTCCTGCTGTCCCTCAACTACGCCAGGGTCAAGGAGTGACAGCCGAGCCGCCGGCTGTGCACCCTCACCCCGGCACCGTGCGCTGACTTGGCGATTCCCAGCCTGGTGCCGCAAAAATAAGACCCGTCTTTTGGTGATGTGAAACCACGGCCTGGAGTCGGCGAGAGGGCCCCCACCGCCGCCGCGGGGGCGAAGACGCGATTCCCTCCCTCCAGCACTGGAGGTTTGTGCCGGCACCGGCTGTTCTCTTCCCCTTCGTGCCGTCGGAGCGGGCTGGCGATGCCGCGGGGCTGAGCCCCGTCCCTGCCTTCCCTCCGTCGGCGTCCGAGGGAGGCGGCTTCGCTGTTACAGCTCTTAAACTGCGTCACTTTGACCACGGGATGGGAGAACGAGCGTCTCCGCTGCCTGTGGACACTTCCCTTAGTATCTCGTAGTAGCGGGCTCCGTTCAGCTTGGGTTTTGCTGCCCTGTGCCTCGCGCAGAGGGTGTTACTTAGTTTCTTTACTTCACTGAGCAGTCTTAAGTGTAAAAATCTCCCTGAGGGGTTAAGAAAAGACCCCAAATCCCCACATGACATTACTGGGAGCCTCAGGCGGGTTCCTGTGCTTTTGGCCGGCTGCGGCTGCCTCCCGGCGCATCCCGGTCATGGCCCCTCGCCCAGGCAGCCCTCGCCACCGGCGCTGGCTGATGGAGGGAGGAGGCCGGGGTCAGAAACACCACTGCCGACACAAACGGTGATAGAAAGGCAGCGCTGAAGTGCCCCGATTCCTTCAGCGGAGGCCACGGGCTGCCTTCGGTGAGTTCTGCCCAATTAGATCTTAGCCCTGCGCTTTCTGCTCGGCAGAGGCGGCTTCGGGGGGGGCTTTCATTGCAGCTCCCCTCTGTGGTAAGGGGTTAAAACCCACCATGTCTCACCTCATCCGTCACTGCATGAGAAACGTCCGGCTGTGGAGTGAATTCAAACCAACTGTAAGTGTTTTATTAAAGACAGAAGCAAGCGAGTGGCTCGAGTGTCTCTTTGGAGGCCCCCGCCTGCCTCCTGCGCCGTGAAACACTCTGTGTCCCACCACTGGCTCCTCCACCCACCGACAGGGCACTCTCACACCTGGGAAACTGCCTTTTTTAAGCATTATTCAGGTATAAAGGAGGGGTAGGAATCGCCCACCCATGCGCCCAGGCTGCCCCAAGCGCTCCCCTCACCTCTTGGAGAAGAAAACTCTTCCCCTAACCCACCCCCCTCACTATTTTTGCAGGAATTCGAGACTCCCCCCACCAAGAGGAATCCACCAGGGTGGGTTTAACCCCCTTTAAGATGCAACTCGCCGCGCAAGTTTGAGCATTTCTTTTATTTTTACACTTAAATATTCTCTTTAAATACAGCATTATCACCATGAAAAGAACAGAAAAGGCTGGAATTAAAAAAAAAAATAAAATCTGCGGAGGACAAGCTTTGGATTCACACTGGAAAAAATTAAAAACAAAAAAAGCCACCTGTAGACAGTGTGTGAGACGGGGAGGTTTAGGAGTCGTAGAGTCACTGTTTAAATAGGACGAGGAGCTGGGGGGACGCCTGGATTTCGGCGGTGCGACAGCAACACGGCTCCCGCAGCAGCTCGGTAGCACCAGAGGAGACGGGCTGTTTGGTTTCTTACACGGCGACGAATCGAGCAGGAACCAGCGTTAGTGTCAGTGAGTACGTTTGAACCAAACCAAAAAAAAATAATAATAAAAGGCAGAAATGCGCTTTCATTGCACTATTAACAGCATAGTTATCTTTGTAAAAATAGAATAAATCCTATTAGTTCTTTGCTTATTGTGAAAGCACCCATCCTAACCAGCGTCTTAGGATTCATTCTGGGGGTTGACGGAGCCTCCAGGCTCACCTAACGAGTCGCCTAACGAGCCGTGTCCCGGCACGAGCGGGTCCTGGTGGCCACGGGCCGGGACACAGAGCTGGGGAGGGAGCGCGGAGTCCATTGAAAACAAAACAAAAAAAAAAGGTGGAGAAAAATAAAGACTTTAACCCATTCAAGTGTCACCATTTGCTCCGTTTTTTTGCAGCTCGGAGTTGCTCCGTTTTGTGCGGGAGCTGGGGAAAAAAACAAACCCAACCCCTCACGGCCAAACAGGCACCAGCACGGTGGCAGCTCCCGCCGGGGAGGGACGCGGGGACGCCGCTGGCGAAGCGCCCAACAAGGGGTAAGGCTTTGTTCCTCCCGCATTTAGCCCTTGTGTGCCGGCCGAGGGCAGGGAGAGCTGGGCTCGCCGGGATCGGCGCCGGCTGGGTAACATGCACCGAGCGCCCCCGGTTTGGAAACCAGCCCCTTCCCCTCCGCTCTGCCCCGGGAGAAGGGGACTGTGTCCCTGGGGACTCGGTCCTGGCCCGGAGAGAGGGGACAGCGGGGAAGAGCCGCTTTGCTGGGCTTAAGGCTCAGTTGGACCCGCTCGCCGAGGTGGCAAGAGCAGCAGAAGGGTTTTAAACCCCTTTAAACACCTTTCGGCAGAGGGAGGCGACCGCCAGGAGCACGAGAGCCTTAAACCGCAACAAAACCCCCCAAAAAACAATTAAAGGACTTTGTCAGGCCACAGTTGTCCCCCCCTCCTCCCGGTTTCCCTGCTCTCCAGTGGACATTTCCCTTGGGAGCCGTGTCCGCTGCGAGCTCCGGGGTTGTTTCCCAAGGCGAAGCGAGGGCGGCAGCGCGGGGCTGTGTTGGACTGAACCCTCCGGCAGAGGAAGCTCGTGGGCATCGGGGGCTCTTCGCTCCCCACCCTCCTCCTGCGCCTCCCCTTAAAAAAAGTCCGGATTTGCTCATCCAGAGTCCGGTAAATGGTGGGGAGACGGAGGGGAGACCCTTCCCCTCGGCCGGGATAAGGCTGGAGCAAGGGTGGAGATTAAAGCCGCTGGGGAGAGGGAAGGGGAGCTGGGAGAAGGGCCCCCCCAGGCCTCCCCATCGAGACGCAGCACGGAGACCCTCGATGGGGCCAGTTTCGGCAGGAGGCAAAGGGGGGGCCCCATCCCCGGCACTGGGGGAGCCGGGGGGTGGCGGGGACGGGGGGAAAGTGCTTTTACTGCCTGGCTGGGGGATGCAGCAGCTGGTTACCTTGACTGTTCCTTGAGGCCAGCGTGGAGCACGGGGACAGACGGACGGATGCGGTTCTCCATCACGGCTGTGCTGCAGCCGTGAGGGGATCAAACTCTTCAAATCCAGGTGGTTAAAAACCTCCCTGAATTTTCTAGGAGAGTTTGCAGGCTGCAGTCTCACCCCTCTTGTGCAATTAGAGCCTCCCCGCTGGCTCCGGGTCCTTCCCGATCCATCCTGTGCTGGCTGCGGTGGCCGGTGGTCCCAGGGAAGGGGCTGGAGCAGCATTCAGAGGTGCTGGGTTGTGACACGACCCGGGAAACATTCAGTAAAGGGGAAAAAAAAAGGAAAAAAGGAAAAAAACAGAGAGGGGAGAGGTCTGCCGGCAGCCTGGAGGGCAGGGGCTGCGGTGGGGGCAGCTCAGGGGGAGGAGGACGGGAAGGAGCTGCCATGGGAAGTGGGAGGCTCCAGGTCCGGCGTGTCCTGGCTCGCAGGTGGCAACCGAGCGGCCACCGGCATCGGCCGAGCCACAAAAAACGTCTCTGCCGGGCAAGCGAAAGGCTCCTGGCAGCGGGCGAGGGGATGCCGTTTAAAATCCTCTGTACAAAGCAGCCCCTGCTCTCCACCCGCCCCCAATTAAATAACCACCAGTGGCCGCTGCCGGTCCATAAAATATTATTGTCAATAAATAAACGAGCGCCGAGGGCGGGGATGGGGCTGCTCACACGGGCAGGACGGGCCCCAGCGAGCGCTCCTCGGCAGAGGGCGGCTCGTGCGCCCGCTCCGGGGCTTGCTCCGGTGGCACGGGGGACGGGGAGGGTGGGCGGCGGGGAGCAGCCGCTGCTCGGCAGCCCTCGGAGGACGGCGCGGCCTCCGGGGACGAGGGGAGAGCTTTGGATGCTTCCCCCTTGCTCGGAGCAGCGGCGGCTCGGCTGCAAGTCACCACGGGGACGGGGAGGACGCCGAGGTCCTTCTCGCCCGGGCAGGAGGACGGTGCTGGCGGCTCCACTGGGCCGCTCTCGCCCTTGGCGCCCAGCACCGGCCGCTGCTCCACCTGGTAGTAGACCACGGACCCATCGTTCAAGTAGGGCTGGTCGCCCACCGCCGAGGCCGCCTGCTCCGAGCCGTCGGCGAAGCAGAGGACGGACGAGCCCGGAGGTAACTGGGCTTGGATGAGGATGGGGGCGGTGAGACCCGGGCACAAACCCTCTGGCACGGCCAGGGGCTCCTCCAGGATGCAAACGCCCAAGCTTTCCACACCGGAGCCATTGCTGGAGTCTTCCTCAGCCTTCAGCCTCTCCAACTCCTCTGCCGTTTGCAGGTGCATGACGGCTGTCTCATTCTCCGCCATGAACTCCTGGAAGTCCTGCGTTTCGGCCGGCTGCGGCCCCAGCCAGTCACCGGTGGCGCCGTGAGCAGCAGCTGCCTCCTCCTCCGGTGCCGAAGGCCGCCCGCCCTGACGCTTGTTCTCCAGCTCCAGCTTCATGATGGTGTGGAGGTAGTGAGTCCGCACCCGGATGGGATTGAATTCGATCCGACCGGCCATGTTACCGCAACCGTCCCGGGAGCAGCCGCAGGGGAAGGACATGCGATCCACCTGGCAGGGAGACGGAGACGTGGCAGCTCCAGGATCCCAAAGGATTCCTCCCCAGAGCCTAAAATCCATCCCAGCGCTGCCTGACGTCAGGAATTTGTCCCCAAAACAAGCTGGAGTTGCACCCCGGCCCCTCCGGGAGCAGCCGGCACCCAAGGAGAGCGTGCCAGCACCAGGACAAGCCCCGGCAAGCCGGTTTCGCCGCCGGCATCTCCTTCCCCGACTCACCTGGCATTTAATCCCCGCCTGGCTGCAGGCACAGGCCTCCGGGTCGCAGTAGAGGCGGCAGTCGCAGCCACACTCCTCCCGGGACAGGCGGATCGCCCGCAGCTCCTGCTTCTCCTCGGCGTCAATGCGGTGAACGCCGGAGGCTCGCAGCAGAGCCCGGCGGCGTTTGGTGGGCAGCGGCTGCAGGAAGAAATAGTCATCCACTTCCACGTTTTCCACGTCGATGTCGTCATCCGATACATCCTCCAGCGTCAGGCCTTCCGCCTCCTCCGACTCCACCGTGCCGTTCTTGGTGAGCTGCGGGGCGGCGGGGCAGAGTCAGTGGTGATGAGGCAGGGTGGAGGATGTACGTCCCTCCGTCCGGCTCCTGGTCCCCCACCGACCACCCACCACTCGGCTCAGAGCCTTCCCTGGCCCCCCAGCACCGCGCAGGGTCCCGCACGGCGAGCTGAGCCGTCCCCGTGCGATTCCCCACCAGCCACGCTGTGGGCGGGCTCGTGGCACTTTATAGGAAAAGGGAGGGGGAAAAAAACCTAAATAATAGAAGAATTCAGAGCAGAGAATCCCTTTTCCATCTCCCCTCCGCTACGGCACCCTGCAAATAGCGAGATAAAAGGAGGACACTGCTGCTTAAAATACCAGAGTTCTGGGAGAGCGGCGGCAGCAGCGGAGCTGCAGAGCATCCCCCACCCCTTGTCCCTGGGGAAAATGAGGTTTAAAAGCAACGGAGGGGCCAGAGCCAGACCCTGCAACGCGCCTTCAACCTCCCCACGCACTGAAATATCCCCAAATCTCGGCACTGAGGATAAATGGCAGTCCCCAGCCCTCTGAAAGCCGGCACACAGGGAGGCAGCAGATGGAGGGGTCTGTGGCCACCATGGAACTGGTGGAAAAGCCTATATTTAAAAAAAAAAAGAAAAAATAAAGAAAAGAAAGAGGGGACAGGCTGGATTTGCGCCCCTTTGCCTGAAGCAGGCTGTCACAGCAGCGGGAGCTGGATCGCAAGCCCTGCAGAGCATCCCACTGAGCAGAGCCCAGCCTCCAGGCAACGCCTGAGGGCGCAGACCTAGCCCCGGGACGGGCTGGGGAACAGGCAGAGCCGCCCGAGATCCCGATCTTCCCCCCACGATCTTCCCCCCACGCACACAGCCCGGCTGCCTCCTCCCAGACTGGAATTTCTACCGGCACGGACCTGGCGAGCTTTGGCCGACAGCTCCGAACCCAGCACAGGTTGATGCTGCCCAGCCAGCCCCGTGTGTGGGTGCAGCACTGACGCAAAAAAGAGGTAAAAGAAATAAAAAGGAAGAGTTTAGCGGCGATAAATCCGTCCCCAATGACGTGAAATGGCTGCCTGGAGCTCCCTCCTCCAACCTGGCTTATGCTCGAGCTCACCAAAGCTCAGCGAGGTGCTTCCCGACTACGGCATTGCCTGGATTTCACCAGCGACACCCCGCTTCCCTGGCAATACCTTCATTTTCTTGGCATGGAGTTTCTCTTCCTTGAGGTGCTCCCGTAGGATCTCCCGGTGATTCACCTCCTGCTCTTGGGCGAACTCGCAGAGCGTGTAGCGGCGGACGGAGTTGTGGCGTTGGGCCATGCCCAGGGAGCTGCCGCCCTGGCTGGGGACGCTGGTGAAGCCCTGGCGTCGGGCGAAGTAGTAGACGGTCACTTGGTCGAAGCGGACATTCTTCCTGCGAAGCTGCTTCTGCCGCTTCAGGATGGAGGTGGCTGCGGGGCGGGAAGCCAGAGAGGGGCTGTTAGGAGCAAAAAAAAACCAAACCCCTTGGGAGTCCCACAAAGACCTCCCACCCCGCTGGAAAATGGCTTTTCTGCTCCCAGGAGCAGGTCCAGCTCATGCTGGTGGCCCCGAGCTGGCTTTGGGTGACGCCTGTGTCCGCGCGGGCTGTGCTCTTACCTCCGATGTCACCTAGACCAACCCCCTTAACCCCCCACAGCCCCACACCTTCGTCACCCCCTTCAGCCACCAGAACATCCCAATAGGGGCGAATGCCAGGACGGAGATGGGAAAGGTCCAGGATGGACCTTGGACAACCGATTTGGGGTCTAATATTTGAAAGTATGTATTGTGTGAGGTTTAACAAGGCCAACTGCTGGGTCCTGCACTTTGGTCACAACAACCCCAGGCAACGCTCCAGGCTTGGGGAAGAGAGGCTGGAAAGCTGCCCAGTGGAGAAGGCCCTGGGGGTGCTGGCTGACAGCCGGCTGGACACGAGCCAGCAGTGTGCCCAGGTGGCCAAGGAGGCCAACGGCATCCTGGCTTGTATCAGCAATAGCGTGGCCAGCCGGGGTAGGGCAGTGATCGTGCCCCTGTGCTCGGCACTGGTGAGGCCGCACCTCGAATGCTGTGTTCAGTTTTGGGCCCCTCGGGACAAGAAGGACATGGAGGTGCTGGAGCGTGTCCAGAGAAGGGCAACAGAGCTGGGGAAGGGTCTGGAGCACAAGTGTGATGGGGAGCGGCTGAGGGAGCTGGGGGGGTTTGGTCTGGAGAAGAGGAGGCTGAGGGGAGACCTTATCGCTCTCTGCAACTGCCTGAAAGGAGGTTGTGGTGAGGTGGGGGTCGGTCTCTTCTCCCAAGTTACCAGTGATAGGATGAGAGGAAATGGCCTTAAACTGCATCAGGGGAGATTTAGATTGGATGTCAGGGAAAATGTCTTCACTGACAGAGTGTTCAGGCACTGGAACAGGCTGCCCAGAGAGGTGGTGGAGTTGCCATCCCTGGAGGGGTTCAAACACTGTGTAGCCGTGGCCCTTGGGGCCATGGTTTAGGAGGCCTGGGGGTGTTGGGTTGGCGGTTGGACTTGATGATCCTGGAGGTCTTTTCCAACCCTAATGATTCTATGAAATTCTCCGGGGTCTGGCATGACCCACACTCATGGGACCAGCGATCAGGTCTCTGCTCATCACCCCAAAGGCGTTATAAGGGATGAAGAAGGGAAGAGCGGAGCTAGCCCCACACCCAGGACCCTTGTGCTCGACGGCAGAGGCGCTTGGAGGCCAGGAGCATGGACAGCGACCATCCCCGCCCACTCACGGATGAAGCCGGTGGAGCTGGAGGGGTTGACGCTGTCGCAGCTATCGGCGCTGTCGCTGTTGGAGATCTCATCGTCCGAGTTGGAGCCCGGCGAGCCCACGTCCGCATCCTCAAACTTCCTCTTGAGGCCGGCGCTCGCGATCGCATCCATTTGGCCGCGGTTTGCATGGAGAGCCGGCGGGCGGCAAGGGGGGGGCGCTTTGCCACCAGCTCTGCGGCGCCGGCCCCCGGAGCTGCCGGCAGGCTCACCGTGTCCCTGTGGAGAGGGCAAGAAGCCGTAACGGCATTTCGGATACAAGCCAGCGTCGCTCAGGATAACCAGGAAAGGTTTCCCAGACTCTTAAGAGCAGCTTCTCCCCATCCCTGCCCTCCCCACCCTGGATAAAGCCTCCGATCCCCCACGCGTGACTGCAGTTCTCCAAGTTGAGCCCATCCTCCCTGCGTCTGGTCTGCAGGAGGGAGCTGCGCACGGTTATTTAATATTATTTAAAGATATCCTTTAGTTTTTGGGCAGCCCCGGAGGAATCAGGCGGTCAGGCAGGGCAATGGCTGCAGCTCTCTTCTGTTCTAAACCGATTCATAACCGAATTAACCCCAGCAAAAGGAGATGCGGGTTTTATAACGGGAGGAGCTTGCGCCGCCCCGGCATGGCCGACCACCACGTGCTTCACCCGTGAAATAACCTTTGCCAGCGGCTCAGTGCTCCCACTAACTCCTTCACTAAAAAAACCTACAGATGAAAAAGATCGTGGGACGTGCTGCGGGTTATCCACCCGTTGCCGACGCTGGACCGGCGCCTCCGTCCAAGCCGTAGGGAGGGAAAAAGCCCTCGTAGGGTTTTGCTGGAAGAGCCTCCGGCATTTCCCTGCCCCCTTGTTAATGCCCACGTGCTCCAAAAAAGGCGGCTTGCCCATGGGAAGCTGCGAAATGCTCGGCTCCGGCTTGGGCGAGGAATTTTTGAGAGCCGATCCTCTGGTGGGAAGAGCAGCGAGTGTCGCTCCTCATCCTCCCGCTGCTTTCGGGTCCCCGCAACACCAGAGGCTTTTGGTTTTGAACCAAGCCCAGGGCATATCCCTCATCTCTGTCCCCATCCCCGGGGCTGGATGGGAGCGAGAAGCCTCCCGGGATGCCCAGTCCCTCCCCGGGGAGCCCAGCACCCACCCGGTTGTGCCATCTCCTCTCCTCTCCGCTTTGTATTCCCTCCGCTCCAACCGCCGTTCTCATGGCAACGGAACAACCAGCTTCGAAAAAAAGCATGTCAGCCAACAGCATCCCTGCGGAACCCTGGGACGCGGCAGCCTCGGGGAATGGGGGGGAATCAGAGGGTCTTCGGATGCGGTTCAGGGGCAAACGGGCAGCGGGAGGCACCGCCCGCTCCCGGATAAGGCTCGGGGATGGGCTCCGCATCGCCTCCAGCGTCTTCCGAGCCGAAAAGGAAACGCTGGTGCCCTTCTTCTCCCCCCAAAAGGATGTGTCGGTGCCAAAGCCGCGGCGGCACCAGGGCCGTGGCGAAGCCCCCGAGCAGGTGGGATTTCTCTGCCCATGGGTGCCAAGACTTGGGTTCAAATACGGCTTTTCAGGGTATTTTGGTTTTTTTTGCAGGCAAATTGCTTAATCCCGTTGCTAAAGGAGGGGGGGGGAGGGAAGCAGCTCTTGCACCAGCATCAGCCCAATTAAGGAGCTGATTTAGCGACACCGATCCCGCACACGATCCAAGGGGAAAAGCAGAGGCAGAAAACATCCGCTCAGCCCGGCACCACGTCCCCAGCACCCCCACCTCATTTTACCACCTCCGTCGCCCCAAAATGGCCCCGTCTCCGTGTCCAGGAGGTCCCTGGCCGGGCTCCGGCGGGTGCTGCCGGCTCCGGGGATCTCTGATGATCCCGGCTGGGCTGCTGCCTTCGTCGGCCTCGTTTTAGGAAGGTGATAATTAACGAGGAGAGTCTCTGCCATTCCTCCCATTCCCTCTGAAGCAAATCTTCAAACTATCATCTAAAAACCTTCCCCCTTGGGCGCTTACGGCGAGGAAAATCAGCGACAGCGTCCGGGTGGACACCCCCACCTGCGGTATCAAACTCTGGCCGGGGACGGAGATCGGATCCTTCCCCGGATGGATCCATCGGGAAAGGCTGGACTCGATGATCTTAAAGGTCTTTTGCAATCAAAATGATTCTATGGTTCACGTTAATTGTGTTTCTTACACAGAACCAACTCGCTGCGCTGGGGCGGGGGGTGGTCGAAACCACCCCCGGAGCTGGGGGAAAAGCAGCCAAAGCCGGTGAGATGGGCCCCCGCCCGCAGGTGCCGCATCGAGGGGCGGCCGGGGCCGAGGACGGGGAGCCCGGGGCGGCGAGGAGCTCGGGGAGCCGCTGCAGGGGCTGAGGCAGCCAGAAAATGAAGTTTCCGTCTCATTTCTCCACGGTAGAAGCTCCCCTACCCGCGTGGGCGTCCTCTTCCTCCTCCATCGGCGTGGCGGCAGCTGCCCCCGTGCGATGCCAAGGCCAGTTTAATTCATTTATTCACTCAAATTACCCTTTTTTTGAAATAAACCCCCCCACTTTTAAGAACAGCCAGGGCGCAGAGGCGAGCCTGGCAGCTCCGAAGCCCCCGAGGCCCGGCGCGGAGCAGGGGGCTGCGCACCCGGAGCCATCCCCGGAGCCTCGCCGAGGGAGGATGGGAGACCCTCGCCCTCGTGTCGGACTGGGCTCTGCGGCAGGTTTGTGGCCCTGAGGTTGGGGTCTGGCTTAAGTGAAGGTTTAAGGAGAGAGGGGGAAAGAACCGGCGTGCTCCGGACGGCAGCGACGTTCAGCCCGGCCTCATCCCGCAGGGAAAGCCTTTCCTCCTCCCTCCTCAACCAAAGACACAGCCAGGGAAAAAAATAATATAATAAATCTATTAACGATGGCGGTAAGAGTCAGCTTGGGGGGAAAAATGAAAATAAACCGTTGGCAGATTTTGTTCAGTTTTTAAACGGAGATAAATTCCCAAGGAGGGGATTTGGGTCAGGGAAGGAAAAGACTTGACCCCAATACTGCGAGGAAGCAGCCACGCGCCCCCAGTTCCTCTTCTTTCCGCTATTAAACCACACCGAAAGGAGCTCAACTGAAAATATTAATTTTTTCCATATCAGCCATTGCTGGAATTGCCTTTGGGAGCGGGGAAGGGTTCAGGAGAGAGTCAGGACGCGCGTGATCACGGACGCAAAGAGCCTCCGGAGACAGAGCCGGTTCAGCCACGGGGCTCCAAGATCCGATTGGGGAAAACGCGCCGGCTCAAAGTTCATCCAAGGTTGATTAACAGGCCCAGAGCATCACGCGTAATTAACGCTGTCGTACTGCAAAAATACCCACGCTTCCAGTTTGCCGGTTCCCAGCTCTCGGGAGAGGAGGAAGGACGGGAGCGTCCCTGGGGGTGAGATGCTCCGTGGTCCCCAAAGCTCGTTTGCTGACACCAACGGTTCGGTTCAGGTCCCAACTCCTGGGTTTCATTTTGCTTCCCGTGACTCCGGCATCGTCTCTGATGATCCTCGATCCACGTCGGACGCGCTGCTGGGCTGTTCCTCCAGCGCAGCTTGTCCAGGCGGAGACCGAAACAGCAATTCCAGAGCGACGAGCGGTTTTATTTCCAGATATTCAGAGCAATTAGTAATTACCAGGCGGGGACCCTCTGAGCATCCTGTGGATTTTGTGACGGCTCCCAAAAATCACGCATGGATCAAGGGCTCCGGGACCGATTAACTTGGAAGATGCTCAAGGTTTTCTCCTCGGATTTACTCTCTGCTACAAACCGCTTTAATCGCATCTCTCCAGCATCGATTTTTTTGGGGGGAGGCCAGTTCAAATAAGCTTCCCCTAAAAAGCAAGAGCCAAAAGCGGATCCTGACAAGGCCTCCTGGGTTTTCGAGGTATCAGAGGCGTCAAACACAGGGATGCGGGATTATTTCAGCAGCCGGACGAGGAGTGGATGGGAATGATGTGCAAGAAGGAAAAAAATAAATATATATACACAGGGAGAGACCCCTGGGCTAAGCAGCAGCCCACCGGGCATTGGAGAAGCATCCCGACCCTGTCCTGGATGATAACGGGTGTTTTTAGGACCGGATCACGGCATGCAGGATAAAACCAGAAAAATATAATCGAGGAATAACCGAAGGAGCCCATTTTATTCTGTTGCAGCGCTCGGCGTCTCCCGGGAAGGTGATGCTGGAGCGCAAAGGCAGAGCCGGCGGCTGGAAGGAGCCGGGCTGCGATTCTGTGTTCTGCGCTCCCCCCCCCACCCCCCAAGATAAGGGCAGCTCTCGGCAGCGATTTCACCCCTGGGGTGAAACCCACCCAAAAAGGGGCTTCCCCTCCGGCAGTCGCTCCCCAGCTCGGCGCTCTCCCTCGTTACCAATTATGCAGCAGGATTAACGTTGCCGGGGATGACACGGCAGCATCGCTGCAGAGCATCAGGCCGCGACGTTGGGGGGGGAGCGTGCCGAGGGGTGCCGAGCACCCCCCGCTCGCTGCCGGCCCCAAAAAACCAACCGCAGCCCCGTAGCTTTACAGTCACGCGGGATAAAACACCCTCCAGCGCTCCCTGGGAAGGGGAAAAGCAGCTCCTGCCATCACCCCGAAGCCCCCCCGGGGCGTACGGCAAAGCCTTGACCCCGCTGAGGACGGGGAAGTGGGGGTTTATCACTGGGGGAAAGCGAACGGAAACCCACGGGGAACCCAAACCCGCGCTCTGTGCTTCCTCCGAAGAGCAAATAAAGCAGCTCACCTCCTCAAGGACGGCCGATGGGACAGGGAGTCCCCGCGGCACCCCCCGGGGCGGCACGAGGGCTTTGCTTTAGGTCTGGCACTGCTTGGGAAGGGTCCGACACGCTCGAGCACGTGGCCAGACACGGTGGGGCATGTAAACCCACCTCTGATGGGGCAAAAAATTAACCTCACGCTCGATAATCACCGCAGAATTAAACCAGGAGCCGGCAAAAACGTTCGGATCCGGAGGCACCTCCGGTGCGGAGCACGCCGCTCCCTGCCCCTCAAATCCAGGCGTTATCCCAGGGTAGGAATCAGGGCAAAAGCTCGCATGGAGGAGCCCAGAAACAAGATGAAATAATTTCCACCCTGCCGGGATGGCCGCTTGGCCACCGTGAAGAATTCAATGGTTCGGCTCGTTTACAAATTAGTCGTCGGAGGCTTTCCCAAAGGATTCGGCCGCCGGCCTCCGCAGCCAGGAGGTTGATGGATTTGCCGGGCTGCGTTTCAGGGATGCTGCGGCCGGCGGCACGCCGGCAATCCGAGTTCAGCCTGGGTCGGTCCTTACACCTCGGGCACGCCAGCGAGCGACCGGCTTTGGGTATTTACAATAAATGGCAAAAGACTCGGTCTCCTCCTCTACGCTGCCGCTAACGAACGCAGCTAACGAATAAATCTAGGCTACGGCTCCCACGGCTCGAGCACCGCCAGCGCTGGAGCCTGCGCTTATGCAACCGGCATCGCAATCGGTAGCGATGGGTCCGGGTTGTCGTAGAGCCCTGAATCGCCTCGGTGCGCCGGCGGAAGGGGGGCACATCTTCCCCCGCTGCCGCCCGACCTCCCGGGGAAGGTTGGTACAGAAAAGGCTGGTCCCGAAAAACCCCCGCTCGGTCCCTTTGCCCGTCACCGGAATCGAGTCAGAAAGGTGGGGCCACCCCCCGTCGCGCACAGGGGCTCCGTGGAACACCTCGATCCAAAGACCTTGAAGGTGATGGTGAGGGAGACCCCAAAGGCGAGGGCAGGGAGACCCTGAAGGCGAGGGCTACCCTAAAGGTGAAGGACACCCCAAAGGCGAGGCCGAGGGAGACCCCGAAGGCGAGGGAGACCCCGAAGGCGAGGCTGAAGGAGACCCCAAAGCCGAGGCTGAGGGAGACCCCAAAGGTGAAGGACACCCCAAAGGCGAGGCCAAGGGAGACCCCGAAGGCGAGGGAGACCCCGAAGGCGAGGCTGAAGGAGACCCCAAAGCCGAGGCTGAGGGAGACCCCAAAGGCGAAGGACACCCCAAAGGTGAGGATGAGGAGACCCTGAAGGCGAGGTCAGGGCAGTAGGAGAACATGGCCGTGGCCATCCCACCGGCATTGCCGAGCAGGTCCCTCGTCCCTGGACGTCCCTTCCCGCCCGGGTGAGAGGGGCAGGAGCTCCGTGCGCTGGCTGACGCGGGCCCGGCTCCCTGCGGACGGTGGCCAAGGCCAGCTGGAGGCAGCCGGTGCCGGCCACCGCGGCACGAGGGACCAGGGAGCACCCGAGGGGACCCAAGCTCGGGGGGCTGCAGCCCGCCGGGGCGGGCTCCGCTCCCACCGCAGCGCCCCGAGGAGAGGGGGCTCGGGGCGACGGCGAGGAGAAACCTCCCCCACCGTGGGCTGGGGGGGTCCCGCTGCCCCCTGGCAAGAGGGGGGATCATCCCAGCCCCCTCCCACCGCCTGCAATGGGGGGATGACCCCCCCCAAGACCCCTCCCCGCCTTCAGGGACGCCAGCCCAGGACCCCCGTGTCGGCTCCTTCCCCGCACCGACACATCGCTCCGTCCCACCACCCCGGGGGGGCCCCACCCCTACAGGGCTTCTTGGGGACCCCCCCCCCCCGGTAACGGCCCCACCCAACCCCGCCTCCACCCCAACATGGCCCCCACACATCCCCTATAAGTCCCTAGAGAGCAAAGCAGCTATAAGGGCACCCCGCGTCTTCCATAGGACCCCCCGTATTCCTCATAGCCCCCCCAGGTGCAGGAGGGGAGACCTCACCCGCAAGAGCCCCCCACATCCCCTATAGCCCCCCCAGATATAAAGGCCCCCCACATCCCCTATAGCTGTCCCCAGATATAAGGGCCCCCCACATCCCCTATAGCCCCCCCCAGCCACAAGGGCCCCCAAAACACAGGAAAGGGCAGAGCCCCAGCCGCAAAGGCCCCCCTACACCCTCTATAGGGCTCTAGTGAGAACCCCCTAACTCCTCTATAGGCCTGCAGCTGTAAGGGTCCCCCACATACCCTACAGGCCCCCCCATCCCCTATAGCCCCCTGCATCCTTCACAGGCCCCTAGCTGGAAAAGGTCCCCCCCATCCCCTATAGGCCCTCAGCTATAAGGGTCCCCCGTATTCCCTATAGGCCCTCCAGCTGGAAGGGGGGCCGACATCCCCTGTAGGCCCCTGCAGCCTCTATAGTCCCCCCTCCCCCAGCCAGATAAGGCCCCCACACTTCCTATAGGCTCGTGCACCCCCTATAGGCCCCCCAGCTGTAAGGGGCTCCCACCCTCTATAGGCCCCCCAGCTGTAAGCCTTCTCCCCTCAGCTGTAAGGCCCCCCCCATCCCCTATAGCTCCCCTCAGCTGTAAGGTCCCCCCCATCCCCTATAGCTCCCTTCAGCTGTAAGGCCCCCCCATCCCCTATAGATCCCCCCATCCCCTATAGCACCCCATCTCCTATAGCCCCCCTCCCCCATAGGCCCCCAGCTGTAAGGCGCCCCCCCATCCCCTATAGCTCCCCCCAGCTGTAAGGCCCCCCCATCCCCTATAGCTCCCCCCATCCCCTATAGCCCCCCTCCCCCATAGGCCCCCAGTGCAGGAGGAGGGACCCCCCGCCCCCCCAGAGCCCCCCCGCCGGCCGGGGCGGGGGAGGGGCACCGAGGCGGGACCCCCCCCTTCCCCCCCCCAAACTCACCGGGCGCCCCCGGGCGGGGCGGGGCGGGGCGGGGCGGGGGCGGCTCCCGGGCGCGCGCTGGGGCTGGGGGCGCGCGGACCCGCCCCGCCGCCGCTCGCCGACAACAATGGGGCCGGCGGCGGGCGCCGCCCCTATATACCCCGCGTCACGTGACCGGGCGCCGAGAGCCCGCCCTCCGCGTCACGTGAGGGGCGCGCCCACGCCGCGGGGCACGCTGGGAAAGCGAGTCCGGCGGGGGGGCGGCGGCCGCGGGGCACGACGGGAAATGTAGTGCGGAAGTGGGTGGGGGGAGGGGGGCTTCACAGCTCCCCCCCCCACCGGGGGGGGGACGGGGACAGGCCTGAAGTGGGGGGGACACGGGGGGAGCCCCCCAAACCCCGCTACTGGGGGGTCTGGGGGGGGCTCCAGGCCCAGCTGGAGGGGAGGGGGCAGCCAAAGGGCGCCCAGCGGAGGGGTCTAAGCTCGAGATTAGCCAGGCTGGAAACCGCAGGAAAAGGCCAAAAGCGCCTTATTTTAGCACTTAAGGAGCAGCTGCAGCCAGGCGGGCACCGCGCAGCTCCTGCCGGGGGGTCACGGCCTGGCCTCAGCCCTCATGGCCTGGGGGGTGGCCAGTGGGCCCCCCCCTCCCCCGAAGGCCCCCAGCCCCCCACGCCACCCCCAGCCCCCCTCGCGAGGGTGAAGGGGAGCAGCACTGCAGGGGTCCCTCAGCTACACAAGACCCCCACGCTCACCTCGGCAGCCCCACGGGGGTCCCCCCGCTTCGTGTGACCCCGGGGGTCACCTCGGCAGCCCCACGGGGGTCACCTCGGCAGCCCCACGGGGGTCCCCCCGCTTCGTGAGACCCCCACGCTCACCTCGGCAGCCCCCCGACACGCTCCTCCCCAGGAGAGGCTCAGTGAGCGGCCGTGGTCCTTCCCCCGCTGCATTACGGATTAGCCGAGTTATTAACTAACAAGCAGGTCAAGTTATAGGATTAAAAATCCTCTTCACTCCCCCCAACACCGACCCCTTCGTCTCCCCACCTTGCTGCCACCGGGGCTGGAGGAAGGACTGGCCCGTTGCCACCCCAACCATCTGGGGGCTTTCGCTCTCCTACCACCGCCACCGCCACGTGCGACAAATCACTTCACCGGCATTTTTCTCATCCAACAGATTAAAATTGGCCACTTGCGCCCAGCAACAACAACGCAAGTTCACTGAGCCCAGGTCACTACTGTACAGATCCATCGCACTTCTCGTGTACCAGCGGAAAAACCCCCCAGCATTAAAATACGCATCTTCCCAGTCCCTGGAGGTATCAAAATGTGTACACAAAAAGGCGAGTGGCCGAACACAAGCGCCTCCGTCTGCGGTGCTCGCAGTCCAGCCGCTCCCCAGCGTTCACGGGGAGAAGCGAGCAAAATTAGTCCATTTTTTAATGACTTCTTGCCCTCTTGACAGGTTTACAAGGCTCTGGTGGCTCAGGGCAGGACCCACAGAGACTCGGGGCGTGCTCGGTCCGGCGTTAGAGAAGGGAGTTGTCTCAAGGCCAGGTGAGGAGACTGAGTGGCCATTCCCAGGATTAACCTCGGATCCTCGCCAACCCTGACGCTACCCAAGCCCTGGATGCGGCTGGGAGGCAACTTTGGGGGCGAGGGGGAGCCACCGCAGCCCCGAACAATGGTTTTGGGGAGCTGCTGACCTACGTCCTGCCCCAGCGCTGGAGAGAGCATGCACGGAGCAGCGTAACACGCGACGGAGAAGGGAGACGGGGACGCTACGGGGCCCTTTGCACCAGGACGGAGACACAAGCAGCGGCCACGGGAGCTCGGCTGGTGCAAGCGAAGGTTTGATTGAACCAGCTCTAGTTTGTGCTAGGTATCTCGACTGTATCGCCAAGAAGAAGACAGCTGGCCGAGGAAGGTGGGAACAGAATCTTTTATGGCTTACAAACACAGAAGAGCAGCCGGTATTTTAGCAGCAGGGACGCGGCCGTCACGATTGTCGCATCTGCCAGTGCCTTCGCTCCCTCCCCAGCCTGAGCCGGGACCTACATCACCTGCCTTAGGCTGGAGCTTGTCGCAGCCTTATTTAAAGATAAGAGCCCTGCTTCACGTTGTAATTTTTCCCCTAATTTTTGGCTCAAAACATCCTCAGGTAGTGCTGATGTTCAAGGCAGGCCTTACCCCGGGCATCTCAGTCTCTACTGGGGGATCTTATGGATGGGGAATAGAATCTATCACCTGCATGGCAGGGCAGATCCTTTGCCTCGGAGACTTCACTGCTGTCCTGGAAACCTGCACAGAAGCGCTTTTGTCACCATCAAGTCCAACGGCTTTCAAGAACCCTTTGAACTTGCCGCCACCTCCTCCTCGGTGCACGCAGGGCTACACCGGCGCTGGGGCGGCTACGGAGGGCGGGCGGGGGGATGCAGGGGCAGAAAACGAGGCAGCAGGTAGACATCGCTCCAAATTTTCAGCAGAGATAACTAAGTCTTTTTTTTTCCTCCCTAAAACATGCAGAAAAGAATCCCACAGACCACGCTAATTAGCTATTTCTTTATCCAACTCCGCTTCGCTCCACGTGTCGCTCCAGCTTTATACAACTAAATCTGTATATAAGGTTCCTGACGACCTTGCGCTCGCAGGGAAGGATGGCACCACAACCACGCCCGCACACACACAGCCAACACCATTTTCAGGGTGGGTGGAGAAAAACAAAGTCACCACCTTTGTCTAACAGATGCGTTGTAATATTAAATGAAAGCTTAACAAAATCTTTTAAGAAAATCCCTCCCGGCCCTAGCCTACCACTCCATCAGCACAGAACGTAGCGTATTTGAGACCTGCTCAGCTCAGCACGTGCCCGAGGGCCAGTCAGCTTTGTTGGGCCAGTTTAATTCATGTTCTCCTGCCAGCCTGCGAACGTCACAGGAGCCGACGCCTCTCCGAAAAGCAGAGCACGCCCACCACAGAAAAAGCCCTCACGCAGGTCTTAGGTCCCAAAGGCAAATTTCTACTGAGAGCTACACCAGAGTGTGACTTGGTGACTTCAAGCCTCAGAGCTCCAGCAATTAAGCAGCACGTTACCATCAACGGCTGTTTAGATGCCGTCAGAGCAAGGAGGTCTCCTGCAAGAAAGAAACCCGAGTAACCAACAGCTCAGGGTCTTTCCAGAGGGTGCCCGGGAGTTTGCAGATCTCTGCTCGTGTCCTTGTGCTGGAAGTGAAGGGTCTTCATGCGCGATGAGAGGATCGCAGGTGTTCCTCACGCCATCCCCTCCTATTTTAGGATGATGTGGTAGCTATCATTGGTTTCAGCTGCAAAAGAGGCAAAGCTCGTGAGCCGCCCGCAACAGCAAAAGGGATCCGCTGGGTTTTGAGCGGATCTGACACAAGAGCTCCCCAAGAAGTACGGAAGGGAAATACAAGACGGAGCCCGGGCATTTACGCACCTTTCATGGTGTCCAGAACGAAACAGGATTCGTCTTGGAAGTTCTGTATCATCTGAAAGAAGCCACAAAAGCCAGCTTAGTCCGAGGCTGTGTTTAAACACAGCCAAAGTGCTCCACAGCCCTAAGCGAAGGCTTTGCGTTCTGCCATTCAGCGACGGGCACAGATTTAGAGTACTGAAGGGTCTAGAGGCTGCTCAGGCAGAAGCTTCGTGCTCTGGGAGGTCGGAAAGGCACCAGCCATAAATATTTATTCCTTCCTCCAGCTCTCCAGAACCAAAGGTCCGAACCAGCAAGCTAAGAGAGAAACCATTGGATTCTGGGATGCAGGTCTGAAAGCAAAGTCCCCCCACAGCCGTTCCCCTCCCTGTTTTTACAGCAAAGCTAGAAGAAACCAGGCATGAAGGAGGGTGTGCACGCAGCCTGGACGACTTCAGGGAGAGCCATCCACGCCTGATAAACCTCATGGGTTTAAGCGAGGCGCCCCAGCGGCAGAGCAGCGTCCCCAAGCACCAACATCCCTGGCTCTACAGGCTTCAACGATTAACTCCAACCCTTTGGAAACCGGAGGCGACCAAGCAGGGCCCTTCCTGAAGACGTGCCCAGGGGACCCGTTCCCCGGGGTCCTGCGCAACCTCCACAGCAGAGCTCAGAGCACAAGCAGACACGAACCAGCTGAAGCAACCCAGCGCAAGAGATCGAAAATAAGGAGCACCCAGAGGCTGTTACCTCGTCGCTGATCAGCACGTGTATCCCTGTCGGACCCTGCTTGTAAATCTGGCTGATCTGTTGGGAGGAGATGCTGAAGAGCTGGGCCAGCTTTTCTGTCAGTTCTACCGCCGTCAGTTCCTCCAGATAAATAGCGTGGTACACTGCGAGGAGAGGCACTGTTCTAGCTACACGCCGAGCGCAGCCTCGATGTCTACACCGTGGATGCAGAGTCGCCTCAGCTAACGCCACGCACGCTAACCCAGGGAGCGGATGCTTACAGGAGCGCCGCAAGCAGGCTGCTCTCTGCCCAGGAACATCACAGCTCCGCTGGGGAGGGACTGCGCGCAGCTCATCTACCGAGAGTTGCTTTTCAGCAGGTTAAGCGCCCGCTCTGCTGCGCCCGACTCACGCAGCTATCATCTTTTCAAGCTCAGGCTGCTCAATCTACATGCAACTGCAGCGTCTCTGGTGCCTGCTCTTGCTACGCAGCTGCAGCGTGCCCTGAGCTACAGAAGCATCAGCTCCACAGTAACTCGGCTGTCACCAACGTCCTGCAACGTTTACTCTGTATTTAATTACGCAGTCCTTGCCCCAAAAAGCTTCTATTTCGACTAGCATCAGCCGAGCAGCGTTTTGTACCACTCCTGGCGGTTTTCAATCCCAGCAGGATGGAAACGCCACCCCAGCACCACCCAGAGCCCACCTTGTTCCCCCACTCCCATGAGGCAGGTCCCGGGGGGAAGCGAGAGGATCTGAATGGGAGCAGGGCAAGGAAAGGATGAGCTGTTTTGCTTTTGCACTTGCCGCTCCAGTCATGGAGGTGGATAAACCGGGCGCCTGGCTGCTCCACAAATGTAGGTCACTCATTGTTGTCTGGGCAATGCTGGATTCTCACAGGAGCTATTTGTCGGCTCAGAGCAGGCAACATGCCGACAGTCAGATTCTGCAGCCACCCATTTGGTGGGCAAGGAGAAAAATACAGCTGGGTAGGACCAGGGCAACTAAAAGGGTTCGCTGCTACCTTCTGGCACCATTACCAACGGGGAGCGTGCAGAACGCCCCGATTTGCGTACAGAGCCTGCATTAGGTTGCAGGTGAGCTCGCCCGCGAGCTCGCTGCCTCCTTGCAGCGAAGAGACAAGAACGGCAGCAGCCAACACGAGGCGGAGCAGCTGAAAACAAAAGCCACAGACCCTCTTCGAGCTGCCGTGCAGGCTCAGCGGGCTCTGGTAACACGAGCAGCCCCGGCTGCAAGACGGGCCTTTTGCCAGCCCAAAGCCCACAGGGCGGCGGCACGGGGACGAGGGGATCGGAGGCAACTGGTGCCGAGCGCCCGTGGGCAGCGGCAGCAGGGCTCGAAACGGCCCCCGCCGCATTTCTGTTTGCTGAACCCTCCGGCTGTTATTTTCCCCCCTCGCCCTGTCAGCAGCAACCCAAGGCCGTGTGCCCCCAGCCAGGCTTCAAAATCCTTACCAAAAAAAGTACTGGTTACTGTGTCCCCGTCCTCATGTTTCTGCTGGAGGTCCCTCAGCTGCTGGGACTCCTGACACACGTAGATGGTCAGTCTGGGCCGCACCATCCTACGGACAGAGCAGTGAGTGAACACCATCGGATCTGCTCAAGGGCACCTCTAGTTCCCGACACTTTGCCAAGCGCTTTTGCCTCCCCAGTATCCTCAGAAGGAAAAGAGGAGATCGACGAACTCATCTCAAAGCAAAACCATCGTGGTCATCCCCACCTTGCTGATGCAACAAAGGTTTTTGCAAGAAGGGGACAAAGCCAGCATGGGGACACGGTGCCAGCTGGCTACTGAGCAGCTAAATCGGACGGTTCACTCCCAAGGACAGAGCAGTCACGGTTCAGACCGAGCTCTGCTGGTAACACGCACGCTCCTTCCCGTTCAGAGTCTCATTTTGCAGTGCAAAAGCCGGCAGCGTCTCCCGTCCTTCGTGCCCTTCTCCCCGGCACAGTGCGACCCGGTTTCCCCATTATCTCCCAAGCCATCGGAGGCAGTACATTAACCCCCTGGAATGCTTCCCACCCGCGCAGCTCTTGCTGCCCCGTGTTGGAGACCCGCGCTGATGCCTCCCCGGACCCTCCCTCCAGGATACAGCCCACCCTGTGCCCCTCCAGCTGCAGCGGCGCCTTCTGAAACGCTCCAGCTCAGACAGGAGGTCAGTTAAACACCAGTCCCTGCTTCTTCAGGGAAAGGTGCAAAGGAATATTCCCTTTCCGGGAAGGTAATTCCGCTGAGAGGTGGTTCAGAGGACGCAGGAAACAAGCAGACTATCGGCAGGACTTTCCGGCTTGTGGCTCGGTTCTCTGACACTCAAAGAGTAAGGTCATTTCTAACGCTTCTCTCCTACATGGGTTTTCTTCCCCAAATTGTCTCCAGAGCGGTTACCCTGCTGGCTAAGTTACTGAATTTGACTGAAAGAGGTTCTGGAAGGTTAATGAAACTCTCTTCTCTCTAATAGCAAGAGCCAAGCAAACAGGCTAAAACAAATACAATTTACCTACCATCTACAATCAGCTTTTAAGCAAACAACATACCGTCCTTTCAACGCATTGAAGAGCCTGATGCCATCTGCAGGGCCACAGATCTGGATAACATCTTCTCTGGTCAGCTTCAGCAAGTCCGCACCTACAGTTTTAAAAATCAAAAGGAGAGAAAGTCACACAATCCAGCCCAAATTGCCCAGGATGGGGGGGCCTCTGGGCACCGCCGCTGTGCTGGCTCCCCCTCCTCCTGCTCGCAGAGCTCACCCCGTTCCCAAATTACTTCTGCCTTCTCGCTAACAACCTCTCTCTGCTTCCCCCAGAAGGATGCTTGCAAGATTTTTTTCCAGACTGGTTTTGCAAGAGCGTGTTTCTGTACAACCCTCTGTCCCGCATTATCATTTACAGCCGGCTGCCCAGCGCATCGGTGACCCTGGATAACGGAGGCCGTATCACCAGGGAAGGAGAGGAAAATAAATGCGAAGCATTTCTTTACACACAGTGCTTTCCCCCACATCAGCATTTCTCAGCTTGTTTTAAGATCAGAGGGTGCTGCGAGCTCTTGGAAGAGAGAAACCACCCCAGCCCCCACTATTGTGCCAGTTGAGAGCGAGGTGAGAAACGAGGAACACAGCTTTCAGGGAGCCACGTTTTATTGTGTTATAAAAAATACGAGATCTTTAAAAACATTATTATTTGCAACAGTAACACGAAGATGGCCTCAGGAGCAAGAGGAGGCAGAGTGACTTGGCACGAGAAGGGACACGGACACGGAGGGGATGTCACAACCTACCTGAGAAGTTTCGGAAAAGCCGAGAGAAAGTGGAGAAGCGGTTTCGGTGCAGCCACTGCTGGGCCTCCTGGGGTGTGCTGGTGGGCAAGAGGTTCTGCAACAGAGGAAAAGAAGGGTCATCGCCTCAGAGGTGACGTGGAAGCATTTCCACTGAGGGACGAGCGCGGGTCAGCTCAGTCAGTGTTTATAATCACAGTCTTAAATCGAGACCCTAGTGAGCCAGGCTCGCAGCACACGCGCAATAAAGGCCGCAGCCTGGATGGGTTTTGATTTAAAAGGCTTCAGGGGGACAGAGAAAGAGGAAGGAAGCAAAGGGGAAAGCACAGGGAAGATCAAGGCAGTAAGTAAAGGTCACAGTGAGCTACAAAAAACTTGCTCACAGCTCCACGTCGCTGTACCGGACATTTTTCACCATTTCCAACTAGAGTCAAAAAGAAGTTTTAACTCCCCAAAGACGTGAAATTAGAGCAGTCTCTTCCCCAGCGAACTACAGCCACCCACGAAGCCGCTCCCGCTCCATCCCAAAACCCCCTTTTCTGACCTGTGCACCATCCTTACCACAAGCATAAGCTCTGAGGTGTGACTTACATCTGCGATCGGAGGGGGTGGCTCGGGCTGATGGTTCGGAGAGCCATTGCTAGGTTGGGGAAAAGAGCCAGACAGAGCAGAACGCGAGGTTAGCGCCGCTCTTCCCCTTCCGGCATGGGATCCCGGCAGGCAGCAGCCACCACCCTCCACGTCCCATAACCAAGACCACCGAAACACGGGGACAGCCAGCTACGTGGCTGCGGCAACACCGTCGTTGCAGCGCAATGCTTTGCGGGAACAAACGGCTTATGTTGGAGCATTAACGCGATGGGGAAAGGCAGAGCGAAGCGGGCTGGAAGCTGAACTGCTGCTCAAAACGCATATGGGCTTCTCGTGCACGAGCTGAGCTTTGCTGAGGCTGCAAGAGGTAACAGCGCTCAGCCTCATGGGCTTTAATTTGATTTCCCCCCACTGGCACAGCCTCTCAGGCTGCTTCCACCCCGCTGGACACCTCAGAACCAGGCCCTTCCTCGCGCTAGCTGCCAGCTCAGACACATCAATCTCTCGTGCAGGGCAGAAATTGGTAGCCAGCCAGCCTCTTCTCCAGACTTACCCTTCGCCAATGGAAAAACTGCTGTGGGAACTGTTGAAGCCAGGGGATGGCGCGTTATTGACGTACGTTATCTCTGGCCAGGGAGAACACTAGAAAGGAAAACCCAGAAGAGTCAAGGGATCGCTTTGAACAAGCGCGCGCATCTGCTCTGGTCAGCACCGGTTAACAGCTATTTGCTGACCGACGACCGACAATGAAACAGAATTAAAGAATAAAGTAGGGGATTAAAAGAAGCCATGCCAATTCACTGCGGAGGGTCACAAAGCTCAGATTTAGTGATTCTTAAACTCAAAAGGCCAAAAGTCACAAAATTCAAACACAGGGAGAGCCGGGATCTAAACCATCGCTCTGGCACTGGGCTCACGCACACGGCGCCCGCCAGCCCAGGCGCCTCCGTGCAGCGAGCCACGCTGCGGATCGGGCCTGAATCGGGCACGGACGAGCGTCCTCAAATTCACCCAGGGCAGGCGAGGGCTCCCTCCCCAGAGCTGTTCAGCACCAACCCCTCAGAATACAGAATTTTAAGAGACCGACACTTTCCACTAGCACAGGGAAGAAACAAGGGGGTTTTCTGCCAGCTCACAACCTCGGTGGCCAGTTGCCACACAGGCAAAACAAAGCTTGCAGGGAGAAGTAAAAATCTTTTATTAGATGATCTATTATGGTGGGGAAACACCATCAGGTTTCCAGGCACTAGAGCCCTTTTTCAGGTCTAGTAAGAAACATCTCCTCTGCCTACAAAACTCATCTCGCTTTTGTCTTGCAGCTATGAACAACTTGGCCAAACGTTTCACAGCAGAGCAGCCGGTTTCATGCCACCTGCGAGCCGGGTTTCGTTAAAACAACGACACCAGCTGCTGCGTGAAAGAGCGCCCCACCTCTGTGAGTATCGTAGTTTCGTAGGAAGGCTGGTATTTCTCTTTCTCATGAGGTGTTCGCTTCTCCATCTTCTCCCTGTCCGTCTTCTGCTTCCGATCGGCTCCTTTGGGCTGGAAAGGAGATATTCCGGTTAGAACGGCAGCGTGGAAGGGTGGCAGCAGACAGTCAGATAGATGTGCAAGAAATGCAAGGAACAGAAGAAGTAACTCATCCTTCTACTCACCCACTTGTTGCTTTACAGAGGGAAAAGGAAGAGGGCTGGGACTGTCTGCACAGAGAATTAACTACGGCGACAACATCACTTCTGTAACAACCCCAATATCCTGATCTACCCACGCCCCTGAAGCGGGGCCCAGAACATCTGAACAAGGAGGTGAAACATTTTTTGGAAGAAACTTCTCCTGACAGCATCCGTGGGCTCTAAGGGGACAAAGGCCAGTTTCTGGTGTCACATACCTGAGCTGCGCCTTCCGCACCTTCTGCAACCACTTTGAGAGGCGGCATTTCAGTGGCACAAGCCACACCAGAACACGAGAGAGCTAAATTATGTCCTTGCCTTTGCCACGACCTTGAAAACCCGTGCACCTTCTCACATGCAAGATTAAGATGATTTTACTTGCTGCCTTTATCAAATGCTCAAAGCCCTGGGGAAAGCAGCAAGTAAGAGAGCGCCATTACAACCACCAAAGCTATCCCGGTGCTCCGCTCGGCAGAAGCCTAAAGAAATTCCCTTAAAACTTGGCTGTGCACAGGCTCTGCCTTGGCTCCTCCGCCTGCACTCCCAAGGGAAAGGAATTTGGCCTTGGTGGACCAACACAGCTGCCTGCCAACATGCGGCTGCCTCCCGGGTGGATCAGCTGCATCCATGGCACCGGCGGGGAAGCTTTAGGACTACAAATACAGCTGGGTACCACAGCCTTCCCGCTCCCCCAAGCTCCAAATTTCTTCTCCTCCAGACAGCAAAACTGAGACCTGAACAAGCCACCGCCACGCTTCGAGCTAGGCGAGGAGGTGCTGCTTAGCTGTGGCTTGACTAGCCAGTTCCTGCCATGAAAATCTAATGGTTGCTCTTATCTTTCTGCGGTCAGCACTGCCACTTCTGGCGGCTAGAAGGGATCTGCGCTCCAGGCACCGACGAGCGTGGGTAAGGGGCCCTCAGCAGCTGTTTTGAAAGCACTGAAATGCTCCCAGCTTTGAGGGGAAGAAAGGAAGAGCAGGGCAGGAGCCTGAGTCACATTAACTCACAGACAAAGGACACCCCACGGCAAACAGGTCTCACACAGGCACAGGGAAACACTGGCACAGTGTTGAGCCTGCCGCCCAAAGAGCACCCCAACCCCAGGAGAGTGGCTGCATCAAACGAGCAGGAGAGAAGGCCAAGACCATCAGAGACCATCCTCCTCTGCAGGGAGACCGTGCCCTGAAGCCACAGCTTCACTGCTTTGGGTTTTCCTGGCTCAGGGTCATCAGAGCCAAAAAAACCCCACCCCATCCTCTGGCACAAAGAGCTGAAGCTCAGTAGAAACACCGTGCCAGGCGCCTCGCGATCTCACTGTCCTCCAGGTCTTGTTTGCGACCAGCCTCATCGACTAACTCCCAACTCCGCAGCCATCCGCTTAGACTACTTGCGTCGAGATACCAGCCAGAGCTCAAACAAGCCCTAACAAATCACACTCCTGCCTTCGAAATGTTATAATCCATATAGGCAAAAGAGAATAGAGAGAAGGGGAAAGATGCCAAGCGACAGCGGGGCACGCTGCCCGATATCACGCAGCAACTTCACTGCAGAACTGCAAAGCAGCACAGGCGCCCGGCCACGCAACCGACCCCGCTGCGTGCCAAGTGCCCCTGAAGGGAGAAGGACAGAGGAGCCACGGCCAAGCTTTCACGTGGTGTTACTGGGAGGACGGGGTAACGGAGGCAACCTCGGCATACCAGACAGCGTGGGCACGGCGTGGCCCTGCTTATTCCCTGCGCGGCCGCCCCCGCGGCACGACACCTGGGCGCTGCTGCACGCACGACCCTCTCAGCCACCCATCGCGCTGCAGTGGCTGCCACCGCCAGGTCGTGGCTTTTTCTGCAAACGATTCGCAACAGGGACCAGACGCCTGCGCCACTGGAGAGGCCGGATGCAGACGGACCATCAGATGCAGGTAATAATAAAGCACGGAGTTTAGACAGACATCAAAGCTCCTTGGAGGATCTCCCAAGCTGATAAGACTGAAGACTAAACGTAGGAGGTTTCATGTTCTCCCTGGGTGTTGTTCTTGGCTTACTGGTTTTGTAGCCTCAGCAGCATCCAGACTCGATTGACAGAGGAACCAGGGAGAGAATGGCAACGCAGGGCCAGGAGGACCAAGAGGCCCTTTTGCAGGCAAGCCTGGCCACAGTCCTACACCCGTGACGTTCACTGGGGCTGCGGCGTGAATTGGGACCACCTCCCAGTTTGTTTCCTAGGAGGGAAAGGACACCAACAGGCCGAGGTACCTTGAAGACCTTGATCTGGCAGCTGGCAGAGTGCAGGTGCTCCGTGTACTCCCCGTTCTCGTTCTCCTTAAACGTGTCTATCTGGACCCGAAAGGGCACCCCCTTCTCTCCTCCATGCTTCCGCATGGTGAACTCCGTGCTGATACAGTGAACCTGGGGGAAGGCAAGGCATCCTGCGGTTAGTAATTCCGCTGTGTTTGACTGACCACAAACTTGCCATTCCCCTCGTGGGAGCCAGGACAGCGCTCGTGTGATGGGCGGCCTGGTGAGAAGGGCAAAATACAGAGCTGGGACGGGACCGAGTTAAAGGGATGCCACAGCAGAGGTGGAGCCACATTCTTTCAACAAGTTTTGCAACCTCTTAATGTTACAAGCAAACCCCGGATCAGCGGGGCAGAGGGTTCGGATCAGCAGGGCAGAGGGTTCGGCTGCACTAGCCTCCACACGCTGCAGCCTGTTATTCTAGGTGGGAGCGCCAGACTTCCACGAGGTACTTTAAGCAGCCGGTGAGATGCGCAAAAGCCTCTAAGCGAGGTGGAGACCCAAATCACAAAACCAGCGGGACCTAAACAACCGCAAAAATGTGTAAAACAACTTATTGGTGGTCAGCTGTGCCTGTGCCTCGCTAGTGTGTGAACTGCTGCTCTCTTGCATTCCTTGAGGCAGGAGGTAGGGTGTATTTTAGTTGACATCCTTCTACGACTGTAGCATCCGGCTCCTATTTCAGAGCTCTGAGCCAAAAAAGCATCTCTTTCCCCCTTGGAAAGCTTTTATTTTTCCCCTAGGCCCCTACAACAGGAGTTCATAGAATCATGGAATGCCCTGAATGAGAAGGGACCCACAAGGACCATCAAGTCCAACTCCTTTCCCTGCACAGGACAACCCCAAAATTCACACCAAGTTTCCCCATTTCTCCTCTTTTACCTGGATAAACACAGAAGTCCTCTTGGAAGGATCCCATAGAAACTCCACTGTATTGAGCTGGGTTGGGTTTGCTCTAGGGTCAATGATGCCCACGGACATTGGGATATCTGTAGGGGCACACACGGAGAACAAGCTGCGGATTGCAGTAGAAGGGGAAGGAAGAGATTCACAGGGAAGGTTTGAAGAACCAACCATGTCTCCCAAAGCGCAGAATCCTGACAGCACTTTGTCCCTTGAAGCGAAGGGACCGGAAGCCCAGCCGGAGGCACTTCAGGCACCCACATATCCTCCAGCCCAAGCCAGGGTGCTGCCACGGGGACTCACCTATGTCCAGTATCCTGTCCCCAGGCCTGTTCCACCGCCAGCCCTCCAGCTGCTGATGCTCTGTGTACTGCAGCCGCCGGTCATGAAACACCACCCGGAATATGCTCTAGAGGGGAGAAACAGTCAGTGCCTGGAGCTGCCCCAGGAAACCTGACGGTCTTCAAGCTGCGAGGCATCTCCCAGTCACAGAGGGGCCTGGAGGCTGCGTGGAGAAGCTAAAGCAAGAAAAGAAAGCCCAGGAGGACTCTTGGGACGGAAGCACGAAGGTGGCAGCTTATCCTTCCTGAACACGAAGCGATCAGCAACCGCCTCTTGACTTGACCCCAGGCCCCACGAGACTGGCTGGATGCCACCAGCCAGGCCGGTCCCGACGAGGTGGAAGAAGGGGAAAGGGAAAACAAACCCGCAGCCAAGCCAGCCCTATCCCACACACGCCGTCACGGAGGCTGCTGCAGGAACGTAGGATGAGACCTCGCTCGCTGCTCCCTACGGCAGGGGATGGCCCCAGCTGGACACGTGCACCCACGCTCTCCACTTACCTTTACCAGTTTCCCATTTATCTCTGGCAGCTCCCCGATTTTCCTGTTGTCCAGCATCCGGATTTCATAGGACTGCCCTGAGGGAAAGAAGACAAGGGCACCTCGCGGTTAGTCGGGGACAGACCTTTGCTGCCGCCCCTCCTCTGGTGTTTTGACATCTTTTCTGCCACATTAGACATGCCGCTTGATCCTCTTGCCATGTTTTAGTGGGGTGTCATATGAGCATAAGCCATTAGAGCCTCAGCTCTAACACCCCTCTCCAGGAACAGATAATCCTCCCCCTTCCTGCAGCAGTACTTTCCAGGAATTACCCTTATTAACCCAAGTCCAAGAACAGGGAAGAAATCGATTACACAAGCTTCATCTGGCTTTGGTCGCCAACCCTGATCTTCCAGTTCTACCTGAAAGCAGCGGGTACGGCTTGAACCTGTAAAACACACCCGCTGCAGAGCACCCCAGCACAGATACACCAGTTAACCACCTTACATCGCGCAGATTTTAATTAGGTTAAATCCTACAGGCGATTCACTGCCGTAAGCAGAGGGCAGGCAGCAAGGCGAAGGAGGTGGAGCAATCTGGGCTTTACTATTGAGGCACTTTCCATTCCCAAGGGGAAATTTCCAAAGGCGAAATTTTATTTTTTAGGGTGTTTACACGAGGGGCACACAGCCTGCGGGGGGCAGGGGGCTTCTCTCACCTTGGTTGAGATAGGTAAGTGTTTCATCGTGGAGCTTGACAGCGGGGGAAGTGGCGGCACACAGCACGTACTGGAAAGGCAGAATTTTGTTCTCGTTTTCAGGAGGCAAACTCGATTCTTCCTGCTTGAAGATGGGGAGGGCAAGGACGTCGCTGCGAAGAGATTTGTCAGACAGATTCATTTCAGCTCTGGCTACAGGGCGATGATGTGTCCGGTATTTGGTTCCTCCTCCTAGGAAGAGCTTTGAGCTTTTTTTAGTTAAAAAACCCACATACCCTGACATCTCTCTGCAGAACTGCAAAGGAGCATTAAAGCAGACCGAGTAGTCTGAGAAGATGACCTCACACCTGCTCTTGCTAAAGCTTTTTTCAAGTTAGCCTCCCTATCCACCCAAACCCCACACATTTCTTGCTTCAAACCTAAGAGACAACAGAGTTTGTCTTTCAGACTGAAGCCCAGCTCCTCCGGCAGTGCGACTCCTGCGCCACTTGTGCATCAGCGCAGAGCCGCCATGAAGACAGATGCGTGCAGGATGGCGTCCATGTCGCGCCGATAAACGCCCGTCCTCTTCCTCGTGGCCCCAGCCCGCTCACATCCGCCAGCAAACCAGCCCCTAACGCTTTCCCCTGCTCCAAGGAGAGCAGCCAGGAGCTCGTTTACCCTCCAGGAGAGGCTTGGCAGAAACCTGAAGTCTTGCTCAGGTCAAAGTTGCCCATTTTTTCACCGTCGCCTCCTCTGAGTTTACAAAAGCCCCCCCAGCGAACAGGGGTGTCAGCCAACGCGGAGGCAGAGACCTCGGGGCACATCGGACTCGGAGGGACGCATGGTCAGAGCACCAAACCCTCCCTCCTGCAGCCGTGACCTGCTGCACGACACACACATGAGCATCTTGGTGGAGCAAATCCTGCAGGCTCCGACACGGAAAGAGCCCTTCTGGCACGAAAGCAGCAGGAGGTGGACCCCCAGCTTTCCCCAAAGTCATCGACAAGCCCCCACACCCAAGAAGCCTTTGTGCTACCACACAACCAGCCAGCCCTGACCCAAACCAAGAGCTCGGGACGCCCGCAGAGGTCAGAATATGCTGCACGACACCGGCAGCACAGCCCACGCCTTGGGTCCCCACACCACGGGACATGGGAGAAACCAGACCCGGGTTTCCGAGGCAACCTCTTTTACACCTTACAGGTCGGCCTCTTGTCGAAAGCCACCGCGACTCTTGCCCAGCTTACATTTAACGACAGGAGGAACTGCCCTGGGGAGCCATAGGGACGGCTTCACCGCAAACCATTAACCTGCAGCAGCCCAAGCACCTTCCTGGCTATCAGGTTCTAGGAGATGAGTTATACGGGAGCTCCACACCATGCCACGGAGCAGCACGGAGCTGCTCCACCTGGCACGAGCTCGGGCTCATCATCCTCTGGATGCTGTCACATCGCTCTTGGCGTTGGCTTGGAAAAGCCAGGGTGCTCGAGCCCCGTGCTACCAACTTTTCCCAAGAGAAGGATGTCTCCAGGTCATTGCAACTAGGCAAAAAGCTCGCTGTCTCTGTTCCCCTGCAAACTCAGACGCTTCCATACTCAAAAGGCCACGTGGCAACAAGAACTTGCTGAATAATGTTACTTTAAAAACCATCAGCCATACCCCAGAGCGTACGGACATGTATTTAATAGAAATTGTTTCAGAAGCTGACTCTCAGCAGTTGTTTTGAGCCATAACAATGGCCAAGAGCAATTACTCCGTAGTGCATAAACCAGAACATCCTCCCACCCATCCACAGGAGCAGAGCCTGGAGGAAAAGCTGAGCCTGGGCAAACGCGCTTTAGCACGGACGCGACCGCAGAGCCAGGGATCGGCTGCCAGGGCCACCCAGCACCATCCCACCGCCCCGGGGGAAACGCGGCGCGGGGACAGAGCTACTTGGGTCCCTTCGAAGGGCAGGAGTGAAGCGCTAAGGCCTGATGAAGAGTCAGGTCGCCTGCCCCTCCCGTTACAGGCTTTGGGCTGCGAGTGCAAGGAAGGAGGAGTTAAATCAGCTTCTTTTTTCCTTCAGTTGAACATTAAAAACCTTTCCCCAAGGAAAAACTGGACTTATCTGGCCAAATACCAGCTCCCACCCTAACAGGGCTTTAACCCTTTGGTCTCAAGAGAGCAAATATCCACCCTTCCTCCAGCGCTGTGCAAGTAACACCTATCACTGCTGCCCAAAGCCGAGCAGGAGGGCCCTTCCCTGCCCAGATCCCAACTTATCACACATTACAGAGCCGCGCAGATGCCTCGGTCTCAGCATCGATGATGCATCAAGGCGTGTGTACGCAATTAGGCAAACGACACGACCCAGAGGATGAACTTTCCTGCAGCTCCATCTCATTAGCAGAGGAACGCCTTTTCGTCCCGCAGAAGGATTTCTCGCCCATGCAGGCTGCCGAGGCAGGACGAAGCATGGATGTTACGGATCCCTGTAAGAAGGCACGAGGACGGGGAAGACCAGCACTAACCTGCTGCACCCAGACAGACAGGAAAATTAATTTAAAGGCTACGCCCTGCACAAATTCTCCCAGCAGCCGAAGGAATGCAGGATGCACTTCTCCTGCAGGCATGAGCGCTTGTTTTCCTTGTAGGCTTTGACACAGCAATGCTTCAATCCCACTTCTGCAGCCTCGGGAGACCCTGGTTTTTGCTCTTTCTTTTGCTTTGCCTCACGCAAAAAACAGTCTGGGTGAGAAAGAGCAAAGCTCGGCTGTGACCTTCCCGCAGGCAGCGCCAGCACATCGCCGTCACCCCAGCTTTCGCTCACTCCTCCCGTGCACGCAGAGCTCTCACACGATGCCGGATCCGCATCGCGCAGCACAGCGGTCTCCTGTAATATCATAACCTGCTTTTCAGGGCTCCAGGAGCTCCACGCGGCCGCTAACACCGCTCGAAGGCCTGCCAAGAGGAACAGCAGAGCCGTCCCTGCAAAACCTCCCCAAATCCAGCCTAGATTTGTGTTCACTAAGACCCCATGGGTTTGGGTCATAGCCTCGACCTGAAACCCACATTTTATTGTGAGCTGCAAAAGGGCAAAAACCTTAGGGTAGTTGCATCCCTGTATTTCTGAAACATGAGTCCGACCCAATTAATCAGGAATGATCATCAAGCAAATGACGGTTTGTTTTTGCAAGCAGCTATCGGGGAAGCGGAGCTGCTTTTGGTGCAAGTCAGCATGTGCGGGCAGGTTGGTAGAGCATCGCCACGACAGCCCTGCCTACGGGGAGCGATCCTTCGCCTTCACAGCGGCCGCGGGTTTTGCCAAGAGCCCCTCAGCTGGGACCTCCCGTCGTTCAGACGCCGTTACGTGTCTGCGCTGTAGGACCCAGGGAAGAGGGTCAGCTTTACGCGTCACAGGGTGCAATAAAATTAAATATTTATACAGACAACTCGGTTATAAAACAGCAAGGGAAAGCTCGGCAGCTCCCAGGCCTGGCGTCTTCACAGCATCTCCAGGGGAAGGACAACATCAGCCACCTGCAAACGCAGCAAAACGCCGCAGCCACGGCCGCGACCTGCAAGGTGATTCACGGCGGCACTGAAGGCGCTTCGTTATTTTGCCTCCTGCTAGTCTCCCACCAAGTCACCAAGTTCAAGAGCGGTCGTTTTGTGGGCTGTTTGGGGAGAGCCGGGAAGCTGCGAGTCTTTCAGGTACCGACGTCCCACGAGCAGCCCCAGCGTGGCCAAACCAAGCAGCCATCAGCGGGTTTTTCTTTAGACAAACCCACGCGTGGTCCTGCCGGCTCCAAAGGCACCTGGAGAAGTTCCTGCAACTGCTGGGGACACACCTCCCTTTAAAAAAAAACAATATTTCACTGTACAATTAACATGCTTTTGGGGGAAGACACTTCACTTAAGGCCTCTGGCTCCGGGGTGGGAGAGAATCCCCTGGAATAGAGGGGAAAAAAATAATTACAGAGAAACTCTGCAGATGAAAGCATTCAGCCAATGCCCAATTATCACCTCCAAAGCCACCTCTGCTCTCCTAAAAACCCAATTCCAGGGAACAACAGTAACGCCAAGAATTCAGGTTCGTCAACAAACGCAAAGCACAATCCCACGGCGCAACTCAAACGAGAAACAGCTTCCAGCCAAGCAAGAACCCTCACCTCCCGCTACCACCTACCAGCACTCGTTCCCAAGGTAGTAACGTGCCTCTTCCATAGGGAGAAGGGATGAAAGCAGGAAACCCCCAGGAGGCAAGCACAGAAAAGCCACAAACACGCTCAAAACCCGAGGTGCCTGTTGAAACCTTTCCCCCCTTCCCGCGACACGGAGAGAAAATGTCAGATGTCAGGACAGGACGGTCGGCGCGCTCACCTACGGGGGCACACGCTCTATTTACGGGCAGTGTAGGTCAAGAAAAGTCTCTGAAAAAGAGAGTCGGGTTTCAGACGGCCGAGCGAGCCCCGCAGAGAGCGCAGCTCGGCAGCAGGTCGGGCTCAGAGCAGCGGCACAGCCACCGCGTCGCCGACACGGAGCTCAAAGCCCCTTTCGCACCGGTAATAGCGGCACGGAAAAGCGTTGCAGTCGTGTTGGTGCAGGGCATGGCGACACGCGGGGCCACGGCCTCGGGGAAACCTCCAGCGCTGAAAACCGGCACCTGGCTGGGTCAGGTGAAGGATGTAAACGCTTCAAAGCTGCAAGCTAACGGAGGGTTTCCTCATGCAATTAAAACTTCTGATACATGGCCAACGGGTTTTAGCTTGACGGAGGCAAGTCTATACGTCAAGATGATCCACGACGCCTTTGCTCGCCCTCTCTGACGGTTTGTGCACAGGACCCCTCGCCCAAAAGGAAGGGGAAAGAGGAGGAGAAGGAGCTTTGAAGCTTCAGGACTCCCCCCAGAGCAAAGCTGGATCTCCCCTGCAGACGTTAAATTGGAAACTCATTCCCTCTCTCCCCATCAAAGGTAACGAAGGAGGAATCCCTCCTCCAAAAAGCTGCCGGTCACAGCGCTCAGTGTTGCTATTGCCGGGAGAGGTGATGGATGGTGCTCCCTCCGAGCTCCCTCCGAGCTCCCACATCTTTGGGACTGTTTTTTTTCCCCAAGCATTTCAATTAAACAAACCCCAAAGGTTGTGACAGATCCTAATGGCGGTCAGGGATAACTTTGGGAAGGCGCTGGCTCTCCTCATCCCTGGAAGGAAGGAGAGACGGAGGCTGGATGAGAAGAGCTGCTCTTCCACTTCCCCTGGAAAAGGGCAGCGGGCTGGAAGTTGCTTTCCAGCCCGTTTTACCGTGAGCAGTCACCCGACGGGTCATTTTTAATTCTGACTTTACCATTTCCAGTTGCAGCTCCCCGAGTCTTGGGTCAAGTTGTCCTCTTCTGGCATCCTCCTCCCATACGGCTTCAGCTCAGCCCCAACCTCCAGACCTTTCTTCACCGCCCGCCTGCGTGCCCAGCTCCTGCCTCGGGTCCACGGGGAGGGATCCATCTCATCCTCCCTCCTCACTCCCAGCTGAGGGGGATCCCAGGATGAAAACAAGCGGAACAGAAGTCGCCTTTGAACTAATAAAGCTCTCACCCCAAATTACACCAAAGCAGC
This sequence comes from Morus bassanus, assembly GCA_031468815.1. NCBI lineage: Eukaryota > Metazoa > Chordata > Aves > Suliformes > Sulidae > Morus > Morus bassanus. The sequence goes on from CM062594.1 coordinate 817,500, forward strand.
TCTCTCACAGAACTTGCTGGACCCGCACTGGCCCACAATGGAGCTAATTCATCAAGGATGGCAGCAGGGAAGCGCGTGGCCGCTCGCAGACCAACTCGGCAGACCCCGTCCAGTCCAACACCTCACCCACGGGCTGCGCTTCCCCGTTAGAACTCACGCAGCCAGAAACGAGGTGTTATCGAGTCTCAAACGGCGACCACGCTGCAGCGCTTTGGCCTCGCTGCTGGATGCCAGAGCTGGGATCGGGAGGGCAGAGCGGCGAAGTGAGCTGGGACCCGTCTCTGGAACGTGGACCACGTACTTGTGCGATACGGGTTGAGCACCCGACGCTACGAGGTCTCGATCCTGACTGTAGCACTCGTGCACAGGGCATTTGACCCTGTGGGGGTCCTGCTCCTCAACTTTGCTCCTGGTTTAGCTCAGAGTCAGGAGGACAAAGCTTGTCTCCCCCCAGAAAAACATGCCAGTGTTCCTCTGGGAGGGCAATTAATAAGGGCAAAGCGCTGCTCTTGGGGCTATTACGTTACGCTGCCCAAAACCAAAGCAACCAGCCACGGGCTCTTCTAACCACCAGCGGAGGAGAAGCGTGGGAGATGATTTAGCTGCAGTTTAAGGACATCAGGAGGCCGAAGACCAAGTGTGGCGCAGGGGCTGCACAGCCCCACGACCTCAAGTGCATCCGCTCTCTGAAACGGCTGCCCCGCGAGCCCCCGAAGCCCTGAGTGGCCGACGGGCTCTTTGCGACCGCAGCTCCATCCCGACTTCAAGCGGCCACCGCCACGTCCCAGGCTCAGCGCCGGAGCCGAGCACCCGGCTCCCTCCTGAACCGTCCCCCATCTTTAGGTGCATTTTGGGGCTCCTCAGCCCCCCCCGACCCCCCCCCAGGGGTGTCCAGCCCCTCTCCCAGGTGCAGGATGGACCCTGTAAGGTGGCAGGAGCAGTCAGAGCTGCCCACCTACCTCATGCTGTAGGCCCCAGCGCCCAGCTCCTGGCCGATACCCGACAGGCTGGCGTCGAAGTCCTGCACCAGCCCGGACTCGATCACCTCATCCGCCAGCGGCAGCTTCAGAGCCCAGGCCATCCTCACCCACAGGCACGGGGCACGAGCCCCGGGTGAGGGGGCCGCGTCCCCCGTGGAGGAGGGCAGCGGGGGGCTCCTCGGCGGGCGCCCCGGTGCGTCACCCCTCGCAGCAGAGAGGTAAGCTCGCTCCGCCGGGGGGGGAGGCTCAGCTGCGCTCCCCCCTTCTCCTGGGAGCGCCGAGCCCCCCGCCGCCCCTTGGGGGGACCCTCTCCTGGGATAGCTAACTTGGGGACCCCCCCCAGACCCACTGCAAGGGGCTCAACCCCAAACCCACAGCCACCCCCTCCGCCCTTCAGACCCCCTTCCCCGGGGCCGCGCTGGCCCCAAACACCCCAAAGCCTACAGAGGCCCCCGAGGGGCCCCCACGCCCCTGAGCCCCCACCCCAAGGGGGCTGCACCCCCAGGGACCCCAAGCCCTACTGCCCCCCCCCCCCCCGAAGGGGCTGCACCCCCAGGGGACCCCCTCAGGCCCTACAACCCCCCCAAAAGAGCTGCACCCCCAAGCCCGACACCCCCCCCGAAGGGGCTGCACCCCCAGGGGACCCCCCCAGGCCCTACACCCCCCCCCCCACGGGGGCTGCACCCCCAGGGGACCCCCCCAGGCCCGACACCCCCTCCGAAGAGGCCGCCCCCCGCGGGAAACCCCCAGGCCCTGCCGACTCCCAAGGGGCCGGCCCGGCCCCCCCTCAAGGACCACCCCCCGTCCGGGGCTGACCCGCGGCCGCCCCCAAGGCCCGGCGCTGCCCCCCCCCCCCCCAGGCCCCGCCGCTCCTCGCCCCGGGCCGCGGCCCCCGCAAGATGGAGGCGGCGGCGCCCCGGACCCCCCGCCCCCGCCGCCAACGGGGAGGCGGCCCCGCCCCGCCGCCGCGCTCAGCCAATGGCAGCCGCGCGCCGCCGGGTGACGCGCGGCGGGTGGTAGCCAATGGAGAGCTTCGCGCCGGGCTAGCCGCGCGGGGATTGGGCGGGGCGTTCGGGTCCGTGCGACGCGTCCCGGAGGGCCGCGGGTTCGAGTCCCGACCCCGGCTCATGCGTGCGCTGAGTTGCGCGGGTCTCGGCCGACAGCGGGCCGGGGGGGTGGGGAGGCGTCCTTTTGACCCTCCCGGGGCTGGAGCGGGGATGGAGGGAACGACGCCGGCCCAGCTCCATCCTCGGAGCCGCCTCCCCGAAAACCCAGGTGCTGGTGGCACAGGGAGCCACGGCAGGGTGCCAAGAGCAGCCCTCCCACCGCAGCCCTCAGGGTCTGGGACAAGGGCGGGCGGGGGGGGGGGGGGACTAGGGACACCACCCCCCCCCCCGCCCTTCCTTCCCCCCACCCCAATCCGGCAAAAAGGGGAAAGGAAAAGAAAAAAGAAAAATACTGTTTATTTCACACCACTACATCAAGTGCATCAGTCTGCCGTGTGCCCCGGCGGGGCCACCGGCCTCCCCGCCCCGTCCCCCCAACATCCCTCCTCCAGCCATCGCCTCCCCCAGCGCTCCCCAGGCAAGAGGGGGGTGAGGGATGGAGCCCCCCAAGCCTCCTGGCCCATGGGCTCAGGGTGGGGGGAGGCGGGGAGGGGGTGCTGCCTCCATTATGGGGTTCTCCCCCCCACCCAAACCCTCCGGGGACAATGGTGGGGAGCCCAGTGAAGTCCCCATCCACCACCCAAGGTGATGTCCCCATGGTGGACACCGGCGGGCACGAGGCGGGGGACCACCGAAATCAAAGGGGGGGTTGAAATTAAATTGGGGCTCACCCCTAGCGAGCCGTGACGCTACCTCGGAAACACAGGAAAACGGCCAAAAACCAAAAATCACTCCTTTTTCTTGGGGGGGTCACACACTTGGGGGGTGGGACGGGCGGTGTGTGCAGGCAGGGGGTCCGTCACCACGCAACGTTACAGGCAGGAGGCATGAGGCAGGCGTGACACCCGACGTGAACACGCTTCGGTCATGTGTGATGTGGAGGAAAGGGGACAGACGGACACACGGACACACCTACGGGCACGGTGGGGCGGTGGAGACCCCAGCACCCACCGCGGGGCCGGGGGGACAAAGTCAGTGGCAAAAGTGCTGATGGCAGGAGGTCGGGGTGGGCAACGGGGTGGGGGGACGTCCCCGTCCCCGTCCCCCATTTAGGGGATCTGAAAGACGTTGAGTTTACTGGTGTTTTTGAGGGTCTGCCGGCGGTTGCAGAACCAGACACGGACGACTTCGCGGTCGTAGTTGAGCTCCTTGGCGATCTCGGTGATCTCCTGGCCGGTGGGCAAGGCGTTCTTCTCGAAGTAAGCGTTGAGAGCCTCGATGGCTTGTGGGGTGAAGGAGGTACGGCGCTTCCGTTTTTTGGAGGGTTCCCCCCCCACGAACTCCATCAGGTTTTGTTGCCCCTCTTGGTTACGGAGCTCGGCTTCGCTCAACCACTTCTCCAGCACCGGTTTCAGCTTCTGGGCGCTCTTGGGGGTGATGTCCAGCTTCTCGAACCTGCAGCGGGCGCCGGGAAGCCCTCAGGGAGGCGGCGAGGATGGGGGGGGACACCGAGCGGGGGGGACACGCCGTGATGGGGTTGGGGCACTGCTGCCTTCGGCGGGCGAGACCACGGCGGGGAGTGTCGCCGCGGTGAGGAGCTCCGTGGGCAGCGACCCCACCCGCCGTCCTTTTCTCCCATTTTCCTCCTCTTCTGCAGTTTTCCTCCCTTTCCCTCATTTTCCTTTTCTCCAGTTCTCCTCCTTTTCTCTAATTCTCCTCCCCTCCAATTTTCCTCCCTTTCTTACACTTCCCCTCTTTTCTCTGATTTTCCTCCCTTTCTCAGATTTTCCTTTTTTCCCACTTCCCTCCTTTCCCTCTAATTTTCCTTTCCCTCAATTTTCACTCTTTTCTCCAAATTTCCTTTCTCTAATTTTCCTTTCTCCCATTTTCCTCCCATTCCCTAATTCTCCTCCTTTTCTGCAATTTCCCTCCTTTTCTCCATTCTTCCTTTTTCTGTTTTTCCTTTTCTCCAACTTTTCTTTCCTCCCCTTCCCCAATTTCCCCCCTTTCCTCCAACTTTCCTCTTTTTCTCCAATTTCCCCCCTTTCCTCCAAATTTCCTCCTTTTCTCCAATTTCCCTCCCTTTCTCTACTTTTCCTCCTTTTCTCCAGTTTCTCTCCCTTTCTCTCCTCCTTTTCTCCAATCTCCCTCCTTCTCCCTGGTTCCTCCTCTGCAGCGACCCGAGGCCACAGCCCCCGGCCCCCCGTACCTGCAGATGGCTGACTGGCTGTAGGCAGGTCCCTCGGTGGCTGTCAGGGCCTGTCCCACCTGCGTCTGCGTCAGGCCGAGGGACAAGCGTCGGATCTTGAAGTTCTTGGCGAATTCCCGGATCTCCTCCAGGTTGATCCCGTCCTCCTCCGCGCTGCTGTTGGGAGCTGAGGGCTCTGCCGGTGGAAGGACATGGGGGCTGCCGTGAAACGGCCACGGAGCCACCTCCCCACCCTCATAATGAGCATCCCCTTCGTTAGGCTCCCTAACAAAGGCTGGGTGCCGGCGGTCATCCCCATGGATGCAGGGTGCAGGTGCACAGCGTCCTTCCCCCTTCCCAGGGGATCCCCTACCCCAGTATCCAGCATCCCCCCAGTATCCCCCCTAGCATCGTCTCCCTACCCTAGGGGATCCCAGACCCCAGTAAACCTCTTCCCAGGGGATCCCAGTCCCCAGCATCCTCCCAGTATCCCCCGCAGTGACTCACTGGAGACCAGCTGGCTGACGGTGGGGGTCTCCGAGCAGGTGATGGGGACGGGCGCGGAGGAAGCCTTTGCCACCGGGGCAGGGTTTGCCATCACCACAGCCGGCTGGGTGAGAGCCGGGGCTGGCTGGATGGGCTGGACCTGGGGCAGAGGGGAAGGTCAGCACCCCCAGAGCAGGGGCTCCCCCTCTTCCAGCACCACAGGCGGGCTGCTCCCTGCCCACCGACCCCATCCGTGCTATGGCAGGAGAGCGGCCACGGCATTGCTTTTGCTTATGGTGGAGGTGAGACAGGTTGGGATGGAGAGGTGACACTGGAAACCACGCAGCTCCGTGCTGGGAATGGGGACGTCACAATTCTGTACTGGGTTTGGGGTGTTCCGCCACGTAGGTTTGGGGGCAACAAGCACCTCTGCTCACACCAAGGTGAGGTTTGGTCTTTCTCATCCCAGCTGGGAAATGTGGTGGCCACAGAGAGCAGGATATCCCACGGGGCAGCACAGCGGGGCAAGAGGGGTCATGTCCCGAAGATGCTCACGAGCTTCCAAAGCAACATAGTTGGGTCCCAAAGCAACGGGACCGGGTACCAAAGATGCACATGTGCTCCCAAAGCAATGTAGTTGGGTCCAGAGCATCGTGGCCGGGTCCCAAAGATGCTCATGTGCTCCAAAATCAACGTGGCCACGTCCCAAAAATGCTCATGTGCTCCCAAACCCATGCAGCTGGGTCCCAAAGCTGCTAACATCCTCCCAATGTAATGCGGCTGGGTCCCAAAGCAACGTGGCCACGTCCCAAAGACGCTCACGTGCTCACAAGCAACGTGGCCACGTCCCAAAGACGCTCACGTGCTCCCAAAGCAACGTGGCTGCGTCCCAAAGCCACATGGCCAGATCCCAAAGACGCTCATGTGCTCCCAAAGCAACGTGGCCGGGTCCCAGAGCAATGCAGCTGGGTCCCAAAGATGCTCACGTGCTCCAAAAAAAACGTGGCTGCATCCCAAAGATGCTCATGTGCTCCCAAAGCCACATGGCCATATCCCAAAGGTGCTCACAGGCTCCCAAAACAACGTGGCCACATCTCAAAGGTGCCCACGGGCTCCCAAAGCAACGTGGCCGCATCCCAAAGACGCTCACAGGCTCCCAAAGCAACATGGCCGCGTCCCAAAGATGCTCACGTGCTCCCAAAGCAACGGGGCTGGGTCCCAAAGATGCTCATGTGCTCCCAAAGCAATGTGGCCGGGTCCCAGAGCCACATCTCTGGGTCCCAAAGACACTTGTGTGCTCCCAAAGCAACGTGGACACATCCCAAAGGTGCTCACATGCTCCCAAAGCAACGTGGTTGGGTCCCAGAGATGCTCACGTGCTCCCAAAGCACCATGGCCGGGTCCCAAAGTCACATGGCTGGGTCTCAAAGATGCTTGTGTGCTCCAAAAGCAACGTGGCCGCATCCTAAAGGTGCTCACATGCTCCCAAAGCAACGTGGCCGCGTCCCAAAGACGCTGACGTGCTCCCAAGCAACGTGGCCACATCCCAAAGACGCTCACGTGCTCCCAAAGCAATGTGGCTGCGTCCCAAAGCCACATGGCCAGATCCCAAAGACGCTCATGTGCTCCCAAAGCAACGTGGCCGGGTCCCAGAGCCACATCTCTGGGTCCCAAAGACACTTGTGTGCTCCCAAAGCAACGTGGCCACATCCCAAAGGTGCTCACGTCCTCCCAAAGCAACGTGGCCGGGTCCCAGAGCAATGCAGCTGGGTCCCAAAGATGCTCACGTGCTCCCAAAACAATGTGGCCAGATCCCAAAGGTGTTCACATCCTCCCAAAGCAACGTGGCCGGGTCCCAAAGACGCTCATGTGCTCCAAAAAAAACGTGGCTGCATCCCAAAGATGCTCATGTACTCCCAAAGCCACATGGCCATATCCCAAAGGTGCTCACAGGCTCCCAAAACAACGTGGCCGCATCCCAAAGATGCTCACGTGCTCCCAAAGCAACGGGGCTGGGTCCCAAAGACGCTCATGTGCTCCCAAAGCAACGTGGCCAGGTGCCAGAGCCACATCCCTGGGTCCCAAAGACACTTGTACGCTCCCAAAGCAACGTGGCCATATCCGAAAGGTGCTCACGTCCTCCCAAAGCAATGTGGTTGGGTCCAAAGCCACACGGACAGGTCCCAGAGATGCTCGTGTGCTCCAAAAGCAACATGGCTGCATCCCAAAGATGCTCATGTGCTCCCAAAGCCACGTGGCCATATCCAAAAGGTGCTCACAGGCTCCCAAAACAACACAGCCACATCCCAAAGGTGCTCATGGGCTCCCAAAGCAATGTGGCCAGGTCCCAGAGCAATGCAGCTGGGTCCCAAAGACGCTCATGTGCTCCCAAAGCAATGTGGCCGCGTCCCAAAGGTGGTCACGTGTTCCCAAAGCAACGTGGTTGGGTCCCAGAGCCACATGTCTGCGTCCCAAAGACACTTGTGTGCTCCCAAAGCAACGTGGCCACGTGTCAAAGACGCTCACGTGCTCCCAAAGCAACGTGGCTGCGTCCCAAAGCCACATGGCCAGATCTCAAAGACGCTCATGTGCTCCCAAAGCAACGTGGCCGGGTCCCAGAGCCACATCTCTGGGTCCCAAAGACACTTGTGTGCTCCCAAAGCAACATGGACACATCCCAAAGGTGCTCACATGCTCCCAAAGCAACGTGGTTGGGTCCCAGAGATGCTCACGTGCTCCCAAAGCACCATGGCCGGGTCCCAAAGTCACATGGCTGGGTCCCAAAGATGCTTGTGTGCTCCCAAGCAACGTGGCCATGTCCCAAAGACGCTCACGTGCTCCCAAAGCAACGTGGCCGCGTCCCAAAGACACTGACGTGCTCCCAAGCAACGTGGCCACGTCCCAAAGATGCTCACGTTCTCCCAAAGCAATGTGGCTGCGTCCCAAAGCCACATGGCCAGATCTCAAAGACGCTCATGTGCTCCCAAAGCAATGTGGCCGGGTCCCAGAGCCACATCTCTGGGTCCCAAAGACACTTGTGTGCTCCCAAAGCAACGTGGCCACATCCCAAAGGTGCTCACGTCCTCCCAGAGCAACGTGGCCGGGTCCCAGAGCAATGCAACTGGGTCCCAAAGATGCTCACATGCTCCCAAAGCAACGTGGCCACATCCCAAAGGTGCTCATGTCCTCCCAAAGCAACGTGGCCGGGTCCCAGAGCAAGGTAGCCGGGTCCCAAAGATGCTCACGTGCTCCCAAAGCCACACAGCCGGGGATGCTGCCAGCCCTCTGGCCACGCAACCATCAGCCCCATCCCCGTCGCTCACCTCATTCTTGGCCGGGGGTTCGGGGGTGCCGGTTTTCTTGATGGCGGCCGCCTGGATGGCGCTGCCGGCCAGCGTGGCGATGACCTGGCCCTGGGCATTGAGCAGCAGCTGGGGCGTCACTGTCTGTACCTGCAGGTTCTGGGCCGGCAGAGCGGCCGGGGCAGGGCTGGCTGCCGCCATCCCGGGGGGGTTCACCACCCACGGCAGGGTCCCGATCACCTGGGCGAAGGGAGGAGAGCCAGGGCTGGGGGGCTGCACCCTGCAAACACCCTTCCCTGGTGTGGGGGACATACACCGGCTGCATCCATCTCCTCCTTCTCCTGGAGGAACAACCCTGGGGCAGGGGGGCAGCCAGTGGCAGGGGTGGGTTTGCAAAAGCAGGTCCCTCCCCCAGCGGTACCTGGCCCTGGGCGTTGGTCAGGATCTGGCCCGTGATGCCCTGCACGCTGGAGATGGTGTTTGCGATCACAGGGGCGGCTGCCAAGGAGCCGAGGAGCTGGGTTTGGCCCCCGAGAGAAGCCGCGCTGATCTGCGGAGAACCGAAAGCCAGGGGTCAGAGACATGGGTGGCACCCCAGGCCATCGCATCCCCCCGCGCACGGCCGGCCACCCCCTTTCCCGTGGCAGGGTGACTCCTGCCTCGCTGCCATGATGGGGTGCAGTCCCTTGAGGTCCTTAAATCCATCCTTTAGATTTTGCCTAAAGCAAAGCTGCCTGCTCAGTCGCTCGTCGCTCGCCGGGGATGGGGAAACTGAGGCTGGGATCTTGCATGATCCCCCCGGGAGGTGCTGGCTGAATCAGAGTGCTTCGTCCCTGGGGAAGCACGACTTCTCGCGGCTCTCTGCGGCCACGTAAGGCGCCGGTTAAAGGGGAGCGGGTGCCGAACTCGCCCGGCTCCACGCCGCGGGCTGCCAGGCTCCTTACTATGCCAGGGTTAAAGGCAAATCCGGCAGGTTGGACGGTGATCTGGGTCTGCGTCTCTAACGGCTTGGCCACAGGTGGCGTGGGCGCTGTGGCGGGCTGTGGCAGGATGGGGGGCTGGCCGGGCGTGGTGGGGAAGATGCCGGGGGGCTGGAGGGGGGGCCGGGACTGGACCGCAGCCTGCAGCGGCTGGGCAGGCTGCACCGGCGCTTGGATGGCTGTGTTCAGTACGGCGGCGGCTGCAAAGCAAAGAGACGGAGAGAGTGTGAGCCGGGGGGGAGACAGGGATGCCGGCGAGCCCCTGAGCTTGGTGTCCCCCCAACTGCTCCCCATCCCTTCCCAAAGGGAACCGAATCACTCCGTGATTCATCTCCGCACACTCGCGTTATCGCAGCGAAAGGTCCCCCCAGCTCCCACGTACCAGGCAGAGGCGAACCCCTCTGCCACAGCAGGACTCATCCTGCCCGGCTGGAGCGCTAGGTCTAACGCAACCCCGGTGCTGCTGCCGGCACAGAGGGCGAGGGGCACCTCCGGGGTCGTCCCACCATCTCCCCTGTCTACAAATCACTCCTGGGCCAGGCTCCTTCTCTCACGGGAGCTCGAGAGGAGACGATTCCCTCTAACAGAGAAGGGCAGAAACCCTGCCCCGGGCACTGCCGGAAGAGCACTGATCCGCCTGCTCTCATGCCGGCAGGTGTCCCCACCGACAGAACCGCACCCGCTGCAACGGGGTGCTGTCCCCAGAGCCCCAAATCTAACCTGGACCTCACATCCCATCCCTGTGCGCTGCCTTCCTCCCTGCTGCCGTCCTCATCCTGCCCTCCCCTTCTCCCACCATGCTACTGGCACCTTTTGTACTCGGGGAGCTGCAAACAAGTCCCCAAAATTAAACGCCGTTTCAGACCCCTCCTGGAGAGGACGGTGTGGATTCGGCACAAACTGGGGGAGGACGAATTAAGGAGGCCGCAAAGCAGAAGAGCACTGGTTACCTTGCAAATTGGCTATAGGCGGTTTGAAAATTCCCCCTGTAGGAGAAGCAGCCGTCAATCCGGGAAGGGCAGCGACCGTTGCTGTAGGAAATGTCCACACAGCCAGCCCCTGCTGACCTGCCACTTGACCTGCAATACTGATGGGGATAAGAAGAGGTTGAGTAACTGTCCCTGCTGGAACCATTACTCCTGTCACAACTGTTGCTAAGTTTTCCTGAGTCAAGACCTGCAAAAGTAAACAAGATTTAAAAAAGAACAAAAATCAACGCCACTGCAGATAGCATCAGCGGAGCATAAGTCTTTGTAAAGGGGCGCGCAGACCCGGCGGCCGGGCGGCCCGGGGTCCCTCCCATCTCAGCAGCTGGGTTCCCAGCTCCGCGGAGCCCCCTCTCCGTGGGGAGACCGGGGGGGGGATCCCCCCGCCCTCGCAAACCACCCGCCGCGTCTCTGGCAGCACCTCGTCGGCGCAAGGCCCTTGGTGAGGGCGCCAAGCAGAGGGAAACCGCCTTGGTTCGGGGCGTAGGTCCTACACCCCGCGCCACGAGCGGTCGTCTCTGCCCTCGGGGTTTGCCTACAGCAAGCGGATGCTTCCCCGGGGGTCCCCGCTGTGCCCCCCGCCTCCACCCCGGCCCTCTCCCGTCCCGCTCCGCGGCTGCGGGGTAGTTACCTGCGGGGTGGCTTGCACGGCCAGCGGGGCCAACGTCTGCGGCTGCTGGCTCGTGGCGTGGCTGAAGGTGCCGACGGAGGGGACGGTGCTGGGGGACGCTCCGGCCGCCGGTTTGGCTTTGCCTGGGGAAGGGCAGAGGAGAAGCATTGGAGAGACACTGTCGTCTGAGCGAGAGCTGCTCATCCGCGCAAACGATGGGGGCGAGGGTGGGAGGCACCCAAATTACGCACACCCAGGGAATGAACACCCTCCCATGGGTCTCCCGGGGGAGCCGCGGGTCCACAGAGCCGGCGTGAAACCCGGCACGGGGCACCCTCAGGAGCAGCGCTCCAGGTCCCCCAAGGTGAGGTCACTGCCCAGGTTACGTGACGTGGGGAAGGGCATTTGGGGGTTTCTTATGGGATGTTTTGGGGAGGAGGCAAAGAAGGGAGAGGTTGGGGTGATCTGGGGAGGAATAAGCATGGGAAATAGAGGGGTTAAGGGGATAAAAAGGAGCGGTCGCATGTGAGCGGTTTACTGGGCTGTGTGCGCGCCTCTCGGGCTGTCGGATCTGGCAGGAGGTATTTTCCTCTGCCAGCTGCCAGCTCGGAAACGAGCAGCATTCTCCGAAACGAGCAACAATGAAAGCGGTGTCAGCCCCTGAACCGCTCACCAGGGAACAGGGAGCTGGAAAGGGAAGGGACCGAGATCGCCCGGCCAGCAGCCGGCAGAGGGGGGTCCCCTGCGGGCTGAGCTTCGTTTGGTGTCTTTCAACCCTCCGCCCAAATTCACAGAATATATTCATATTTCTTAGTTATCATGAACATCCGAGTAAGAGGAAACCTTGCTCCTAATCCATATTTATTACTTGCAAAAGACCTACTTGTTTTTTGAGCAACCTCTTGTATTTATTCTGCTCAACGTCTAATAATGGCAACCCTCGAGTATAAAATCCACTTAACCCTGTTCTATTTTTGTAAAAAGAAAAACACCCTTTTCCTGCCTTTTCCTTTGGCAGAAAAAAAGTTTTACCAAATAAATACTTTTCTCAGCTAAGAGCCAGATGTTTCTCAGGTTTGGTTCCTCACCCAGAAATAACTACAGGTCTGCAAGATTTAAAAAAGCCTTTTTTTTTTTTTTTTTAATTAAATTTCCTACCAAAACCAAGCACAGATAACACCCAGCACTTCCCAAATCGCCAAGGGGGCAGCGACGCTGCCAGGTCTGATGGGTTTTGCGCAGTCTGCCGTGCTTTTCCTCCCCTCCAGCCTGCGACAGCAGGACCAGAGCATCCCCCAACGTGGAGGGACGCTCGTCTCCTCCTCTTACCGACCTGCCTCAAACAAGCTACAGTCTGCCCATTTTCTTTTGGAAAAAGCCAGGGATCTGGTTGTGCTCTGAATACAGCATGGAGGTGGCGACCAGAGAAAAATCCTATTAATAAATAAAGCACAAGAGTGGCAGGAGAGGGGATGGGACACGAGCGCTTGCAGGCGGATTCAGGATGGATCTGCAGGAGGACCGGGGTGCTGGCCAAAAAGTGAGGAATAAAGCGGGATCTTCCCGACGGCTTATTTCCAGAGCTGCATTCCCGTGCGAGAAGGGATGCACCCGCAGCAAGCTCAGCACCCCGGGGCGAGGGGCAGAGGAAACCCGAGCCCCTGCTCTCCGTGGCTGCAAGAAAACTGAGCTCCCCAGCAAAACACCTCGTCAACAAATGTCCTCTCTATTTTAAGCACGTGTTTGAGGGCTGTCCTCAATGCTGGATGCTTTTCCCCATCAGCTCCCGAGAAGGAATTGGTTTTGCTAACTCCTTAGCTGGGGATGGGGATGCTCCAGAGCCGGGTGTGAGTCTGCCTGCACCGATGGGCGCAGCTCATTCTCCCAGCTCCGACGCAGCGGTCCAGAGCCCAGCTTTGCTTGCAGGGACGGATGAACCAGGGGCAGCCCAGGGAATGAGCCCCGGGGGAAGGAAAGCGTCTTACCGGCCGCCTCCCCGCTGCATGAGCTCTGGGTGCTGGGTGGGATGTCCTCTCTGCCCGGGCGGCCCGTCTCTCCCGGGGAGCCCCGCACTACCTCCCCTGGTGGCATCTCCAAGGCTTTCCGGTCCTCCTCGGCCGGGAGCGGGGTGTCCACGCCAACCTCCAGCACTCGGATGGTTTCATGGCTGGACATGACAATAACCTGCAAATTTGTCCCAAAATGCCGATAAGCTCCAGGCACCTGACCCCACAGCCGCATCCCCCGGGCCACGCGCCCCAGCACAGAGCGAAGCAGCTCCCCCTGCCCCGTGGGACAGGGCTTAGGGTGACCCTGAAACCAAGCAGAGCCCATGCCATCCCCTCGGGGAGGGATGGATGGGGCCATCGCAGCCCCTCCAGCACCTCACTGCTTTAAGTAATCAGCAGCTTCTGGGCTCTGATAACCCCAGCTCCACGTACGTTGGTGGATGATGCCTTCAGCAGGTAAAACACAGCTGTCGGTGGCCGCAGCACCCCCGGCAGCACCATATCTGCAGCACTAGAGCGAGCGCTGATCTACAACCCCATGGCTCTGACCCGGGGTTGGGCGAGCCCTTGGAATCACGATACAATTTCCCCCATGTGACATTACTTGGGGACACGCGGGGAGTGACGAGCAGAGATACCTGCTCCTCCTCCAGCTCTCCCGCAGCTGCAGGCAGCCAAACCCCGGAGCAAAGATCTCTTGCAAACGGCTGCCGCAGCTTTGCCGGGCTGCCGGGACAAGGACCTCGCGCCTCCTCTTCATCATTTAAAAAACCCCGAGATGAGGCAGCCAAGCTCCAAGAGATGGAGCTGAACGTCTGCGTGCCCAAGCGTGAGGGCAAACAGGCTGGCTGTGAGCGTGGGGCAGGCACAAGGTGGTTTTTCACCCCACGCAGTGGGGCTCAAGCTGTTGCTGAACCCCAACTCCCCAACCCTTTGCCTTCCCGGCTGTGGGGTGCGAAGGGGCGCAGCGGGGAGGGAGCTGGCGATTTCCATACCTGCTCGTTGACCGTCAGCGACGCCTCCTGGGGCTGCACGGCTTCGGTGTCCATGGTGTCCCGGCAAAGGTGGGAGAGGGCTCAGACCTTCCACATGCTGCAAGTGGGGGACACGGGAGGGTCCGTCACTGGCCCAGTGAGTGGCTCGGGGGTCACGCGCTGGCTCGACCCGGGGTGCGGAGCAACCCTGGTCTCTCCCACCACCTTCCTGCTCCTCTCTGGCTCTACCACCCACCTCTCCCGCTCTGTGCTGGCCCCGGCTGTGATTTGGGGAAGCGCAGAGCTTGCTAATGCTGTCCTGCCATGCACCGTGGTGACACACACTCCTCCCCGGGGGAGGCTTTGGTGTCTCAGTACCTCCCACCACCTCCCATCCTCTTGGCAAAGAGGTCACGGACATGGGGTAGCGTAATTTATTGGGTGAGCATCAAATATACAAGCAGCAGAGCAAGGGAAGGGTTATTCTAAGGGCCAAGCCTTTCCCCCTCTCCTCTCCCTTTGGGAGATGAGGATGCCATTCCTACAGCCTGCTTCGAAAACCCTAAAAACACCAGGCAAAGCCCAGGTGAAACTGCCCACGCTCCCTATTTGAAGCCCAGAGCAGGTCCCCAAAGTCTCCGCATGACACTTCGCAGCTCTCCCAAGCCCCTGCCGCTGGCCACAAGAAGTAGGAGAGTCAATTTACTCTTTCCTGAGGGGACCTAAATTGATGGGGATACTTCATTAAGCGGGTGAAATGAGTTGTTTTCGGAGGGAAGGGGCTCGGCACACCTGTTGGAAGGCAACTCTTCCTCTTCCTTCATTAACTCATTTGGTCACGTATTGTCCCCTCGCTGCCTTGCAGAAGCATAATTGCCTTTATAAGAGGCTTATGAATTTTTTATTAGGAACGTCTCAGGGATGCATTTAACCAGCCAGCCTGGATGACATTCAAAATTACTCGATGCATGTGCGAAGGTGTCCTTGTTTGTGTAACTGCTCGGGAGCCTGGAGGCATGTTGGCGCTGGTAGGTGCAGCCAGACCCCAGCTCTCCCTGCCAGAGCTGTGCCAAAACGCCGGGCAACGCCTGCTCACCTCCAGCCTGGGTGCTGACCACCTCTGCCCTGGGCCTGATCCTGTCTCTGCCCCAGGAGGGGTGCTGGCGTCACACGGACCAGCCCGCTCAGCCTTAAGCAAGCTCTGCAAATCTGAGCGTGTTAAACGGAGGCAGAGCTCGGACAGAGCCTCCCCGGGCTCACAACTCATCCGAAAGGGAATTTCGGCCCCAAACTTGTGTTAGTGCGTTTCATCCGCCCGTTTTTACTTCTGCCAGGGAATCCGGCGTGGCGCGGGCATCCCCTGCCACTCTGCTCCGCTGTGTGGCATCGGCCCGGCCCGGCAGCCCAGGAGGCCCTTCCAGGGTCCAGGAAACATCTCCCGGTGTCATTTTACTAGACCTTTATCATTTCTCTGTGTCTCAGAAGCCACCAGGCTCCTGCTGAGGCCACTGAGCATATCCTGAGCCGGAGCCGGCATTTGTACGCAATTAGTAAACATAGTTATTCGGATCCTGTTGATCCAAAGGGGCCTAAATTGAATTAAGAGCCAAACTCTCATTTGACACTCAACAGGGGCTGAGCATCTAATTCCCTTAGGCTGGCTTTTGTGCACACCACTTGTTATTTATTATCTGCAGTGAAGTGACGCTTGGGGTCCCAGCAGAGACGGGCTATTTCCTTCACCAGCCGCTCACCGCAGCTCTCCCCCTTCCTTGGCCCTGCCAGGCTCAACCCCAAAATTGACCCAGGACCCAGAACCAGCCCCGCTGCCAGATTCAGCCAGGACTTTTCAAGCAGCCGGTGACTGATCTCTGGTAGCTGCTGCGAATTTTTAAACTTGGCCTTAGCTTCACAGCAGACAAACACCTTGGGATGCCGGTGCACACTTTAATTAACAATTTATTCTAGTGCAACAGAGAACAGAGCAAGGGACGAGCGAGTGGCTTACGCAGGCAGCTGGCATTATTAAAAGTTAATGAGCTCTCCAGCAGCCAGAGCCTGGCAAACGGCAAGGAAGCTGGAGCAAGGGATATCTGTGCTGCCTGCAAGGGGCAGGCAGTGCAGGCAACCAGAAAAACAAAGGTGCAAAGTGTCCCGCCACAAGAAGAGTGAGCAAGGGAAGGAACACGCTCCAGAGGAGCTTTCTGAACTTCTCTGGAGAGTAGCTGGCAATGGAAAGGGTTGCTGGGGGCACAGAGGGGGCTCTGACCCTATGTCCTGCTGAAGTCACCCCACAGGGTGCCATCCACTTGCTCCAGGTAGCTGCTATATATCACTTTATCTGCCCTCTGCATCACCAGACCACGCTGGCCCAGATGGATCCCGGCACAAGCAGAGCAGCCCGCGGGGTTTGCTAACGAGGAGCAACCCCCCAGCGTCTTGTGGCAGCTTCTTCCTACACCTGAGCCTGGAAGAGGTGGGAAAGCTTCTTGCTCTCATCCCATCGCCTCCCCGCCACCGTCGCTGCCCTGGGGATCCCTCCTGTCTGTCACATAGGGATCTGCATTAGAGGAGGCAGTTGAGCTCAAACTGGGATCCCAAACTGGCAGGCGAGGGCACAGCGACTGCGGTCAGAAGGGAAGGGGCAGCCGAGGGGCTGCTTGGTGTGTGGGGAGCCCCTTCCTGCACAGCCGGCGCACATCCAAAACCCAAACCGACCCGTGGAGCCACTGGAGAGCAGAGCACCGGGCTGCTGTGCGGGGAGCCCGGAGCCGAAATCCTGTGGGATGTCTCCAGGGCAGCGTGGGGAGAGGCGGCAGCCTCCGGTACTCACTCACTGTTTGCTCTAGGGTGAAAGGACACTCCCGGCAGGAGACGGGGCTGGCTGCTGCGTCCTGCTCTTCGGGGCGGGCTGCTGGCCTTCGGCACTTTGGGTTTAAGCTGTAGGGAAAGAAAAACCAGAGCTGTCTCGGTGCCAAGCTCTGCCTGCTCCTGCGCTCCCCAAAAGCATTGAGGAGCAACAGGATCCCGTGCGCCAGGCTCCTGGCGAGAGGGGACAACCCAAAAGCATCCCCATCCTCGCAGCTTAATCCTCCCTTATTGCTCCTCATCGCCGCCAAAGGAGCTTTGGGAACTCGAGCTGAATCGGCGAGCTGCCCCTAAAGCCTGTGGTACCGAAAAGTTAACGCGCGTGTTGGCTTTTCTCAGAGTTTGCTGACGTAAGGAGCACCAACCACTGCTGCAAACACCAGCCCTCGCTGTTATCCATCCCCATCCATCCCAGTCCAAGTTAAAGAGCCTCTCTCAGAACTGCAGATCTATTCTAGCACGACCGGACCAGTGAAAGGCTGAAGAGGGCAATAATATCCCTGCTCCGACGGCTCTATTTATCTCCGTGCGAGCCATAGATCTGTTCAGGCCTGCCCCGTGGGGGAAGACTCAAATAACGCGGAGAGAAGAGGAGAGAGAGGGTTTTTTTTTCTCTCTGTGCCGTGCAAAGAGACCAATTAGTGTGCTAGACGATTAAACAGACATTTCATAATGTCAGGCTCGATGCAGTTTGGTGGCGTGCTTCGGATTTCGGAGTGGGCTGCTTCTCCTTTAGCAGACGTTCGGCAGGTCGGCAGTACCATTTCATTCTGTTTCTTCGCACTTTTTTTTTTTTTTTTTTTTTGCCTTGCAATTAATGGGACAAATAATTTGTCCAGATGGTGGTGTTAAGTGCACGCAGCAAGAAGACAGCCATTTCACAACAGATGGTGGCAAGGAAATGAAATGCACAAAATAATAATAATAATAATATTTAAAAAAAAAGGGGGGGGGAAGGGAAGGATAATTTAAGATGCTCCGAGTCTCGCTGTGAATATAATTGCCGTGTTAATTACAAGTGTTGATGAGTCAGAGATGTAGCCACTTGGATCCCAAGTGGGTGGAAATCTAAGTTTGAACAAACTCGCCACAGGTGAGAAACCCTGAGAGGTTAATTAAACCTGCTCCACGCAGAAGACATTTTGGACATGGCTACAGCTCGCTAATTACTCACTGTCGTTATCCTGGATTAATTCCTTTGGATGGACACTCCGATCCCAGGCTGAGGAGTTTGAACGTGCCATAAGCAGACAAGCCCTAAAAGCCGGCGCTAAGACACCGGTTCCTGCCCCGAGGCGGGTTTGCACGCTCGCACCCCAACGGGGCAAGCGTGCAAATGCACGCAGAGGTACAGACGCCCCGATACCTCCTGGCAAAGCCATCACCGACGCAAACGGGGACGGGTCCAGGTCGCGGTGTCAGTCCCTGCAAACGAAGCGTTATGGTAACAACGCAGCCCCGAGCATCCCTCGCTGTGCTCTCGCCAGCTCGCCTGATTTTTTTTCAGCACATTCAAAGCAGAAAGATCCAGGCTGGAAACAACGCCATCAGGATGAATTATTTTTCAAAGCATATTTGAGGTGTCACAGTGGTGGAGACCCGGACCGAAGCACAGCCGAGCAGTTTGCAATGTTTTTTCCTTCCTCACCAATCAGCCTCCCTCTTAAAATGCCTTTTCACCCTTCTGAACTTCACCGCTTTTAAGACTTTACTGTGTTTACTGATGGGGAAACTGAGGCAGGGGACGAGATGTGACGCATTGCTGCCAGCAGATCTCAAAACCATCCATCTCCGACAAAGACACGTGTCCCGGGGCTGCCTGGCGAGCATCCCTGCACCCGAGCTCACCCTCCGCAAGCCAGGAGGAAAAAGAAAACGAGGCATTTTCTTCTGGTGGAAGAGGAGCCGAACCAGCCAGCCCCAACCTCCGAATCAAAACCTTTCTGCTAAGCCACAAAATGATGTAAATCTAATTTGTACCCCATTTTCCCCCCGTTTTTTTGGCCCTGCACCAAACCCCCTGGCTGGTACCACAGTTGGGCTTCGGGTCCAGACACAGGACTGCAGACAGCCGATGTAGAGCCTTGCTGAGCACAGTTTTACAGCCAGCTGTAAAATTCCTGAAGATTTGGGCAGTAAGGGAAAGCTGGCAGCATCCGTACCAGCAGGATGGTGAAATCTTTTTTAGGACAGGGTGTTTTTTTCCACTGGGAGGCTTTTGGAGGAGACATGGCAGTTCCCCACTGTTCCTCATCCACAGTGTTGGGTCAACTTCATGCCTGGAAAACCCTGTGCCAGGGCTGGGGCAGCCAAACCCTGAAGGAGAGTCCAGGAAAACTCATCTACTGGCCCAACTCACCTTCTAACGCCAGCGAAAAGGCACAGCCGGGGCCGCTCGGGGGTCATTGTAAAGTTTAACAAGCAAACCGAGGGGCTACGTTGAGCCTGACGCGTGGCCAGGGGGAGCCTGCCAGGGCAGGAGCCAGCTTGGGAATTTGCAGCGGTGGATAAAATGGAGCTGCTGACACGTAGCGGGCGCTTCCCAGCCTGGATTATCTCACCCAAGAGATGCAAGCGGCATGGGAGCAGGAGATGGAGAGGTTGGTTGGCATCGATTTGGCCCCAGCCTGTGTAAAGCTGCCAGGGACGAGCCCCGGTGCAAGCGCAGCTCGCTCCAACACCCTGATCCCGAGCAGAAATACAGGTGATCCTTTAATCGCTTCATCAGAGCGTCTGCTGCCTGGGCAAGGGCAAGGAAATACCCGGTGGAGGGTCCCAAAACCTGCTTCAAAAAAGGGGGAAAACCCAAAACCAGTTGACCGGGCTTTCCTGCCAGTTTGGCAGTTTAACTCCGTTATTTGCAAAATCCTCTTTGCACCATTAAAGGGAAATATTTCTCCCGGCCATGGCGTGTTTTTTCACGAATGGGAAGATGCATGGGAGACCGGCGTGCTGCATCCCGCTCTGCTACCACCAGGCTGCACAGCCTCGGTTGAATCTCTTCATTTTTGCTTTTCTTCCCATCTTCCTGGGGTTTTTGGGGCAAAAGCCTGATCCCGAATAAAACCTCCTGCCTGCGTGGTCATGCCAAGGATGATGGGGTTCCCCTCTTCGCTGCCTGTTTGCAATGCAAACCCTGGCTAGCTCGTCCTGCCGGCTGCCGTGCGGTGTCCGGCATGGGGAACAGCCGGATCAGCTTACGGTGACTTCCCAGGAATCTGCTCTTTTCTCCAGAGAGACGGGAAAATATTTTTATTCCCACTACACATAGATGGAGGAGATGACGGGATTAAGTTCACCTCCCAAGGTCATGCCAGAAGAGCGTGGCAAAACCAGGAGCAGATTTCGGATCTCCCAAGCCGGTGCACTCGGAGCTCCCATCTGTCTCCCCGAAAATAGCGCCTGGAGCATCAATCACTCTCTGTCCTGCCAAGAGCCCGGGACTGGAAACCCCCTTGAGGGACCGGGACATCTCAGAGGGACATCACGGTTGGTTCGGGGGGCACAGGACCCCTGCACTGAGCCTACGGTCCCATGAAATGCAACGTGGGGGGCAGCGTTCTGCCCCTCATCGCCCTTTTTAAAGCGGGGTTCAGTGGCTGAAGACCAAGCCTGACCCTGAGATGGCCGCGGCTGCAGGTGCTGGGGATGGGTCTAAGCAGGGGGGGACAGCCCCTCTCCTCCCCTCCGCGGGGAAGGAGCGAATGCAGCCCCTCCATCACATTTTTTGCCCCCCTCCCCGGACTGTTGGGACCCACCGTACCCCGTGCAGTCCCCCCCATCCCCTGCGCTGTCGGACCTCTGCCAGCCAGGGCTCTGCAGCCCCAAGGGAAGGTCCCCCCACCCCAAAATGCAAACCGAGGGGCTCAGGGTCGCTGTGGGAGCTGCCCCCAGGGCGGCGAACCCCCTGCAGAGATGCACAACCCCCCCAAACACTCGCAGCACCCTGTGCCCTGCCCCACACTGTGCCGGAGCACCCCAAAATGCGCTTGTACCCCCCCAGCCCTACTCTCCATCCACCCCCCCAGCTGCAGCAGCTGCCACGCCGGGGCTCTGCTCAACCCCCGGGGTGCCTGGGCACCCAAATCCCTGCCTGGCACCCGCACCCCAAGGTGTGGGGCCACTCCTCCGTCTCCCACCCTGGGGGTCCCTTCGCACACCCCACCGGCAGGACCCCAACACTGCCCTCCAGTCCTGCCCCCCCCAGCACTGTTGATCCCCAGCCCTGTTTCTCCTCTCCTGCACCCCAAATCCCATCTCCCACACCTCCCAATTTCTCCTGCTCCCCCCCCAAACCCTCCCCAGGGCAGTCACCCCCTTTTCCCTGCCCTGGGGCTCACCAGCCCCCTCTTTCCCCCTTTCCTGGACACCCTCAGCTCCGGGGTCCCTCCAGGGTCCCCCACCTAGCCGTGGTCTGTCCTGACATCCCTTAATCCTAACCCCCCCATTCTGCTGCCCCCCATCTGCACCTCCACTCGTAGTCTGTGTCTGTCCCCAATTCTCCCCAATTTCCCACCCCCCAAACCCAGTGCCCCCCCTCCAAGTCCCACTCCCCCCCAAAATCCCGATGCCCCCCAAACCCTACTGACCTGCCCTTCCCCCCAAAAAAAATCCAGGCATTCCCCCAAAATACCAGTGCCCCCCCAAACCCTACTGACTTGCCTTTCCCCCCCAAAAAACCCTAGGCATCCCCCCAAAATCCTGGTGCCCCCCCCAAATCCGCCTATCCCCCCAAAAAAAATCCCGGCATACCCCCAAAATCCCAGTGTCCCCCCAAACCCCACTGACCTGCCTTCCCCCCCAAAAAAATCCAGGCATTCCCCCAAAGTCCCGGTGCCCCCCCAAACCCCACTGACCTGCCTTCCCCCCCAAAAAAAAATCCCGGCATCCCCCCCAAAATCCCACTGCCCCCCCCAAACCCCACTGACCGGCCTTCCCCCCCAAAAATCCGGGCATCCCCCCAAAATCCCGGTGTCCCCCTAAACCTGCCCTTCCCCCTCCCAAAATCCAGGCATCCCCCCAAGATCCTGGTGGCCCCCCTAAACCCCACCGACCTCTCGTTCCCCCCCCCCAAAATCCAGGCTTCCCCCCAAAACCCCGGCGCCCCCCCCCCCCAGCCCTACACCCCGCTCTCCACCGTTTTCCCCTCCGCGCCGGTTCCCCCCCCCCCCCCCGCCCCATATCACTCTTTATCATAAATATATAAATTATGCTAATTACGGCATTGCATATTCACCGCGGCGGGGCCCGCCGCCCCCCGCCCGCCCCGGCCCCGCTCCGGCCCCGCACTCACCGCGCCGCCGGGGCCGGGCGCTCGCCGCGGGGGGCTGCGGGGGGCTGCGGGGGGCTCCGCGCCGCTCCGCGCCGCTCCGCGCCTTCCCCCTCTGCCGGGGAATAATTAAAAATTCATCTCACAGCGGCGGCGGCGGCGGCACAAAGGGGAGGGAGGCGGGAGGGGGGCGGCGGGAGGCGGGGAGCGGCCCCGGGACCCCCGGGCCCGGGGGGGCCCCGCGGCGAGGGGGGGGATTTGGGGTGCGGGGGAGGGGGGGGGGGTGTGGGGTGGGGTTTTTTCCCGTGGGGTTGAGCGGGGTTTGGGGGTTTTTTTCCCTCCTCCGGGGGCATTTTTTAGCTGCTGCGTCATGAACATAATTTATGCGCAGGCCTTTGCCGCATCCGCGGGGCTGCCGCGCTGCCCGCCGCCGCCGGGGGCGCAGGGGGGCCGGCCCGACCGCGGACCCCCGGAGCGGAGCCCCCAGCCCCGACCCCCCCGGAGCGGAGACACCCCCCCCCCCGCCGAGCCCCGACACACTCGGACCGGAGACCCCCCCGAGCCCCCAGTCCCGACACCCCCGGAGCGGAGACCCCCCCCCCCCCCGAGTCCCCAGCCCCGACACCCCTGGAGCGGAGACCCCCCCAGAGCCCCAACACCCCTGGAGCGGAGACCCCCCCCACAGAGCCCCGACACCCCCGGAGAAGAGACCCCCCGAGCCCCCAGTCCCGACACCCCCAGAGCGGAGACCCCCCCGAGTCCCCAGCCCCGACACCCCCGGAGCGGAGACCCCCCAGAGCCCCAACACCCCTGGAGCGGAGACACACACCCCCCCCCAGAGCCCTGACACCCCCGGAGAGGAGACCCCCGAGCCCCCAGCCCTGACACCCCTGGAGCGGAGACCCCCCCCGAGTCCCCAGTCCCGACACCCCCGGAGCGGAGACCCCCCAGAGCCCCAACACCCCTGGAGCGGAGACACCACCACCCCCCCCCCCCAGAGCCCTGACACCCCCGGAGAGGAGACCCCCGAGCCCCCAGCCCTGACACCCTCGGAGCGGAGACCCCCCCCGAGTCCCCAGCCCTGACACACCCCCGGAGCAGAGACCTCCCGAGTCCCCAGCCCTGACTCCCCTGGAGCGGAGACCCCCCAAAGCCCCAACACCCCTGGAGCGGAGACCCCCCCAGAGCCCCCAGTCCCAACACCCCTGGAGAGGAGACCCCCCCAGAGCCCCCAGCCCCAACACCCCTGGAGCGGAGACCCCCTGAGCCCGCAGCCCCAACACCCCTGGACCGGAGACCCCCAGAGCCCCGACACCCCTGGAGCGGAGACCCCCAGAGCCCTGACACCCCCGGAGCGGAGACCCCCCCGAGCCCCCAGCCCCGACACCCCTGGACCGGAGACCCCCAGAGCCCAAACACCCCCTGGAGTGGAGACCCCCCCCAGAGCCCCCAGCCCCAACACCCCCGGAGCGGAGACCCCCTGAGCTCACAGCCCCAACACCCCCCAGAGCGGAGACCCCCAGAGCCCCAACACCCCCAGACCAGAGACCCCTCTGAGCCCCCAGCCCCGACACCCCTGGACCGGAGACCCCCCAGAGCCCAGACACCCCTGCACCAGAGACCCCCCACCTGAGCCCCCAGCCCTGACACCCCTGGACTGGAGACCCCCCAGAGCACCCAGCCCCAACACCCCCAGACCAGAGACCCCCCAGAGCCCCGACACACCCGGACCAGAGACCCCCCTGCCCCCCGAGCCCTCAACCCTGAGACCCCCAAACCAAAGACTCCCAAGACCCCGAAGCCTGAGCCCCCAGCCCTGAGACCCCCAAATCAGAGCCCCCTCCAGCCCCAAGACCCCCAAATCAGAGCTCCCCAGCCCTGAGACCCCCGGACCAGAGAACCTCCCAGTGTCCCCAGCCCCAAGACCCTTGAACCAGACACCCCCCAGAACCCCCAGCCCCAAGACCTGCCCAGCCCTGAGACCCCTGAACCAAAGACTCCCCCAGACCCCAGAGCCAGAGCCCTCAACCCTGAGACCCCCAAACCAGAGACTCCCAAGACCCCAAAGCCTAAGCCCCCAGCCCTGAGACCCCCAAACCAGAGGCCCCCCGACCTCAGAGACCCCAGACCCTGAAACCAGAGCCCTCACCCCGCCCAGACCCTAAAGCCAGAGCTCCCTCCAGCCCCAAGACCCCCAAAGTCAAAGCTCCCCAGACCCAAAACCCAGAGCTCCCTCCAGACCCCAGGCCCCAAAACCAGAGCCCCCCAAGACCCCCCCCAGGTCAGAGCTCCACAGCTCAGGGCTCCCCAAAACCAGACACCCCCCCATCAGAGCCTCCCCAAATCCCAAACTCCTCAGAACAAGAGCACCCCAAGCCTGGAGATCCCCCAGAGTCACTCCAGCCCAGAGACACCCCCAAACCCAGTCTAGAGTCCCCTATAACAGGAGCACCTCCCAGCCTGGAGACCTCCCAACCCAGGACATCTCAAATCCAGAGCACCCCCAAACTCAGAGCCCCCCCCAACCTAGAACTCCCCCAAACTCAGAGCCAAAATCCCAGACGTCCTCAGTCCTGTCCCAAAAACCCAGAAGCTCCCAAAAGCCAAATGCTGGAGCCCAAATCACTGCCCCCCTCCAAAAGCCAGAGCCCCCCAAATCCCAGAGCCCCACAAGATTCAGATCCCCCAAAACATGGATGTGCCCAGTCCCAGACTCCCCTAAAACCCAGACCCCCAAGGGCCGGGACACCCCAAAACCTGCAGCCTCCCACCCCCAACTCCCCCAAAGCGCAGACCCCGAAATCCCAGACTCCCCCAAACCTCAGCCCAGTTAAATCCCTGCCTCTCCCAAAAACCAAAGCCCCCCAACCCCACTCCCAGCAGCAACCCCCCAGCTTCGGGGTCACCCTTCGCAAACCCCAAGCAGCCACGTCCCTGATTTGCCGGGGTGGGCGCTGGGGGGAGCCCCCAGCTCTGCACCACCCCAGAAGATCACGCCCGGAGCAGCCCTCCTGACCCCAGCTCCGAGCCGGCTCATCAAAACCCTAATACAGTATTTCATCATCATAAATTAATATATTAATCAACACATTAACATGAACCACCCCGGGGCAGCACAAAGGATTTAATTTGTTCCCCTGCACACACACCCCCCGCCCCGTTAAACGCTTTCCTTCAGGGCCACGGCTTGGGATTGAGCCCCGATGCCGAACCCGCTACCTGCCAGGGCTCGGGGCTTTGGTTTAAGTAATCAAACCACCCCAAAATCCTTCCTGAGGCTTTAAAGTGGGAGCTGGAGGCAGGGGCCTGGGCGGGAGCAGCGCCTGCCTTTGCCCAGGGAAGCCACAGTAATAATTCAAGATGCTCCATCTTCCCGGCATAGCATTAGCTTCAGATCCAGCCTCCCAGCATAATATGCAGGAGGCTGAGCTCTGCGCGCCGGCCGGCTGGCATCCCGCTCCCCACACCGGGCTGCAGCAGGGTCGCCTCCGACCCTCCGGGGCCGCACATCCCAGGGGCGAGGGATGCCAGGCACTCCTGCCCTCCTTTGGGCTCGAAAGGGTTCGGGGGGCTTCGGACCCCACGCTTAGAGCTGCTCTGAAAATGAGGTTTGTTTTAAAGGGGAGCTGACAGCTCCCTGACCGGCACCTACAGGACCCCGGCACACCCGTGGAGTCCCAAAAATGAGGAGGCACGTAGCCGCTAGCACCCACCTCGTCCGCAGCAGCACCCTCCTGCAGGGACGACAGGATACGTCACAGCCCGGTAACGGGGATCGCGCCGGCTGCCCCTAACTCGTGCTCGCTCGCCGACAGTGCAAAGTTTGAGCGTCAAGCTGGGAGGCTGCAGGGCTGCTCTGGGGGCGAAGCGATAAACAGGCAACAAGAGTTCACGAGACGAGGACGCAATTTGCTTCTGGGTGTCTCCGAGAGGGAATACGCTACCCGAGGCTCTCTGAATCCTACCAGTAATTTTAATTTCCAGGCGTGACGGTGCGCTCTTGTGCGAGGCTCGTGAGTTAGTCGTGGTCCCGGGGACTCGTCTGCCAGCTTGGAGGGACTTTTTTTTTTTTGTGGACTGGGTGAAGCAGCGAGGAACTAAGTGCCATAAAGGGAACTCAGGCGCAACTTTAACCTTGTCGCTACGTAATTAAAAGGAAGAAGAAAACTATTTCTGTAATTGCAAAGCTCATTAGAAGCGCAGGTGAAATTCTGCGGCTTTTCAAGCCAACTTATGGACCAATTCTAGCTTGTTTGGAATCATTAAAAAGAAAGGAAGCGGAGTATATTATTATCTTGCATTCTGTATCTTTTACAATTTTTAAATTGTAACTTCCTTCTTATCTCCTGGCAGGAAAAAAGGAGGAAAAGAAAAGGACAAAAACTCCAACATAGCGTCGCAGTTATCGGCACCTCTTGAAAACGAGCGCGGCTTGATAAAGCCAAATCACTTTTACTTTTTCCCCATCCCTATTAGCTGGAAAGAATTACACCATCTGTCCTTCCCTGCAGAAAAAGCTAACGGGCTAATTTAAATCCTTGCCTCGTAACACACCTTTTTTGGAGTTCATCATAAGATATTTGCAATCCGCTCCCACAGCGCTCTTCCGATCATGCGTGAGCGAATATACACATTAGCACGGACCTAACAGGCATCCCCATTAAAAAAGCGCGAATACCACGTGCGGTTCTTCCGAGGCTAAACCCATCCCACGCCCTCTCCTGCGCGCGCAGAAAGGTTTCTGGAATTAACGTCACTTAGACTAGCCTAGCCTCTTAGTACCGACTTAATATGATAATATTTAGTGCCGATTAGCGCCTACCGCCGCAGCCTACGCTCAGATTCAACAGGAATTAAGCGGGCGCTTAACGTCTGGCAGAGGTTAACGCCGAGGCACGAATATTAACAAATATGCAGCCAGTGCTGACCGCATTTTCATTAATAATCAAATTAGCTACGTTAAGGCATCTTTGCCCGAGTACAGCTGTTATTTGAGACTGCAGCGCAATTCTGCTGAGAGCCTGGTTTGCATATGCTGTACTGTGATTATGAATATTTAAATCCTTCCATCGAGTTGCATTTCTAACTCATTTACATACATTGGCATACCGGTTAATATAATGCTCATGGGGGAAAAGGGTACACGGTGCATTTTTAATTTTTCTTGAAGAGGAATTGATTTGGAGTGCTCAAAAGCTTTTTTTCTTCAGGAAAATAGTTTGTTTGCGGGGGGGGGGGGGGGGGGTACGGGATTTTAATTAACTGTTTGACAGGAATAGCCGGCAAAACCAACCCATTGACGGCAAGAACGTGTCCTTTGTTCCAGAGCTTGCTCTGTCGACGAGAACTCTTGGTAGGTGACCAAATTAATATTGCAGCTTTCTTGTCCGTGCTTCTTTTGCTGACTTGGCTGCTCTAATCACACGCAGCAATGGGTCAGAGGAGGGTTTGCACTTGACCCTGCAGTTTCTGGCACATCTGATTTGCTGCAGAAAGCTTTCCAGCCCTGCAAGGAACATATATGCCACAAACCAGATAATTCCAGCTGTTCCAAGAACTTAAATGACTGAAAGCGCAGGAAAAAGCGAGCCAGGACTTTATTTTGGCTTCCATGCTGCAAAGTGACTCCGGTTGCTCACAAACCTCCTTGAACCTGAGCTTAAGCGCGTGCTTTTTAAAGACTGCAGGGGGGTTTAAACACAGCTTTGTTGGTGCTACGATAGAGCTGGCCCCTGCCTCGCTTTTCCCCTTAAAGCTGGAAACGGGCTTTAAAATTTCCATCAGCTTCTTCAGGCCACTTTGTAGCATTGGGTGAAACCTGGTCCCGGCAACGCCAAGCACGGAACCCCCTCGATTTCAGTGACGGGAGAAGGAAGGGGACTATTCTCCCTAGGTGGAAGATATCATCCAGCAGTTAACAACTGCTTATTCATTATTTTTATCTAATTCATTACAGCCCTACACCCATAGGGTGCTCTGCCTCGAAGTACCTCTCACTTCTGATTACCCACATGAGTAAAGTTTCACAAGCACATACCTGCTCGTAAGGCCAGCGATACCAGCTGATTTTTTACTGCCACTTTATTTTTGCTCGTCTAATTTTTGCTACTTTAAGTAGCAAACAACAGGTATTATCCCAGCCAGCTCTGCTTCTAGATCAGGCTTAAATAACCCCGTGCCGTGTTGTGTCAATAAGGACTTTCAGCGTGGGCCCTCCGCTCACCCAAAAACGCAGACTTGGCCATTTACGCTTTTATCTGTTTCGCGTGTTATCGGCGCAGCGCCGACGGCGCGTCAGACTCTTTGCAGACCGTCCCCTTTGCCTTTCAGAAGCACCCAGCGTGGGAAGCAAAGTCCGCTGGCGCGCAGCCAGGCATCCAGAAACCGCCTCGACTTTTCCAGGTTTCCATTTCAGGGCTGCACACACGGTGCAAGACGACCCACGAGCTGATTTTTTCAGAGCTTTTGACGTTTACTGGAGGGGTTTTTTTGTCTCTTGGGAGTCCCGAGAGGCCCTTAAAGGAGGTAATCAGTGATAAAAATACAAATAAGAACAATCCCAAGGGATCTGAAGGCAGGTGCCTTCCGAAGAGCCCGGCTCTACTGAATGGAAAGCTTTCTCCTTGCTTTTCCCACTGTGCAGAGCACTTGTGCTCTTCCTTTGCAAGGAATTTTTCTGCGTAATGATAACAGAAGAGTGGGAAAAAGTGCGTTCGTTAGAATAAATCAGGGTCTGAAGCCAGGAGCTGCTGAACAGGCTTTACCCTGAGCTGTTCCAGCAAGCTCTGGGGCTCTGCAGGGTTGGGCTTTTGAAGACATCAGGGCTCAGTCCCTCAGAAATCACCTTCCTTTCCCTTCCTGGAGATGTTCTCGCCTTCACCACATGTAACTACGACCCACCTCGCTCCACGTTTCCCTGGGCAGATTTCAAGCCACTTTCTCTCCCACTTTTGAGGGTAAATATTTTTTTTTTTTTAAACAGTTCCTGTACAGTTGCAAGGTGAAGAACATTTTCTAGGCATGAATTATTGATGAAGCCCTCCCAGGCACACCAGCCAACGTGCATATTCATCAGGCAGCCGGTACATTATTCATGAGAAGTTCACTTAAATAGGGAAGAGAACAATGATATTGTTGACCGAGATGCCTGAAAAATAGCTCAGGAAATAGAGTTGTGCCCTCAAACTCTGGCCAAAATGCAGCCAGTAAGTTTATCAAAATCACAAAAAAAGGGGGTTTTACACTTTAAGGGGGTATCTTTATTGAGGTCCTTTCATTGCCATCCATATATGTTATTTTTTTAAACAAGACTTTACACATAGAACTAGGATTGCGTCATACCTTCTCTGTGCACAGCTCCAGACCTCCAACTGCACCTTCTGCTGGTGGAGTGATCTTCAGCAGGCGACACCTGGAACACATTTTTATAACAGTATTTAGGCTGCATAACTCATCCCAAGTTCATTAAAGATTATCATGAGAAACCTCACTCTCCTCCTTTAACCCCACGATGTTTTTAAGCTGAGGTAGCTGCCAGAGCTTTGTTGAACAGGGCTGGTATCGAGAGCAGGGACTGCCTCCTCTTGCAAATGTGGCCCTAAATAAAAGGCAAAAGAGTGCTTGAATAAAAGAGGTGTTTTATTTCCATAAATCTACTGAGGTCTCTCCTGTGCTGTTGCTGGATGAAGGGGAACAGTGGGGCAGAACAAGCCGGAAAAATGCACGTGCCTGACTGCACCTTTAGCTGCTTGGCAGAGTTTTGGCTACACTTAGGGCGAGAAGGGGGGACCACAGTCCCTTCGGAAAGGGCCCGGCTCTTTACGTGCCCCACATGCGTTGGGGGAGACCATGCTGAAGCCAACAGGTCCCGTGGCAGGATGTCGCCCCCCAAAAGGGAGGGTC
Organism: Morus bassanus; assembly: GCA_031468815.1. Taxonomy (NCBI): domain Eukaryota; kingdom Metazoa; phylum Chordata; class Aves; order Suliformes; family Sulidae; genus Morus; species Morus bassanus. Next base: position 847,160 of record CM062594.1, read on the forward strand.
TCTGGGGGCTCCCTGCTGCAGGGAGGCAGAAAACAGGATCCTGCAGAGGGCCCTGGGATGGACTCGGGGCTTGTACCAACAACCACAAGGACACGGTTTAGAAGAACCAACATAACCTGAAGCTGAGGCTGCAGTTGCCAACTGTTAGCACAGTCAGTGCGCTAACGAGCAGCTCTGCCTGCCGACGCTTTTCACAGTCCTTAAGGCTTAATTAAGCTTAACAATATTTGGAGGTTACCAACCACTTCCATTGATCTTTTATGCATGAACTTGGAGGCGGCTTCTTTCACTGGGTGCAATTCAGGAGGAAGCAGGGAGAGAGCCAGGGGCTCCCTCACCCACCAGTTTCCCCAGTGTTGGCCCAGGCTCCTCCCAGCCTGGAAAGGCTCTTGCCTTGCAGGACAGGCAGCTGGGCTGGGTCATGCTGGGGGACCCCCACCTGTGGGCTTCGGGGGGCACCCCCCTCCCCTAGACCCTGCCTATGGCCCCCCCTTGATGCTAAGGCCTGCGTGGGGACACCCCCCCACCCCCAAGGCCCTGCCCAGCGACCCCTCCCTCATCTTAGGCCCTGAACCAGGGACCCCCTCTCAGGTCTAGCCACTACTCTAGGCTCCACTTGGGACCCTCATTCCCCTCCCCAGCCCTACTCAGAGGCCCCCTCGCCCCTGGGGCCTGCCTGGGGACCCCCCCTACTACACTAGGCCCTACCTGGGGACCCCCACCTAGGCCCTACTTAAGGCCCCCCCCCATCCCTTAGGCCTATCTGGGGCCTCCCCACTACTCCAGGCCTTGTCTAGGCCCGGCTTAGGGGCCCCCTTCACTCCCAGGCCCTATCTGCTCCCTACTTGGGGACACCCAGCTCCTCCAAGCCCCGCTTAGGGACCCCCTCCACCCTGGGGCCTACCTAGAGGTCCAACCCTGCCGTGCTTAAGGCCCTCCCCCCTAGGCCCTGCCCAGGACCCCCGCCCTCAGGATCTACCCAAAACCGCCCCCCCCAACTTCCCGCGGCCCCTTTAAGAACGCTCGGCCCCGCCCCCCGCGCGCGATGACGCCACGGCGGGCGCCTGCGCGATGACGCCCGCTTCCTGCCCCGGCCCCGCCCCCCCGCGCCGGCCCCGCCCCCCCGCAGCGCCGCGGTGACACCGAGGAGGAAGCGCGCGGCGCGGGCAGAGCGGGACCCGCCGCCGCCGCCGCCGGAGCCAGCCCCGCCCTGCCGCCGCCGCCGCCGCCGCCATGAACGGCAAAGGCAAGGACCGGGGCGCGCCCCCGCCCTGTCACCGACCCCCCCCCCTTCCCCCCCCGCCCGGGCAGCGTCGATCCGGGACGCGGCGCCTTTAAGGGCGGCGCCGCAGCGCGTGACCGCGCGAGCGGGCCGGGGCCGCGCGGCCAATGGGAGCGGGGCGGGGGGGCGGGCGCGCGGGTCGCCATGGCGCCGCGCGCCTCGGCCCGGCCTTAACCCTGCGGGTGCCGAACGCCGTGGGGGGGGGGGCGAGACACCCCCCCGTGACGTAGGGGGGGCCACGCGTGACGTAAGGGGCCCCCGCTCCACGCGGCGGGGGGCGAGCTGAAGTGGAGACACCCCCCCCAGCTGACGTCGGGGATCCCGCGCGTGACGTCAGGGGGGGTCCAGTAAGTGCGGGGGGGGAGCCGGATTGAGAGGGACCCCCCACGCGTGACGCAAGGGGGACCCCGTTAGATGGGGGAGGCGCTGAGGTGGGGGAGGAGACCCCCCCCGCTGACGTAAGGGGATCCCCTGGGTGACGTCAGAAGGGACCCCTTTTCATGGCAGGGTGCGGGAGGACTCCCCCTGGGTGATGTCATGCGGGGACACCCCCACCCTACGGTGATGTAATGGGGTGCCGGTGGGGGGTGGGGGTGAGCCCCTGCACCGCGGGGGGGGCCCTTGGGTGGGGTAAGGGGGACCCTGGTGCCCGCGGGGGGGGGGGGGGTGTCCCGGGGCGACACCGGGGACCCCTTGGCTGACGTAGGGACCCCCTGGGTGACGTAGTGGAAGGGCCCACGGCAGCGGGGGTTGGAGTGGGCGAGACCACTTTGTTATGGGGGGGGGGGGGAGACACCCCCGGGCGGGACCCCCTTGTGTTTAGGGGGAGCTGAGGCAGGGCCCCTCCTGGGAACCACAGCGGGGGCAGCTGGAGGGGTTGAGACCCCCCCAAAAGACTGGGGGGGGGGGGGCGGGGGGGGGACACCCATGGGGGGCCTAATGGGTCCCATCCCGGCAGCGGGGGGGGGGCTGCAGGACCCCAGCAGCCTCTCCCGATCCCGGAGGAAGGGGCCGAATTCGGAGCCCGTCAAACCCCCCTGGCTCCATCGGAGCAGAGGCGATTTCCTCCCGGCACGGCCGGAGATCGGCCCCGTCGGGGGGTCGTGGGCGAGGGGTCCCCCCAAGGCCGCCTCGCCTTTGCCCCCCGCAGCCGCGAAGGGCCGGGGGCAGGCGTCGCGTCTGCTGTGGTTTGCTTTTGGTTTTTGTGAGTCTGAGCGCTGGCCGCGGCCCAGAATAATTTCGTTTATTATTATATTTTTTTCTCTTTGCCGGGCTTTCCTGCCTTCTCGTTGCTCCCAATTCCGCCAAAAGACTGTTTTAACTCTCGGTTTTGTTTTTGCCGTGGACTGAACTGCTGAAGTCTGGGAGCGGACGGCTGGGTGTCTGCGCTCAGCGGGGACCGGGCCGGGGGGACAATCACCCGGGCATCCCGCGAGTTTAACTGCGCACAGACGCTCCTAGAGCCGATACTCCCCTTCTGCTCACGTGACAATTAAGAAACGGGGCTTTCCAAAAAACCAAACTCGTCGGCGTCACGTCCGGCTTCGTTTCTGCCTCGGGCTGAATTCTCCTTTTTCTTGCAGGACAATATCCGACCCAGCCGTCCTACCCTGTCCAGTCCCCCGCCAACCCCGCCGTGTACCCACAGACTATGCCCCTTCCGCAGCCGCCGCCCTACACAGACGCACCTCCTGCTTATTCCGAGGTAGGCGGGACGCTTCTCCGAAGGCTTTATTTTCTTCTGGGGCTCCTCCCAAAGAAAAAAAAAAACTCTCTGAATAAGTTTATGGCTGCAATACTATTCTTTTGCCTGGAGGACTTGTGTGCTGGGCAGCGGTCGGTCCCCAGGTTCCCTTTTGCGAGATCTGAATCATCTGCTCAAAGCAACAAACGCTCAAAGCTTCCTGTTGAGTTAAGATGACAAATTTAGCTCACCTGTAGCTGTAAAACACATCTGCGATCATCTCTCTTAGTTGGATTCTTGCGGGCAGTGGGGGAAAACTGTCTCCAGCAGTGGGGAAGATGTCCTTTTGCTGTACCCCAAAGTAAACACTGAGGGAAGGGGATTCATAGAACCACAGAATGCCCTGGGTGGGAAGGGACCGGCAAGGACCATCGATCCAGCTCCTGTCCCTGCACAGGACAACCCCAAACCCACCCCGTGGCTCTGAGGGCCTTGTCCAAGCGCTTCTTGGCTATCGCCAGCCTCGGCGCCGCGATGCCTCCCTGGGGAGCCTGTTCCAGTGCTCCACCACCCTCTGGGGGAAGAACCTTCTCCTAATACCCAACCTAACCCTGCCCTGGCACATCCTCCTGCCATTCCCTCGGGTCCTGTCGTTGGTCACCAGAGAGGAGAGATCCGCGCCTGACCCTCCTCCTCCTCCCCTGGTGAGGAAGCTGCAGACCACCATGAGGTCTGCCCTCAGCCTCCTCTTCTCCCGGCTGGACAAACCCAGTGACTTCAGCCTCTCCTCATCCCTTGTGCAAGCAGGAGGGTGAAAGCCTACGTCGGGGCTAGCGCTTTGACAGCGAGGCTGAATAAACACCTGGGTGTGGGCAGTAACAAGTCTCTAAACTTGCCTGCGTGGCTTTTTTTTCCCCAGCTTTACCGTCCCAGCTTCGTGCCTCTGGGGGCTGCCACCGTACCTACGATGTCCGCGGCGTATCCGGGCGCATCCGTCTTCCTGCCGATGGCCCAGTCCGTGGCCGTGGGTCCGATCGGCTCGTCGGTCCCGATGGCGTATTACCCCGTGGGACCGGTTTATCCTCCGGGCTCGACAGTCCTGGTTGAAGGTGGCTTTGATGCTGGAGCAAGGTTTGGGGCTGGTGGAACAGCCAGCATCCCTGTAAGTATAAATGTATCCTCAAAACCCCGCGTGCTTCAGCGTTAGAGGTTCGCAGGTGGTAGTGGGGGAGAAGATGCCCTTTGTTTCCTGGGAAAAACGTTTCTTACTCGATCCATCATTTGGGAGAAGAGTAGACTCCTGTTCTCAGGCTGAGGGTTTGCTCTCTCTGGCCAGCCTGGGGCTCTGGAGCCACGTAGGCTCGCAGGTGTTTCTGGCTCACAGCAAAACCATTGCATGGCCAGCGCTAGCCCGAATTCGGCCTGGGGGCCGTGACGTAATGCGCTTTGCGAGGAGGCAAGCCAGTAGGGCTGCTTGGTGACCTGACTTTCCCTGGCCCCGAATGCAGACTTGGCCTCTTTCCATGCTACGGTGGAGCTGTGGGAGGTTCCTGCTCCCCTGGACTTTCCACCCGTGGCTCGCAGCCATGCGAAGATCTTGTTCCGCAGCTCACAGGCTCCTCTGTGTGGGCAAAAAGCCGGCGTCAGCCGTACGGGCTGTGGGCTCCGAAAAGAGAGGGCAGGGCACGGACGAGGAACCGAGTGTTCCCCATCAGCTCCTGGACTCTGGCCCTCAATCTTTGCTCGGTAGCAAGTGACAGGGAGATCGACGGGGAGGTTTCGGGGTCCCTGCAGCCCACGGTAGCTTTGTGCCAGCTCCCGGCGCGGCGCTGACCTCGGCCATCCTCCCGCCTCTCCTTTCTCTGTCTTCCAGCCCCCCCCTCCTGGCTGTCCCCCCAACGCCGCCCAGCTGGCCGTAATGCAGGGAGCCAACGTCTTGGTGACGCAACGGAAGGGAAACTTCTTCCTGGGAGGCTCAGACGGCGGCTATACTATCTGGTGAAGAAGGAAGGGGAAGGGGGGAGAGGGGGGGGCTACATTTGTGTAAGGAAAGACATCACATACTGTCAGCACTTCTCACGATGTAACTGCTTTAGTCCATATTAACCTGAAGTCGCAGATTAGACACACAGCGGTGAGGTGTCTTCCTGGTTTGGTGCCCGGCCCTGCGAGGCGCTTTCAAGTCAAACAAGAATCCCTGTTAATGATGGCGGTGCCTCTGTTAAGACGGGGAGGGGGGGATTAATTCGCAAAATGAATGTGAGCTCAGCAGCCCTGCCTCTTCCTTTCATTTCACTGGAGTAATACCGCAGCGCTGAGCTTTTATTAATCGGCTACCTATACACTGGCTTTGGGGTGGGCGAGGGAGCGGGTCCGGTCTCGCCTTCCCTCCACGGTCGTGCCGGTCCGCTGGACCCAGAGCCACAAACCACCCAGGTTTCCCCGGCGAAGGTGCTGGGTAGAAAGCGAGGCAAACTTCACTTCCCGGTAGCGGGGAGGGCACCTTGGCGCTTCTTTCTTCCTGACCTCACTCTAGAACGGATCCCTCGAAGCACTCCGTGCTCACATTTGCCCGTCGTTTTCCTCCAGGAAGGTATGCAGCTGGCGTGTATCATGGGATTTTTTTTATACACTCCAAGTAATCTTGGATTTCTTTGCACATTAGATCTAATCAAAGCCATGCTTTGGTGCCAGAAACACAATGCAACTCATGTTTGAACATTTCATTCGATGCTAACTAGGCTTTTAGGACGATGCTTAATAAACTACTTCTTTTTTTTTTCTTTTTTTTTTTTTAAACTCAGCCTGGTGTCTTGACACCAAAACTCCTTAAGGCTGTTCAAACAGAGAGGCTGGTTACCATCTGCACGAGGGTGTGTAGCAACTGTCAATCAACACACAAATTAGCTTGGTTAATGGGTTGTTTTATGAATGCATACTTCAAAAATGACTTGGGTATAATGAAGTCTTATTAGGGTTAAGAAGAATATTTCAGGGATCCTCAATGTTTTGGGTTTTCTTTTTTTTTTGTTTTGTTTATGAAGAAAAATATCAGATTCAAATATATTTTATCTTGAGGTTTCAGTTTAATCTAAATCTGTGTCTTGTATATGTGGTGTTTAACCATACAACTGACTGTTATGAAAGTTCAGCATTACGTCTCTCTCTGTATACACTGTGGTGCACTTAACGTGTGGATTTTTTTATACTAAAAAAAAAGTAGAATAAAGACTATTTTGAAAATTTGAATAAAGTAGCAAATTTGCATTAGACCTCAAATAAAACCCCGTGGCTCCCGCCCGTCGCAAGCCTTAGGGTTTCTTCACTTATTTCCTCTTTGCTGCTCTTTTATAAACTTCCTCCTTTGGGTTGGTTTTTTTTTGGGGGGGGCGGGGGTTGATTTAAAGGAGGAACTGCCCGTGAGACGGGGGCGGAGGAGGGATGCCTGGAGCTGCTCCTCGCCCCGTCCTTGTGCGGAGCAGAAGTAGAGGAAAACTAGTGTCTCCGCCTGCCTGAGCCTGCGTGTCGGCGCTAAAGCCGGCTCTGCAGACGAAGCAAACCTGCTCCGCTTCTGCCTTCCCGGAGCCCTCCAAGGTCAGGCGCCTCTCGGGGCAGGGACGAGCTTCCCCGGGTCTGTAGGCTACAATGGGGCTTTCTGTAACTTGCACGATCCATCAGCCTATTTAACATGCACGCTTAACCTTAGCCTCCGAATTAGCCATGCTAATTACCCCACCCCGAAACCATCAGCAGAATAACTTAATTGTTTTCTGAGATAAGGAAAAAGAAAACAACGGCGACTCTTCACGCGTTTGTCACTGGGCTGTATTAGAAAGCACCGAAGGGAGGAGGTGGGGTGGGTGCGGGCAGCCGGAGCGCGGCCGTGCCTGCTCTCCTCCGCCGAGCTGAAGCGCTCCCTGCCCTTGGTCTGCTCCGGGCAGCGATGGGCAAAGCTCTGACACACACCTATTTATTTTTCCTTCCATGGTTGGCTTAATAAATTAAGAAAAAAAGAAAAAAGTAGCTTGTAGGTCCCCAACTCCAGGGAACTGAGGCAGCTTGGACCTGAGTGCATCAGGGAGGTGTGTGCTGGCCCCGGTGGCTTAGATAAAATACTCTTCTTTCTCTTTGGATGGAGCATCCTCCATCTGCACCGACACGTCGGTCTCTGCCACCGGCTGCTCGTAGGTGAGGTAGCTGCCTTTGTTTCTGTACAGGTAGACGATGATCACCACCAGGACCGTCAGCAGGGTGAGGAACACCAGGGTGATGACAACTGCCAGGGAGAAGGCAGAGAGAGGAGCAGGGTTTAGCCCGGGGCAGTCGGTACCGCGCTGGTAAACGGGGTGGATCCGGCGAGGAGAGCCCCTACCTGCGATGACCACGGTGTTGGCTTCCTCATGGAGAGGTGGGGTGTGAGCCTTCTTCAGGGAAGGGGTTGTCAGCTCTTCTTCATCAAGCATCAGGAAGGGAGAGAGGAGAAGGTGAGCAAGGCTGGTCCCAGCCTGGCTCTGAGCCAGGCTTAGCTGGCTGGGGCACGCGGTGGCCCCGTGCAAGGTCTTGCCGAGGATTATACAGCACAAACAGCCCGGCAAAGCTGTCCTGGGACGCTCACCTGCAGTCAGAGGGGGCTGATCTCCTTCCATCGCATCGGCTCCGTCCAGGCGAAGGTCTGGGGTCCTTCAGAACTACTGAAAAAAGGAATAAAAGTGATAAATTCACATGCAACACCCCGAAGGGCACAGCCACAGGGGGGGTGCTGGCGGTGACGCAGTGCTAATCAAAGCAAAGGTTTTATTGGAGCTGATGGAGAGGAGCGGGCTGGGGCACGCCGGGCTCGCGGGAAGGCGGCAGAGCTGGTGAAGGCAGGGAAAAACCAGCCACCGACTCTGCAATTTGCTCTCAAACTTTGAGAGCTTCAAACCACCCGTAAATCCTTGCAAATGCTCCGATCGGGGTCCTGAGGTTGATGCCACAGCCGTAAACGTTTCGCCTGCAAAAAGCAGCCGGACCAGCGGCCGCTAAACCGACCTGGGCAGCTCTGCCTGAGGTGGATGGACAACCTTTGTAACCCCCCCCAAAAAAATCTGTTCTGCAATGGCTCCGGCGCTTGGGCACAAGTGACTCAGCGGCTCTGCGGAGACGCGCCGCTAGATGTCAGGAGCAAATAAAATTTATTTTTTTTTTTTTTTTTTTTAAAAAGAGGAAATCTAACCGCAGGAGCGTGGATGAGGACCGGGAGCCGGGAGCGCAGCCGTGCCGTGCCATCTCACGAGGACGGGGCGACGCTAACCCTGCCGGCGACCTCCCAGATTTTGGAAAGTGGGATGAATTTTTTAGGATCTGGCCCTGCCCTGGTTGTCCCATGGCGCCCTTGTGACTCACGGCACTGTCGTGTGTTTGCAAAACATCCCTTACAACAGCAGGTTTTACTTTCGAGAGCTACCAGAGTGCAAACATTCGGGCTTACAGAGTCACAGGAATTTGGGAAAAGAGTTTTCCCCCTTCCCAGCAGCATGCCCGGACGGTCGCGGGACTCCTTTCCCACCGGCTGGGGACCGGGACCCCAAGTCTCCAGCAGCTCCCTCAGAGCCGACAACTTTCCCCTGGGCTCAAGCTCAGGCTGGCGCGAGCCACCAACTCATTAAACCCAGCTTTGCTTTAAACCCAGCTTTGCATTAAATCCAGCTTTGCTTCAAACCTAGCTTTGCATTAAATGCGGTTTTCCTTTAAACCCAGCTTTGCATTAAATCCAGCTTTGCATTAAATCTAGCTTTGCTTTAAATCCAGCTTTGCTTTAAAGCTCATTAGGCTCCTCCAGCAGCAATGTGCAGGCGTCGGGGAGCTACACACGATTTCCAAAGCCAACCACAACCTTCCCACGGAGCAGCAGCCACTGCTTGGGTGGCTTTGGAGCAAAAAATGGGTAAAATTTCCCCAAAAAAGTAAGGTTGGGTTTTAAGGGAAAAGAGGAAAAGGCGCTGCTTGATGGAAAGGGAGCTGGGGCAAGCCGGGTGCCTAAGGGAGAGGGCTTCCTGGGAAGCATTCGGCGTTGCCAGTGGGAAACACAAACCAGTTTCACACCCACAGCACCTGCAAAATGGAGTCCTGGGACCCACCAAAGGTTTAAACCAAATTTTAGCTGCGGGAAAGACTTGCTTCAGCATCGCAATGTCAGTGGTCATGAAAGCGAAGCTCCCCGCGTTGCATCCCCAGGGGAGGGACGCTCCGCCCGGATACCCCCTCACCGCTCCTGCTTAGGATCCTGGGAAGGAGGTTGCCAAAACCAACCGGGAAGGAGCCCTGTGCTCCGTGGCATGGAAAACCACGGGATATTTTGCAGCGCCGGGGTTACCTTGCCGGGCCGGGATCCAGTCGCCACGCTGTCGGAGCCTCTGGGTGCCCGCAGCGGCTGTGCCGGGGGGCTGATGGAGGGGGGGGTGACTCACTTCCCCAGCACGCTGGACCCGTACGGATCTCCATGTGTTTTTTAAAGCGATGCAGGGGTTGTAAAAAAAAACCAAAAAACCATAATCTTCCTCATTCTTGCTCTCGGGCCAAGTTGCTCAAGAGCTGTTCCCACAGCGAAACCCTCCCCGCCCCGCAGCTTTGCTCCTGAAAAGCTCCATCGGGTGCAGCCTGCCATCGGGGATGCTCAGCGGCGCCTTCACAGCCCCCCCGCCCCCGTTCCCATTCCCATTCCCGGCAGACGGAGGACGGGATGAGCAAACCATTCCCGCAGCCTGCTCACTCCCATTTCTCCCCCGTCACCCCATAATGGGTCCCCTGGGAGCGACGTGCCGATGTGCCCTGCGACCCGCTTGGCTTTCCCGCTGGGTTTTCCGCTTTCTGGCTGTTGCCGTAGCAGGATCAGGCCTTTTCCCTTCCTGCTCGCCTGAAATCCAACTGGAAAACACCCAGCTGAGAGCTGACGTTTCGGCTTCTCCCCAAAACCAGCCGCGCTTCGGTGTCCCTCATGGCACGACTCCATTGCCTGCCGGTGCAAACCCTCATGCCCAATGCAGCCAAACCCCTCCAAACCTCCTGGGGGATGGTGAATTTTGGGGGGGGGTCACCCCAGGACCCACGTCCCCCCCGTCCCAGCTCTTACCTGCGCCCACTGTGCCAGGGCGAGCGGCCGCCGGCACCATGTGCGGCTCCGAGTCTCGCCCAGGCGAAGGCGTTGCCCTTTTCCTGCCTCACCTTTCCAGTCTGGCTGCAATGATGATAAAAACCCAGAAATACCTCCTCCATTAACCCCTCGCTCGCTGGAGAGCCAGCCCATCACCCGGCGTCAGGGCAGCAACGCAAACTGTTGCACCCGGGGCGGCAATTGGCAACGGGGTTTTGCTTCAGTATGGGGGAATTTTGCAGCGCAGGGAGGTAAAATCGGGGACCATTTTTTTTTTTTTTGCAAGGCAGCACATTTTCCAGGAGCCGGTGAAACCGGCTCGACGCCTTTTTCCTGAGTCACAGCGGGCGTTGGGTGCTGGGGGAGAGCAGGGTGACCAATCTCTCCCACACCCGGCTTTGGTCGCCGTAAACCTGCAGGCGGGGACCCCCCGGCACTCCCCAGCCCAGCCAGTGATGGGCTTTTGCTGGACAGAGGTTTGGCCCTCGCTGGCATCTTCACCCTCCTCTTGCCTCTTCGGCCCTCTGCCTTTATTTCAGATGGGGTGGAGGGTGGGAAGCGTGTTACAGTTATGGTAAAACAATTTTCTGCTGGTGGCACCATAAGATGCCCATTTCCTGCGCTGGGTGTTGGGATCACAGGGAGGTGAGGATCTCGGTGGGGTCCTGGGAGGTGTTTGCTGCTGGTGGGGGGTCCCGGCTCGTGTCCTGCCTCATATCCTGCTCCAGCGTCCCGGGACAGCCTTGCTCCTGGGAGAGACATGGAGGTGACACCGAGCCGGGTGGGATGGAGACCTTGTGCTTCAATTAAACCAGACCCAAGAAGGACCGAGTCTGGCCGGGGGGGTCAGGTCAGCGTCTTCCCCAACAGCACCGCTGCACCCACCTCTGTTGGAGAGGCAGAGGGGGAACCGCCGTCCCCGGTGCCGCCGCTTGACGCTGTGTTGAGGGCCAAACCCAGCCCCATCTGCCAGCAGAGGAGCATCATTTGCACCAGGCTGGATTTGCCCCACAGACCTCCCTGCCCCCATGTCCCCACGTCCCCACCAGATGCCCCCCAGCACAAGTTGGGTGTCTGAACAAGCTGGGCATCCCCCTGCCACGGCGGGGCATGGATGCGGCCCCCACCTCGGCGTCTCCCCTTCCGGCACCAGCATTTTCTCACCTGAGTTTTGGCCACCTTTGGCTCGACAGCCATCACCTCCACGCTCTCCTCGGAGTCGCTGTGCTCGCCCGCGGCACTGCCGAGCCGGCACGGCTCCTGCCCGTCGCCCGGGGATGGACACGCCGGTGCCTCCACTGCGGGACCTGGGGCGTCGCAGGGGACGGCTGGGGCTGGGGACGGTGGCTCCCCGGGACGTGCCTGACCCTCGCGGTTGGTGGCCATGCCATCCGGCTGATGGGGGTCCCCCGCGGCTTTGCTCGCCTCCAGCCCAGCCATGGCTTTTTCCGGCTCCGGTGGCACGGTGCCAAAGGCTTGGGCAATCGCCTCGGATAAAATCAGCGATGCCAGGGAGGTGGCGATGCCCTCGGCCCCTACTTGCACCCCGCTGGCAGCTCCCGCTGGCTCCGGACACTGGCTTTCGGTGAGCCCAGGGGAGTCGGCGGCCGGCTCCACGGCTGCCACCGACGTTCCCTGCTCGCCGGATGGAGCTTCGGGGCTGGGGCTGGGGCTGGGCTCTGGGACCTCCTCGCTGGAGACGGACGCCGTCTCCGACAGGGACCCACCGCTGGCGGGCGAAGCCGGTGGTGGGCCGGGGACGGCAGCACCGAGCTCCCCGTTGGAGATGGTGTCGGTGGCTCCGCTGCCCGCCCCGGGGGATCCCGCCGTCGCCTCCGCTTCCACCATGGGCTGCCAGTCCGGTGTCTTCCCTGGGCAGGGGAACATGGCCGGGGGGCTCACCGGCGAGGAGATGACCAGTGAGCGCCGGTTGCTGTGTAGGGGGAGGACAGAGGGGGTTATCACCCTCTCCGGCATGTCCTACAAGCATCATTCTTGGGGATGCATGGCACCGCGGCATCACCACCCCAGCTTGCAGGTGATGCTTCCCCATCCGGCACAATAGGCAAACAACCCAAATTAATTAACCCAGCATCACCAAAACACCCTCAACCCAGTGTCGGGAGATGCTCACCCATCCCAGGACTATAGGACTGGGGACTGCATCACACCTCTGTTTTTTTTTGGGGGAGGGGGGAGCAATTTGACCACTTGAAGCCCCCCACCCCACCGGAGCTCACCCGCTTGTTTACCTGGAGACACCTTTAATGATGAAGACTTTGCTGGAGTGCTGCTTGTCCAGTTTGCTCATCACCTCGTAGAGGTCGCGGTTGAGCTGCGAGGAGAGGGAGGGGAAGAGAAATGCATCAGAGGGGCCCCCCTGGTGCCACCCATCACCTGGCAGCACCACGAACATCCTCAAGCTGCTCTAAATTATTAAATTAAACGAAGAGCAGCGAGGACTCGAGGTGGGTGGCTGGCATCAGTGTAGCCGGAGCACCTGGGGACGGCTAGGAGACTGGTGGGGGGGGCAAGAGGAGAGGGGTTTTGGGGTGCTGCTTTGCCCCCCACCTTGCTCATCTCCTTGTAGAAGACATCGCGGAGGTTGGAGATGTTCTGGAAGATGGTCACGTAGCAGGCGATGCGGCTGCGGGAGGGAAAACACGGTGGGAGGTGGGGGGGTTTGGGGGTGCTGACCGGTTTCCCATAGGGATTTGGGGTGCTGAGCACTCAGCCAGCGAGCAGCCATCCTCCGGGGTCCCCATGGAGATGGGGGACAGAGAATAAACCCTTGGGGTGACGACACAGCGGGCTGGGACATTCGTCCCTGGGGCCACCCTGCTGCAGCCATGGTGCTGCCACCTCCCGGCTGTCACAGCCACCCGTGGCTGATGTCCCTTGTGGCCGTCGCCGTGTCACTGCTGCGGCCTTTTGGGAGAAAACCCCACTTCTTCCCCACCATGACGGGGGAAACTGCACCCACCCTCTCGCACCCACACCCAGCCCGTGTCCCAGGGCTCAGTGACCCGTTTTTGGGGACCCTGTGCTCAGATGGTGCTATTTCGAGGGGACCCAGGACGGGTCGGGGGGGCTGCCTTTGCCACAAAGAGCGGGGCTGAAGGTGCCATCGGCAACCGGGCAGGATCATTCCCTGGGGCCACGTGCCTGGTCTAGCCCCGTGATGTCCCCTAGCCCTGCAATGTCCCCCAGCCTCTGTAATGTCCCCCAACCCCTTTGATGTCCCCCAGCCCCTGTGACATCCCCCAGTCCCACAACGTCCCCCAGCCCCTGCGATGTCCCCAAGCCCCTGTGACATCCCCCAGTCCCACAACATCCCCCAGCCCCTGCGATGTCCCCAAGCCCCTGTGACATCCCCCAGTCCCACAACATCCCCCAGCCCCTGCGATGCCCCCCAGTCCCACAATGTCCCCCAGTCCCCACGACACCTCCAGTACCTGCCATACAGAACCGGCAGCTCCTCCCGAAGGTCCCTGTTCAGGTCTTCAAACACTGCTTGGGCTTTATTAAACTCCTCCTCGGCCTGTGGGAAGGGAAGTGGGGGGGCTGTGGCTTTGCCGGCACAGCCAGGGCACGGGGGGGGGGGGTTTGCATCGGGCAGGGGTCCTGCAGGAGGCTTGACCTTGGCGATTTTTGCCTCGTCCTTCTTCTTGGCGCTTTGCAGAGCTTCCAGATGATGCCGGGCGCTGTCGTAGTCCACCAGCTTACGGCCACGCTTGGCGATGCGCTCCTGTGCGGGGGGCAAGGTGAGCCAGGATCCGGCCCCCCGCTCCCCCCAACACCGCACACGGAGGGTACCTTAAAGTCCCCAAACTGAGCCAGGTAGTTCTCCATCAGCCGCAGGGCTTGGTCGGCCAGCTTCGCCTCGTAGTCATCCCACAGGAGGTCATTGCTCTGCGGGGCAGAGAAAGGGGGGACAGGGGTATAACGCCTGGCTTCTGCCCCCAACCCCCCCTCCAGCCGTACACGTGGGGCTGCATCCCTAGGGAACCCCCAGCTCAGCTCGCCGGTCCCCCCCCGATGCTCAAAGGAGACCCTTGGGGACGGCGGGGCACATCAAGGGGCTCACACTGGCGATGGCTTTCAGCTCTTCATGACCATCCCAGTCGGTGCTGTAAATCTCCTGCAACGTTTCGGCCACTTTCCGGGAGCTCTCGTGCATCACTGCGGCCCCACCAGGGGATGCAAAAATATTATTTATTATTATTTATCATTATTGATTATTTATTAATTTTTATTATTTTTTATTATTCTTATTATTTATTATTATTTATTTTCCGGGGTAAGAAAATGTAGCAATGCTCAACCCCCTCCTGGCTCCTTTGTGGTGCCCACGGGGTTTTCCCAGCATATTTACGGGGACGGGTTTGCTGTACCTTTCACCGCGCCAAGGAAAGCCTTGAGGTCTTTGTAGAGTTTATTGCCTTCATTCTGCAAAGCAACGTGGCGAGGGGACAGGTCAGGGCCATCCCCAAGGGCTTGCGGTGATTTCCACGAGCCCGGTGGGGATGGAGGGACCCTGGGAGGCAGCGGGGCCAAGGGATGGTGTAGGGGTGCTCCCCCCCCGCCCCTTCCCCGCTCCCCGGTGAGACCTGCTGCAGCTGGAAGTTGTACGCGCTTTGCTCAAACTGCTCATCTTTGGTTTCCACCGTTTTGCCCAATTTCTGCAAAACCTGGGATGGAGAGAGATGGAGACATGGGAAAAGCCGTCAGCCCCGAGCTCGGCGCTGCCCACCGGGCTCTACCTCCCGGTGGGGAGCGGGGCCAGCCCCGGTGAAAGCCCCTCTCGGGGGGATGCTGAGGATCAGGCAGAGCCAACGCCGAGCAGAGATTTGAAATTTTGGCACATCCCTTGGTGCTTTTATTTTTTAGAGGAAAACGGTGACTTTTTGGGTGCTAACCTACCACCCTACCCTATAAAACCCTATAGGTGCAGCCCTATGTACCCCAAAGCATCCATGCATGTGACTATGGGTGCGGGTGAAGCCCTGGCTGCTGCCTCACCGAGCCCCGGTGACACTGTGCTGAGGATGAGGGCGGTCTGTGGCTGAAGGCTGCCTCCAGAACCACCATTGCAGGAGCGTGGCGAGGCCGGGGCCGTGTGGGAGGGAGCTTTGGGGTGTCCAGCAATAGTTAGACCCCCCCGGGAAGTGGCTGGAGCCTGGCCTGGGCTGATACAGCTGTGGGGGAGCTGAATTTAGCACCAAGCCCCAGCCAGGAAACCCAAGAGCGTGTGTGGGTTTGGTGGGGGGGGCTCCTCATCGCCCCCAAAATAGGAGTCACTGCCTGCTTTTTTGGGGAGAGAAAGGGAAACAGACACCTCTGAACTGCCCCAAAACAGCTGAGAATCGCCCTGTTTCTGCCCGCTTCCGGAGCCCTTCCCCCTCGCTTCCTGCGCAGCTGGTGCAAGCTACGCCGGTGTTCCTGGGACCATCCCCACACGGGGTCCCACTGGGGACCGTCACCCCCATCCAGCCCAAGGGGCCCCCTGCCATCAGTGCAAGAACCCCCATAACCTCCGGAAGGCGTTTTGGGTGGAAAAATCCCACTTTTAGAGAACCCAGCGGCTGCCAAAGCAGCTTGGAGGACTTTGAGAGATGTCATCAAGCCCAAAGCCTTGGAGCAATGATGACGTTGACCAAGCAGCGCCCAAATTAACATGCTATGAGCACCCATGGGTGCCGAGCGGTGCCCGTTGTGCCACCCCCTCAGTGCCACAGTGGAAAAAAATTAAAGAGTAAAATAAAATAGGGGATTTTGGGGCTGGGCGTTGTGGGTGGGCATCGTGCCGTACCTTCTCCTGCGCCCGGCTGAACCGTTTCTGGACCTGCTTGGCGAAGAGCCCGGCTCCCCCGCTCTTGCCCTCTGCCATGGCTGCAGCTTGGTTCCTGCTCGCAGCCGCGCGCTGTGGTTTGATGTTTGCTACGGAGGAAGTTCGAGGCGAGGCAGCTGCCGGCATCCGCCAAGCACCCGGGCACCCCCACCGCACTCCCCCCCGGAAAGGCTCCCCCGTGCACCCATGGGTGGCCAAATGGATGATGGGGAACCTGTGCCCGCCTCTTAATTCTTCCACAAGCATCTGGGTTTGGGTTTAAATTTGGCTTTTGGTGCAATTTCGGTACTGGCTTTTAATTCCCGTGCCAGGTGGGGTTGTGGCAGAGTCTGCTCTTCCAGGACGCAGCCGTGGGCTGAGGCGGTAACAGCCACCAAGTCCAACATCTTTCATTGCAAAGGAGGTCGGTTTTGGAAGAGAAATTGAGCTAGCAGCACGGAAAAACCCCCGACTGGATCCCCCCATATCCCCCCTGCATCCCCAAGGAGCTGCGTTGCTGCCCATGGAGGGGATTTGCAGCTTTTTCCCCTTTCCCATTATCCCAAGGACTTTCTGGCTGCCCCAAGGGCACAGCGCCACTTGTTTTTCCGCATGGCTCTTTCCTAAGGTGCGAGGAAGAGGAGGGACGTGGCCAAAGAGATGCTCTGGAATATGGGAGGGGAAAAGAATGCTGAGGCTTGGAGGAGAAAGGATTGCCAGGCTGCGGGGCAAAGCATCCACCAGCGGGAGAGAGGAACAGATTTTATTGACACCAGCTACGGGTTTTAAACCCCTTTGACCGAAATGTGGGCGAAGATAATGTCCATCGCCCGGGCTGGTGACCGGGCTCTTCTCCTGCCACTGCTCAGTTCTGGGCCATCACCTGGAAGGACAAGAAAAGCAATGGTTGAGCTGAGCAGGGATAGAGCCAGTGCATCGGTGCAACGATAGCGCCAGGTCTCAGCCCACGGCCGCACGAGCCCCGCCGTCGCCTTACGCTCGTCATCCAGGCGATGTAGGCAGAGATGCGGGTGAAGACGGTGGGTTTGTACTTGACATTGCAGCCCAGACTGGATACGAAGCTGGTGATGCCGTGGACCTGGTACTGCCCGTTTCACCGCACAGTTCAGGGGACCGCCCGAATCACCCTGCCGGACCGAGGAACCTGTATGAGATGGGAGGAACAGGGATGGCAGTGGGATGCCGGAGGGGGGGAAAGCGGGATGTACCTGGCAGCCGGATCGGATGCCGTCACCGCCGGAGCAGACCATGGTGGGCTTGATGGTGGAGCCCCAGTAGGAGGAGCTGGAGCAGATCTGGTACTGCACCACGGGCAGATATGCCTGCAGCAAGACGCTGGAGGGCTGCGTGCAACCGAGCGCCGCTTAACGTCACGCCAGCAAAGACCTGCGAGACTCAGCAAAACCCCCCTCACCAAAGCAGAGCCTGTAGCCACCACTGAGCCCCTTTTCCTGCATAAAATCCCCCCTAAACCTTGGCACGACCCCAGCCAACATTGGGCATCTCCATGCCCGGAGCAAACCCCTGTGCGATGCCTCCTGGGACCTCAAAGGACTTAAAAATATCATTCAGCTCCCCACATTTCCCACATTTTTTGGGTGATTTAGGGCCAGGGTGACCTGTTGGCACTCACTGCGGGAGAGACCCCAGCCCGTGACGTAGCAGGGGTAGTTGTTGGGCAGGACGGACCCCTCACGGGAGAGGACCGCCAGCTGCAGAGAGCTGTTCAGGGTCGTGTAGCTGGACAGGCAGATCAGGGCGACGTCGTAGCTGGCGGGAGGGGGAAGAGGATGTTGTAAGGACCCCCCTCATTCGCAGTGATCCTGCCCCCCAAATCCCCCTCCCCATGTGTGTTACCACCCGGCGACGTTGTTGCTGTCCCAGTAGGGATGGATGATGACCTTGCTCACGCTGAAGATCTGCTCGCTCATCCTTCGTGTAGAGGTTGTGATCACCGGCCACGATGCGGAAGTCCAGGTTACTGCCGGGAAGGTGAAAAAACACAGGATCAGGCCATAAATTATTATTATTTTAACTGTGAGCTGGTATGGAAAGGGTCAGTGCAAGAAGAAGATGCTCCCAGAGATGGTCCACGTAAGCCCTTAATGGAGGACCAACGAAGACACCTTAAAGGACTGTTGTTCTCTGGGTTTCAAAATTTCTCTTTGAAGAGGTTTTTGGTGGAAGAACAGCTTTTCTATGAGAGGAGGGTGGGGTCCCTGTACTCACTCACCGATCCACGCAATGGGCTGCCGTCATCACCCAGTTTTCCCGGATGAGGGACCCTCCGCAGGTGTGATGCCAGCTGCCACGAGAGTAATACCGGAGGGAGATCTGGGGAGAGGGGGATGCGAGACATGGCAGGGTCTCACCGCGTGGTCTCGAGGAGACAAGGCCCCCATGGGATTTGCTGGCTGACCCTAGGAAGGACCCACCTGGGAGGGCCAGGAGTGCAAAGGAGCCTCAGTCCCACCAACCACCCGTTGCACCGCATCAAGATCCTGCTCAGAGCAGTGTCCTGCAGGAGAGAGAATTATGGTGGAGGTGTGAATTGCAGCTGGGGCGGTCATCACTAGCTAACGAGGCCAGTGGCTTCCCGCGGAGGATGCACCACAGAGGGCGAGGGCGGCGAGGAGCACGAGCTGCAGCATCATCCTGGACCACGGCGCAGCTTTGTCTGCGGCAGGGGCTGCGCTGCCGGCGGCTTTAAACGGGACGGAGAAGGAGGGACAGGAAGAAAACCGGGTGACACAGCCCTACTGAGCAGCCTTGGCCCCTCTTCCAAAACACACACTGCCCCAAAGGTCAGGGCTGAAAAGCCCTGGGTGCACCCCAGGTCTCCATCAGCTTTGGACAAGCAGCCCAAGTCCCTGGGGAGATGCTGCCCTGCTCTTGCATCTTCCTTTTCTGCACATCTGGGGCAACGTTGTCATGAGTTTCTCCCAGTCTCAAGCCCTGCAGATACTCCAGCTGTGGCTCTTGCATCATATTTATCCCCAGGATGCCTCTAGGAGTTTTATCCAACACATTAACGGTTCCCGCATCGCCCCCGGGATGGGGAAATAGAGGCAAATGCAGGGCAAGACCTTCCCCCCCTCCAGAAAACCCCAGCCAGGACAGCCAGCACTGGAGCAGGGACTGGATGCGACCTCCCTGGGGCATTATTGTGAGGTTAAATGAAACACCAACATGGCTTGTAAAAAAAAAAAAAAAAAAAAAAATCTGACTTCTGGCCAAAACAGTTTTATTTTTTCCCCCTTTAAAAAGAAATTGAGGCCATTCTGGGGCTGAACCTGCAGCATCGAGGTTTTTGCTCCGCTGATGGAACAGTCACTGGAAAACAGCATTTGTGAGAGAGGTCATTATGGGTTCACCCAGTTAAAAAAAAAAAATAAGGAAAGAAAAAAAGCACCTGCTGCATTTCTGCTCTTATCTCTAAGGAAAACACAAGATTTCATGGGTAAAATGGTCTCCCAATAATCACTTATTTGTTTTATCAGCACAGAAGAGAACACAGCGAGGTATAGCAGCGAAGCCTCCGCCCCGGCGCAAGGACAATCTAACCCAAATTTGAACCACGCCAAATGTGACACCTCTTCGCAAAAGTGGCTTTAAACCCACTTTTGGGCTGCAAAAGGGAGGTTCCAGGCCAAGAAGAGGGAGGGAAATTAAATCAGAGAGGGGGTGGGAGCTCAGAGGAAGCCGGAGACAGGATGTCAGTAAAATAAATCATCTCTTTATTTGAGGTTGTGTATCCAAAGACAGGTTCTCCCACCCCCACGCCACTTCCAGGAGGGGTTTTCCTCCCCTCTATAAATGAAATGGCAACGGAATTGGCAGCTACAGTAGTTGGGCTTGAAGAAAACCAGGGGAGGGAGGAGATCTTGCGCCCGGGCGCTGGTGAGAGCCCCTCCGGGAGGATGCCGCGGTGCGTTCGAGCCGTGCCATCTGGGGAAAAGCCCTCCTCCAGATCAGCACGAGGACGAGCAGAATCGCACCTAGGAATCATCACCATATAATAATAATAAAAATAATAATCTAACTTCCCCCCCAAAATCAAGCCTGATATATCTAAGGCGGACAGCACAACTTCTCCCATCCCGGCAGCAGTGATGCACGATGCTTGCAGTGCCATGGCGGGCGAGTGCCAGATCCTAGCAGCTCCCTGGCAGTACAGGGGGGATTCCCTCGCCCGCACAGGGTCACGACAAACCAAGATCCACCCTCCTGCAGGATGAGCCGCATGGCCAGTCACCATCCTCCTCCTCGCTGGAAGGAATTTCCCACCCAGCTTTCCCGCACGGGGCGACACATCCTTGTTTTTAAATGTCCGATGTGAATTTAAGAGTCTCTGGCTGGAGCTGGGAGGGGAAGGATGAGCAGCAGCCAGGTACCATAGAGCATCCTCAGGCATCTTTACAACCTCCAGGTTTTGGGCTCTGTGGGGTACCACCAGCCAAGCTCAGCTCCCAGGGCTTCACTGCTCCAAAGGCACGGGACTGAGTTCAAGGCAACCGTGAAATGCAGCATATTTAAGGCTTTCGCTTCTTAAATTAAAAAAAAAAAAAAAAAAAAAAAAAAAAAAAAAAAAAAGGGAAGTTTTTTCAGATTCTGGTTTCCTGAGCACGGTTGGGGATGGCCAGGGGCTCAGGCTGCTCTGCTCCCCGCCTAGGTGAAGGACCAGAGCTGGTGGGCGTCCGCTGGGTTGCAGGGAACCATCGCCGGGTGCTTCCCTCGTGCCGTCAAGCATGTACCGGAGGCCGGGTTTTTAATCAGCCGGTCCTGCCAAAAAATAAAGATGGCACCAGCTCAGCAATACTGGTGGGATGAAGAAAGGATATGACTGAGGAGAAGTGGCAGAGAAGCATCATCATGGTGGGGACGATGCCACCATCCCCCTGGGTGATTCCCGGGATGGAGATGCGCCCCCTCACCTGCACCAGGTCCCACTCCTCGCTGGCTGGCACCCGGCCAGGCTTCCCTCTGTACTGGCAGTCACCCAGCTCGGCCAAGCCCGAGCCCGCCCGCAGGCAGAGCTCCTTCCCGATGTTGTGCCGCAGCTCCCGCTGGCTCGTGTACTCAAAATACTGGGGGGCGAGACCAGAGAGGGGACGTCATGCTGCTGTGCCCTGAGAAAGTAACTCCCAGGGCAAAAACAGGGGGCGTTGCAGGAGTGGGAAGTGCCGGGGGTTGATGGATGCCCACCTGGTTGCCCCCCATCCCATGGCAGGGGTACATGATGAGCGGTTTCCCACCGTGGTTGTTCTCACCGACGTCCAGGCAGGTCTTGGTGCCCTCATTTTTTATCTGCGGGGGGGTGGGGGGTTGGGGTGGGGAAAAAAAAAAAGGCAGGGGGGTGAGCTGGGCTCCGAGGTCCCAGGGTAGGGATCCGCCTTGGGTTTGGGCTTTGCGGGGCACTTAATTATCGCTCTACAAACACAATCCCGGCACTAGGCGCTGTGTCCGGGTCCCTTGTCCTTTCCAGGATGCAAGGAACGCCCACACCAACGCCTGTGACCCACGGAGTCGAAGGTGGGAGCCGCCCGGGACGAGGTTTCAGGAAACAAAGGTGAATTAAAACCCGGCTGGGAGCCAGCACCCGGCCCTCACTGCATCCAACGGCTGCTTTCCCTCCTCGGCCAAGGAGGGTCGGACTCAGACCCCAACAACCACCTCAGAAGGAAGGAGCTTTTTTTGGCAACTCCATCCTCGGGGATGGAGCTGGCACACCGCAACCTGCCCGTTCCCTGCTCAGTTTTTCAAGTCCGCCCTGTGCATGCCAATGCCTGCACAGCGCTCGTGGAAGCTTTCAGCTCTTTCGCCCAATTTAACCCAATGCCACATATCCCCGTGTGTCCCCCACCCTGTAACTCGCCCCAAACCAGCTCTGCCAGATTCCAGCTCTTTCGCTGTCAGCCAGAGCCCGAACCGGCCCTGCCAGCTGGTGACAGACATGGTGACAGACCCAGCTGCACCAAAACCCTCCAGCATGCTGGTTTAAATGCAAAACCCCCAAACCCAACCTTTGGGGACTATTTCTAGCCAAGGACTGAGCCCAGCGGGATGTGCCGGGCACCCCTGTACTTACCGCTCCGTAAAAAGTTGGAGTCAGGTCGGGAACGAACATCTCTGGGTAGATGGTCTGGAGGTACCAGGTGAAGTTCTTGCAGTGGAGCTGCTCCCTCAGCTTGCGCCGGTCTGTAATGTCACCATACGTCTTCTATCGACAAAGTCACGTGAGAAAATTAAACTAACCTCTGAAGCCAGCAAGGAAAAAACAAAAAAAAAAAAAAAACCCCGAGCCGAGGCTCAGAGCTGAGGGGTCCTCCCAGCTCTGTCATCATCCGTCACGGCGTGCCCAGGACCGAGACTGGTGATGGGGTCTTGCAAGACATCCCTGGTCCCTGGCAGGTACCCGCAGGCTCTGGCCACTCACCAAGTGGGCTGGGACATTTTGGCACCACAGCACAACTTTTCGGTGTTGTAAAAAAGGAATTTTTTTTTTTAAATTTAAAGAAATCAATGGTTTTCTACTGGAAAACGTTATGGCCAAATAGATAAAAAATTAAAAAATAGATTTGGGCTACATCTTTCCACCTGCATTTGCTTTTCCATCTCCAAGCTGAGCCCACCTTCTCCCTCTGCTCAGGCTTGAGCTCCCAGAAGGATCAGCACCCCCCAGGACAACTAGAAGCCTGCCGGTGCGGCCGGTACCTCTCTGGCCATCTGCGCAGCTTGCTGATTCCTCCTGTAGAAGATCTCCTTGTACTCGTCCATCCAGACCTCGGCCAGGCGAACCTGGTTCCTGGAGATGACTTGGGTGCCCTTGGGGAAGGTGTGGGGGCTCTTGGAGCGGAAGACGTGACCCACAACGGAGCAAGGGATGATCTCGACTTGACCCCCGCACTGCCAGACCTACGGGGAGGCAACGCCTGAGACGTGGGGGGTCCAACCCCCCCGTGCCCCCTGACAAGGAGCATCCCTGAAGATGCCCTTTGAAGATGTCACTGACCCATCCTTACCCTGAAGGACATTTCCACGTTCTCACCCCCCCAGATCTCCATCTGATCATCGTAGGAGCCGATGTGCTCGAAGTAGGACCTGGAGATGGCAAAGAGGCCACCGGCGAAGGTCGGGGACCTACGGGGGAGGGAGAAGGGGAGAAAAACAGGGTTAAAATAAAAATAGAAAAGCAGAAGTCTGAGTTTTGGGGACATCATGGCCCTCACGGTGGGCGTGAGCACTTTGCAGCTGTGGCCCCCCATCTCCCTGCCCCATCCAGCTGTGCCCCAGATGTGGTGGGTTTGGCAGAGGGGCCAGACCCAGCTGCCAGGAGGGGATGGAGGCAGCGGTGGCAGCGTGACACCGAAGGGCCTCGCCACAAGCTCTCGACTCAAAGCAAAAGGGGGATATTGTTACCAAAAACCTACAGCCAAAAAGAAGGGGGGAGATTAGAGCTCAGTGGCCAGCGCCCCATTCACTCCTCCGGCTTCTCTAATCTTTTCCATCTGATCTTTAGAAGAGGCTGGAACAGAAACTTGCTTTTATTCAGGAAAAATAAAAAAAAAAGAAAAAGAAGAAAAAAAAAAAGGATTCGCTGAGCTGCTGCGTTCCTGCCGAGCGGAGATGAGCCACCGCCGGGAGCCAAACCGCCGGCTCGCGGTAAAAGGGACCTTTATTGGGACGGGGACGTCTCCCGGGTGACCTCCGCACAAAGCCAGCCCTGCCGCCGGCCAGGGGCCAGGATGCGGATGGGGCCAGGCAGGGTGTCCAGTATCTCCCGGTGGGAACGCCCGGCTTATCGTGGGGCACCGACAGAGAAGTGCAGCAGGAAAACCCGTTCAGGGTTTCTCTGCATGAAAATAATGGGGTAAAAATAGGGTTTTCAGTGCAATCTAATCCACAGGTGACATATTCTTGCTGCTGCGCCAGCGCAGGTGCCCACCCTGTGCCCAGGTAGCTGGGTATCCAAGAGTGAGAAGATACAAGACAGTGATTAAACCCTTAACGAGAGACTTTACAGGAGCAGAGAGATGGCTGGAGGCAATTCAAAGGTGTTTTTGCAAAAGTTCCTTTATGGCTCCATGTTTGCCAAACCCCAGGGAAGGTTCCTCCTCTGCTAGCCCCACGGCTCTGACCGTGCCTGAGCATCCTCTGAGATCCCTCAAGCCAAGCACCCCACAAGGGAAGTTCCACTGGGAAGGGACGGGACAGCATCGCCTGCCCAGGGGCACCAAAACCAACAGGGAAAACCTCAATTTGTTGGAAAAATGAGCAAAAACGGCTGGAGGAAGGGGCAGTTTCCCAGCACAGGGCACCCAGCTCTTTGTCACCCCTGGCCATGACTCCCTAAGCACGCTGCAGCAGCCACGTACGCTCAGCTTGTTCATTTTGCAGCCTTTGGGTCCGGACACGGCGTTCCCAGGGCTCATCCAACCTTTGCTACCATCACACCAGCTCCGAAGCGGATAAAACCCCCACCCTGCGATGGCTTACTTGATGGGAAAGGTCTCATCCTTCCTCCGCTGCTTCTCCCGGGGCGGGACGACCTCCCAGCCGAAAGTCAGGCTCCAGTCAAAGTTGCCCCGGCTGTGCTGTTTGCCATTCTGGACGGGCTTGGAGAACTCGAAGGTGTTGAGATCGATGGTGGCGATATCGGGGCTTACAACAGCCGTGGGCTCTTCGGCGATGCGGGATAAGAGGGGCTCCAGCCAGCCGTGAAAACACTCGCCTGGGACACAGGGAAGGGTTGGCCACTGAGTGGGGACAACTTCACCAGCCCTCCAGCTCCGTGGGGACACCCGGGAGGCGGTGGGTACTCACAGTGGGCATCCAGGAAGGTCAGGACCTCCCCGCTGGCCACGCTGGCCCCCAGCAGCCGTGCCGTGATCAGCCCTTTCCTCTCCTTCTGCCGCACGACTCGCACGATCTGGAGCTGCTCCACGTAGCGATCCAGCTCGCCCTTCAGGTAGTCTGGGGGGGAAAAGAGCAACTGGCTCCGTCAGAGAGGGGAGATGCCGGTTCCTGCGCCCCACCAGCCCACCCTGCTGCCCCCATCCCAC
Source organism: Morus bassanus (assembly GCA_031468815.1). Lineage (NCBI taxonomy): Eukaryota > Metazoa > Chordata > Aves > Suliformes > Sulidae > Morus > Morus bassanus. The sequence continues at coordinate 872,171 of CM062594.1, forward strand.
CCCTGCCCCTCGCAGGAGCTCCCGCTCAGACCCCGCACCCGGGTTCGGATCTGGCTGTGGGCTCAGGGAGACACAGAGCTTCCTTTCGTCCAAAATCCAAGAGGGTTTTTGGCTAAAGAAAGTGGGTTTTGCAAAGGACCTGGCCGGCCACCCGCCCCATCTAATCCACCACCAGAGAGGGATTAAAGGAATGATGGGGTGAGGTCTCATGCCCTATGGCTGAAGTGTCACCAGGACCGAGCAGCGGAACTGTCACCGAGGGAAGGGACAGCAGACAACATGTCGCCCTAGGAAACTGGGATTTCTCTCCTTCCTCGGCAGACGCAGCCAAGCCAAAAGCTGGTCCAGACACCCATCCTGGGAAGGGACCCGAAGTCTCACAAGCACCTGACCCGTGTCCCCACCGCAGCGGGAGCCAAGCTCACAGGCAATAAACCCCTACACTGCCCTGAGGTGGCTCCTTGGGAGCCTGTGCAGACGCCGTGGGCGGAAAGGGAGCGTTTATCTCTGGGGCGATGGCAAAGTCCGCTCCCCTCCAGCGCCCTGACTCCGAACCACATCATTAATTTGCTCTGGGTGTAGCTAATGAGGATTGCAGCCTGGCGGGCAAGGCAGCCAGCGGATGAGGTGTTCGCAGGACGCGGGAGGAACGCCCGGTTTTTCTCCAGGGCTGGGTTAACAGCAGTGCTGGAGAAGGGAAAAACCCCAACAGCGTTCCCAGGCAGATGCAAAAAGAGCGGAAGAACTGTCGGATGCATCCTGGGCTGCTCAGAGGCTTGGCATTAGCCACTTCTCCTCCAAGTGGCTCAGAACCGCTGCTCCCAGGGATGGGAAGATGCTCGGCTTCGCCCTGCATCCCTCCAGCCCCTGCATCCCACTGGCTCCCGCATCCCGCCACGGCTCCCACCCACCATCCGTGCTGGCATCGTCCACCAAGATGATCTCCTTCAGCAGGAGGGCCGGGGAGGTGTGCAGGACGCTGTACACCGTCCGCAGCAGCGTTGACCAAGCTTCGTTATGGAAGACGATGACGACGCTGGTGGTGGGCAGGGGAGGGCACCGCTTGAATTTCTGGTCGATGCACCTCCGAGAGAGAAAAGCAGCGGCCTAAGCAAGAGGGTGCGGGGGGGGACACGACAGAAACAAAACACCCCTCGTCCCCCCAAAGCCCACGGCAGGAGAGCGGCTCCCAGCCCTGGCAGCTCTCAGCTCGTTGCCGCTTTGATTTCAATTGATTTCCACCTCTCCCCCCGTTGCCAGTCGAGTGAATCACATTCCTGCCGCCCGCCCGGCCCCGGTGTCCCCCCCCCAGTGTCACCGCTACACCTGCTAAGCATGGATAATCGCCTGCTGGTGCGGGGAGGAGCGGTTTCCACACCAGGGCTGGGTTTCTACCTCCTATTCAAGCCTTTTTTTCCACCCCAAAATAACCCCCATGCCATCCCCAGCCCACCCCTCCCCGAGCAGGCAGGGGCTGGGGGGGGCCATGCTTTAATCCGGCAGCTTGTGGCCGGAGGGCAGGCAAAGAAATCTCTCGAGTTTACGCCGCTTCCTTCGCCCCTCCCGCCCCAGCGGGGTCTGAGGCTGTTCCACTCGGCTAAGAAAAGAAAAAGTCCGATTACTGGAGCGGACTGAAATAAAAGGAGGGGAGGGAAAGGGGGGGAAGATGCCGGAGCCACCCGGCCGCGAGCAGGTACATGGCGACACAAAGAGCCACTGCTGGCTTTTGCCCATCGCTGTTAAAAAAAAACACCTCAAGGGGGTCAAAATTAAGGAAAAAAAAAAAAAGCATTTTTTCAGCCCTCCCTCCATTCGAACCCCTGCCAATGCTCGGTGACATCCCATCCCCAATCTGCTTTTCTTTCCCCTTAAATTTCCCCGTCGAGGGAGCAAGCGGACCCGCGGGGCTCTTTGGGTGACAGCTCTTACTCCGGCGGGCGGCTGTCGGGTCCCAGCGCTCGCTGGAGGGAGATGCGGTCGCTGGCGAAGGCGTTGAAGCAGTGCTTCTCGTAACCTTGCTCCTTCTCCTTCGTCTCTTCCGGCGTCCATTGATCCTTCTTGAAGGCTTTACCATCGGCTCCGGGGCTGGCAGGGTCTTGAGGGGGTCTCTCCATCAGCGGCCGAAGCTCCGCCGCCGTGTAGACGCCGGGCAGGCAGGAGCGAGCGCTGGGCGGCGGTTCCTCCTGCCGAACCGGAGCTCTGATCTGCAGCTTCGGCATCGAGTCTCGGATGTTGTTGACCGCCCCCAGCATCAGGTCGAGGACTTGGTCCTTCCCCTGGACAATGTTCTTCAACCAGGGTTCCTCGCTTGGGTCCTTGCTCCCCACGTCCTTCTGCAGGATGAAGAGGAAGATGACAAAGATGGCGCCTGCCAAAGCCACCTTCAAGGGGCTGTAGCGTCTCCGCAAGAGCCTCATTTTTTTTCCTGTGTGGTTTCCGGAGGGTCCTGCCTGCGGTGATGGGTTTCAGGGTCGTGGAGTCTCAGGGTGCTTCATGATGATCTGCTCTGTTCCACTAACCTGGGGAGGAGGAGAAATACCTGCAGGTTAATTCACAGACTGGATGCACTTCGGGTGTATCCCCTTCATATTATATTGATTATATATCAATACAAAGGTCATTCCCTGCTACGGAGCAAGACCCCTACAATCCTCTCCCCCCTGGCCCATAAATCCGCGCAGAAAATAAAACACCAGGAAAAAGCGTGGTTCGAAAGATGCCGTGAGCTGTGCTGGGTCCAGCAACCACAAGCGTGGGACATCCCCAGCAGTTTCTGCTGCGACCAAGCCAGCTGCTGCAGCAGCATCCCCCCTGCACGCCGGGAGCAGCGTAACGAAGCTAAAATAAAGCGGCAAAATTTGCCAAAATATTTTTGGCCGCGTGGAAAAGCCTTTCCCCAGCTATTTTTCCTGCCTGCAGCATCACTGGGAAGGAAAACACGCACAAGACCCCGCGGCGCTTTGCTTTTGGCTGAATTGGAGCAGCAGATTTGGTGCTCGGTGCCCTGCCCGGTGCGGCGGCCACCGAGAGCTCCGCACCGGCTGCAAAGCCTCCGCCGGGACCCGGCGAAAGCGCCGCGGCCAGCCGAGCTTCCCCACCACGAGCAAACCTCCCGCGGCTGCTCTTTGTGAGCCGCTGCTGCCGGAGCACGGACAAGCTCCGTGGGAGCCATTCACCAGCATCTCCTCCTCCTCCTCCACTTCAGGGTCCCCCCCTTTCTTTTACTTCTTTTTTCCTTTTCTTTTTATTGCCTTGGAAATGGTGTGGCCCCAGAGCAGAGAAGGGCACCTGCCAGCAACTTCAAGGGCGAGGAAGCTTTGGCTCATAAGGAGGAGGGACAAGGCGGTCCCTGGGGTCACCGCTTTCAGTGCTGCGGGGATCAAAGCCGGCGGCCGGACCACGCTTCACTGCCAAGGGCGCCCGTCCGCGAGTTGCAGCAGGACAGGGCGGCACTGGCCCCATGGCGGGAGGGGGGAAGGGAAAATTAAGGAAAAAAAATAAAACCACCGCATTTTCTGTTCGTATCTGAGCAAAGATGCTCCCACCCCACTCGTGCCCCTGAGCCCCGATGCTTTCGTTGCACGCTGCAAGCCGCTGCCGTGCAAGGAGGTGAGCGGTGAAGAGCAACCCATCTTGGGGAGGAAAACACCGTTTCCACTATCTCCACATCTCTGAGAGCCTTGTTCCAGCCACGTTGCTGTGACCACATTAACGAGGCACGCTCGCTAGCTGCGCGATGCTAATAAACCCCGGGGCGGCACCCAGGGAGAGGGCACGGGTTTGTGCACACAGCGGCACTGCAGCTCCCGAGGGGGGGCCCAGCCCCAAACCCCTTCCCCAATCCCATCCCAAAATGGGTGAAAAAGCAAAATAAAACCCCCCGAAATCCCCCCCAAAAGCGCTGGGGTGAATTTTGCAACAAGCTGCGGCGCGAGCTCCTGGCATGCTCTCCACTAGCAGCCATGCAAACCCACGGGTTGTTGCTGCTCCATCCCATCCAGCCCATCCCAACAATCCCACGTTGGGACGGGGCTCACCCTGCACCCAGGAAAACCAACACCAAAATTATCCGGTGGAGCCTGTTGGGTTTGGAAGAGGGGAAAAGGGGTTTTGGTGGGAATTTGGTGGCAGCTGGAGCATCCTCCACGGCATGGGAGGGAGGAATCACAGGGAGAGGTGGAGGTTTCCCCTGGCAGAGGGGGGAAAAAAAGGAGAAAATAAATAAAATAAATCAACACCGACACAATGCCGCAAGCGAACAGGGCGGCTGTGGTCAACGTGGCCACGTGCTCCACGTGGCAGCGAGCCGCAGCCACGACTGCGATATCAGAAGCTGTCGGGATTGCAAAAAAGCCAACAGCGGGGAACGGGGTGCAATCTGGCGCCACCCTGCAACCCCGCTGCCGGCTGGGCCGGGGGAAAAGCCGGTTTGTTACTGGCGGTGCCGAAAAATGGTTGGCGTGGCCAGCAAGATTTGGGTCCTCGTGCCGGAACATCGCGCCCAGGCTCCGGTTTTAGGAACGGGTGAATGCAGGGGGGGCGAGGGGAAGGCGCGTGCTGCTCGGCACGAAGTGGGGGGCCCACGGGGCTCCCGCCATCGAGCCGCCAGCCTCGCCCCGGTTGGGATGAGCCCTCGGGATCCCGGACCCGCTCCCAGCGATGGGGGGCCGGGACCCCCAGAGTTGGGCTGCGTGGCAGCTCTGCCCCATGGGGATGGGTGCTGGGGTGCCCCGTGGGGGTAAAAGGGGGCCGGATCCCACCCACCACGGTGCACGGAGCTGTGCAGCCCCGGGGAGCTCCATCCCGGGACCCCCCGGCTCCCCTTTTCCCCCGGGGAGGGGGGGGGGGCTCCGCACCGGGACCCCCCGGCTCCCCTTTTCCCCCGGGGAGGGGGGGGGGGGGGCTCCGCACCGGGACCCCCCGGCTCCCCTTTTCCCCCGGGGAGGGGGGGGGGGGGCGCTCCGCACCGGGACCCCCCGGCTCCCCTTTTCCCCCGGGGAGGGGGGGGGGGGCTCCGCACCGGGACCCCCCGGCTCCCCTTTTCCCCCGGGGAGGGGGGGGGGGGGCTCCGCACCGGGACCCCCCGGCTCCCCTTATCCCCCGGGGAGGGGGGGGGGGGCCTCCGCACCGGGACCCCCCGACTCCCCTTATCCCCCGGGGAGGGGGGGGGGGGCTCCACACCGGGATCCCCCGGCTCCCCTTTTCCCCCGGGGGGGATGGGGGGGAGCTCCGCACCGGGACCCCCCGGCTCCCCTTATCCCCCGGGGAGGGGGGGGGGGCTCCGCACCGGGACCCCCCGGCTCCCCTTATCCCCCGGGGAGGGGGGGCTCCACACCGGGACCCCCCGGCTCCCCTTTTCCCCCGGGGGGGATGGGGGGGAGCTCCGCACCGGGACCCCCCGGCTCCCCTTTTCCCCCGGGGGGGGGCTCCGCACCGGGACCCCCCGGCTCCCCTTTTCCGCCGAGGGGGATGGGGGGGAGCTCCGCACCGGGACCCCCCGGCTCCCCTTTTCCCCCGGGGGGGGGCTCCGCACCGGGACCCCCCGGCTCCCCTTCACCAGGGGGAGTGTCTCCGCCCCGGGACCCCCCCCGGACCCTCTTCCCCCTTGCACGCCCAGGGACCGGGACCGGGACCGGGACCGGGACCGGGACCGGGACCGGGACCGGAGCGCCCTGCCCGCCCCCGGCAGCGCCCCCCGCTCCCCGGTTCGCTCACCCGGCTCGGCGGCGGCGGCGGCGGGCGCGGGCCCGCAGGTGCCGTCCCGGCGGGGCGGGGCGGGGCGGGGCGGGGCCGGCACGCGGGCCCCGGGACACAGGTGCACGGGGCGGCGCCGCCGCGGTCCTAACGCCGCCCGCTGGGCCCGGGCCGGCCTCCCCGACACCGGGGCTCCGGTGGGGAGAGGGGTCTGCAGGGGCCGGGAGGGCGCGGCGCGGGGGTACCGTGAGCGGCAGCGGCCTGTAGGAGCTGTTGAGGCTATAGGAGCTATAGGGGTCTGACAGCGGGGGCGCAGGGGGTGACAGGGGCCTACAGGGGACATGGGCCGGCACTGGAGGTGCTGGAGCTATAGGGGCCTATAGAAGCCATAAGGGCCTGGCCTTGGGGGTGCTGGGAGCCACAGGGGCCTATAGAGGCCATAAGGGCCACAAGGGCCTGACCCTGGGGGTGCTGGGAGCCACAGGGGCCTATAGAGGCCATAAGGGCCACAAGGGCCTGACCCTGGGGGTGCTGGGAGCCACAGGGGCCTATAGAGGCCATAAGAGCCACAAGGGCCTGACCCTGGGGGTGCTGGGAATCACAGGGGCCTATAGAGGCCATAAGGGCCACAAGGGCCTGACCCTGGGGGTGCTGGGAGCCACAGGGGCCTATAGAGGCCATAAGGGCCACAAGGGCCTGACCCTGGGGGTGCTGGGAATCACAGGGGCCTATAGAGGCCATAAGGGCCACAAGGGCCTGACCCTGGGGGTGCTGGGAGCCACAGGGGCCTATAGAGGCCATAAGAGCCACAAGGGCCTGACCCTGGGGGTGCTGGGAGCCACAGGGGCCTATAGAGGCCATAAGAGCCACAAGGGCCTGACCCTGGGGGTGCTGGGAGCCACAGGGGCCTATAGAGGCCATAAGGGCCACAACGGCCTGACCCTGGGGGTGCTGGGAATCACAGGGGCCTATAGAGGCCATAAGAGCCACAAGGGCCTGACCCTGGGGGTGCTGGGAGCCACAGGGGCCTATAGAGGCCATAAGGGCCACAACGGCCTGACCCTGGGGGTGCTGGGAATCACAGGGGCCTATAGAGGCCATAAGGGCCACAAGGGCCTGACCCTGGGGGTGCTGGGAGCCACAGGGGCCTATAGAGGCCATAAGAGCCACAAGGGCCTGACCCTGGGGGTGCTGGGAATCACAGGGGCCTATAGAGGCCATAAGGGCCACAAGGGCCTGACCCTGGGGGTGCTGGGAATCACAGGGGCCTATAGAGGCCATAAGGACCACAAGGGCCTGACCCTGGGGGTGCTGGGAGCCACAGGGGCCTATAGAGGCCATAAGGGCCACAAGGGCCTGCCCTGGGGGTGCTGGGAGCCACGGAGCCTATAGAGGCCATAAGGGCCACAAGGGCCGGTGCTGGGCGTGGTGGGAGCACAGGGGCCTATAGAGGCCATAGGGGCTAGAGGTGCCTGGCACTGGGTGTGGTGGGAGCCACAGGGGCCTATAGAAGCTATAGGGGCATGAACCCTGGTATGCTGGGGACCAGTAAAGGCCTGGCACTGGGGGTGCTGCCAGGAGCTATAGGTCCCATACTGCCTGACCGCCGGGTGGTGGGGAGAGAGGCACCGGCAGAGTGCGGACGCCCTTCCTGCCCACGCTTGTCCCTTAGTTTGTGCCACCTTTGTTGTTATTATTCTTAGTTTTTTAATTACTCTGCGAGTGCTGTGGAGCCTCCTGAGCCTCCTGGCTCAGGGGCAGCGGTTCACCACAGCTGGGTGTTTATTTACCCTCAGTTTTACCAGGATGCAATAATCACTGGTAATATTTGTTGTGAGCACGCCGGTGGCTCTAAATAGACTATCAACAAGGGGAACTTGCTAATTATTCCCATCCCTCTGTGTCATCCCTTATTAGTCTGTATCCTCCTGTCGACCTGCCGATTGCACCAGCTTGCTGCTCTCTACCGGCACCCCGAGCCCAGAAGGGGCAGTGATCCCACCCGGCGTGCAACGAGGCAGCAGCCCCAAATGGTGAGCGCCCCGTTTCCCACCTCCTCAAGACCCGTGTTTAACACTAGATGGTGGTATCTTCATGAAGCTTCGGCCTGAGGATCAGCAGCTGTTAGTCACAGCACAAAAACTCCCCGGAAAAATCAGGTGAGATATTGGTGGTGTGAAAGAGCTGCTCAAAGCCCCTTCAGGGATGATGTGACAGGTACGGGCCCTTTGGCAGGGGATTCCTGCGCTTGCGAGGAAGGGCACGAGCAGCCTCCCAAACCCCCCATGCACCCCAGGAGAGGCTGTGGTTGAGATGCGCAGGAGGACGACGTGGAAAACCCCAGTGGCTTCTCCAGGATCCCGGAGGGACAAGCCCTGGGCAGGTTTTAATCACCCAGCTGAGGATTTTGCCTTGGCTCCTGTGCCGTATAGAGGATTTGGGGGATTTGACCTGAGGCAGAGTGAGTATTAATTTGGATTATTGGGATATTAGCTTGAATATTAGCTGCCTTACAGGGGATAAGCTGGGCAGGGCTCCGGGGCACCGCAGACGCATAAATACCCATCGGCCTCCATGTTAAAGCACTAATAAGTTGCTAGAGAAAGGCAGGAGAAACTGAGTCAGAGTAAAGGCACCTGCCTCACGCAGCGCGACGCGGAGCGGAGCCGACACTCACCCGCCATGAGGCCACCCGCGGCCTTCATAATCGTCTCCTGTGCTTTTTTCAGAGCTGAATTTAAATGCTGGGTTTGCACAGTGGCTGCCTGTAATTCGCTGCCTCTTTGTTTCCTGCCTTGCCACCGTGCAGAGGTTTCGCTCTGAGCACAAAAACTGAAGGGGAAATTCCCTACCCCAAAGTTTGCTGCTGATGAACTTTTTTCAGCTGCGACTCGCCGAGCCCAATGTCGCGCCGCGGCCGCCCAGCCGGGAGAAGGAGGGCCCCCCGCCAAAGTAAGTGCGCTTCTGCGGAAAATGGAGCTTTTTTGGCTTCACGGGGTCCATGCCGGGCTGTGTCGTGGGGGACGGTGTGGGGATGGGCGTTTCACTGCGTTAAACCAGTCCCGTTCCCTGTCGCTGAGGGAGAACACGGCTGAAGGCAGGTCCTGCCCCTCCGAGTCGCTCGGTGAACACTGAGCATCTGATTTCCCCAGGATTTTTGTGTTCTAGGCTTGCTTCCTTTAGTTGCAATTTGTGAAATGCTTTTCAGGTTACGCAGGAGGTTAAAATCTCCTGGTGCACCATCCTCCTAGTGTCACAAAAGTAATTTGGAGGAAATGAAGAAGCAGTTAACTACCAAAAAAACCAGCAGGGATCGTAAAAAATCAATACCGGCTTGCTTGGGAATGACAGCTCCAAATCACACACTTCTTAATAATTAATTGGCATAGTTATATATAACTCTCAGACAAAATATATCCTCTACATTTTTAATTTGATATGTTAGCTATGGAGTTAGCTGCTTTGGAGGGTGCAAAATGTTTATCCTTGGTTTTTAAGAATCGGTGGGACCCAAACAGCCGAGAACATGATGCAGTTACCATCACGGCTTGTTCGTGGTGTGAGAAGCGCAGAAATACCTGCACTGGAAGCAAACCTTACCATTTTGTCTGCAGCTTTCCTTGCTCCGGGTGCGTTTCCTTCAGGCCGGTCGGGATTTCTGCCCTTTGCTCCTACCGGGGAATCCACATCTCCCCGAGCGTCAGAGGAGGCTCCATCAAACCGATCAGCCGAGCCCCTGATTACAGAGCCGGAGCTTAAATTCACAGTGCCGAGCAGCAGCGAACCTGGAAAATATGACAGGAAGCAAAGCCGATTTGCATATTTATGCTAATCGAGATTACACGAATCTTTCAAATTAAAACGTACTTTGCAGATGGCTTGCAGATTTGTACCGAGCTTTGGTTTTATTTATTATCTTTCAGGCTGGTAATAATTGGTGCAATATGGTAAAACTGGAAAGCCTAATCCACAATACAGCTGTTAAAGCAAGGAGAAATGTGTCTAACACAATGCAGAGAGATTTTTCTTCGTAGTAACAATATTTGGTTAACGCATACCATGGGGGAATGAGCTCGATTTTCATTTGCGGGGTATTTCTGAGAGCAGAGGGGGCAGCTTGGGGCTGAGCATCCCAAGAAAGGGGAATTGTGCCCCCGCGCTTGGACGTTGTTCCCCGTTTGGGTTTGTTGTCAGGAGTTTGCTCTCACCCCACTGCACAAAAGATTAGATCCCTTGGTAATAAGTGAATGGGAAATGCAACTTTTTCCAGGTAGATTTTTCAATAAATGGGACTTTTTTGTTGTTTGGAGCTGAGCTCGTGGCAGCTGTGGGCTAAGAGGTGGAAAAGCCCAGCTTGGCTGTTCAGTTATCCCCTGACTCGGACAGAATCACTTCCCTTTTCAGTTTTTTTCTGTGTAAATTTTAAGAGAACTGGGAGTGCTTCTTTGCAATCCTGCGTGCATGAGCACGTGGGATCTCCGGGGATCCTGCAGCATGACTGAGCCCGGTCCTCCCCATCCCACCAGCTCAGGGTAACCTGGGCGGCTCCTCACTGCCTTTGGATAACACACAGCTGGTTATTTCCTCTTGCTTTTCTCCTGGTCAGGCGCGATGGAGATGGAAGAAGTATTCCTCCAGCTCTGTGAGGAGGTCGCCAGGCTGCAGGATCTGTGCGTCAAGCAGGGCAAGCTCCTCCAGAAGCTGACCGCCAGGAAGGGACCCGTCCTCGGTAAGCAGCGGGGCTGGGGAGGATGGACTGAAACCGTGGATCCGGGCGGACAAGTGTAATTTGAACCTTTGTCCTGATGCCGGCAAGAAGTTTGCTGAGGAAAGTGGGGGTAACGTGAAGCTGGTTTAAGGCAGAAACGTGCTCTGCAACCCGTGCTGGCTGTCGTGGCTTTTTGGCTTCGCCTTTTCCATCAAACGCAGAGTAACATGTGCGTGTGTCTGCTTAGAGTCATGTTAAAACCGCCGCAGGCATGCCACTGCTTATTCACACGTCTTGCCCCTGGGGAGAAGGGGATGGAGCGTGGGGCAGATGGTACCCATTGCCTAGAGTGGTTTTGGGAAGCAGGCGTGGTGGCGGAGCCTCCGCAGCCTGGATCCCGCCTGGGGAAATGTTTCCACCCTCCCCAGCAGCCTGCCTGGTTTTCCAAGAAACCTCCCTCCCGGTCCCCCGGCCGTGGTCCGTGCACTCGTCTGTCCCGCCTCAAGCAGTCGCATCACTCCTGCAGGGTTTTGCATGTTGTTCCAGACCTTAAAGGGTGTTTTCTGTGGTCAGGAGGGATTGGCTCGGGCAAAACGGCTGCCATGTGCTGTGAAACCAGCAGCCTCGTGTGCTCCCCACCCCTGTGCTCTCCTCCTTTCCCTGCAGCTCCGCTGTCTGCATGTCCTTCCTGGGGCTAGTTTGCAAATAAATGTCTCCAAACAGGACCTAAACCAAAGCCATTACTGGGATCAGCCCAGCTTTTGGGGACGCAGTGGTGTCGCAACGTCTCCTAAGGTAGCTAATACTCCTCCGACTCTCAGCCCTCGCTTGCTGTCCTCAGATGCCCTTTCTTCGCTGGTCCAGCCTCGTATTTAATCGAATGGTAGGGACAGGCGAGCTTTGCCAGCAAGGAGGTAGCGCCCAGTTGTTTTGCAAGCACAAAAGGAGAATGAGGCAATGGGAAGGCAAAACGCAAATGCCGTTAAAGTCCCAGGAATGACTGCTCTGGCTTGCTTTCTTTCAAAGATATCCCCGTGTCGCTGCCGATCCAGTGCACGGAGGATATGGTCACGGAGGAAGGGGAAGGGCCACGAGACAGCCACCAGAAATGTTCAGAGGCCCCGGCATGCGCTGCCTCCAACTCGGAGGGCTCTGCTCATCCCCTGGCGCAGCCGCACGCTGCCGACACACCGCCCGACTTCGATGGCGAGTGCCCGCCAAGCACCGCGAACGGCAGCGTCTGCGGTGGTGGAACTGGAGGAGCAGCTCTTGCTGTAGCTTTTGGCGATAACAAGGCAGAGAGGAGAGAGAAGGTGGATGTAGAGACGTGGCTGAAAACCTGTAGGATGCTTCCTACTGTGAAAACCCCCAAGGAAGAAGTGAGAGCTTGCTGCAGCCCGCAGGAGCTGGCTGCACCATACCCAGTTGTCGTGGACTCCTTCCTGACTCTTCTGGACCTCTATGAAGCCCCAGAAGCCCTTTGGAGGGAAGATACTCCCAGCGAAGGTGCTCTGCCTGCTGAGGCTAAAGTCCCGGTAGAGATCCGAGGACCTGTGAAGGTAAATTGTGAGGCTGATGGGGATTTTTGTCTGTGACTTTTGCGTGCTCTTCCCAGCATAATGGCATCTGTGAATCTTCAGCATCCTCTCCATCAGCCCTGCTGTAACACGTGGGAAGCTGTGGCAGAGTGGAGGTTTAGGGTTATGCTCTGAAAAAGTCTCTAGGCACCGAGTTCTCCGGTTCCCAGGGGAATTAGGCACATAAAAGCCCCTGGGATCTGCCAAGCAGCACCTGATGCACTTTGGGAGAAGTCCCTCCTGCGATCCTTTCTGAGGCGTTGAGGAACCCTTGAAGCAGTTGGGTCAGTCTCGGAGGGGAAAAGCTGTATCGACCTCCTTTGGATCCACAAATTAAATGAGTTCTTAAATATTTCCTTTATTCTCTCTGATTTATATGCCCGCAAAAGGATGATTTCTAAAGATATCCTAAACTCTGGCCCCTCAGTCCTCCTGGTAAGCCTTCACAATGTGTGTTACGGGTGGGACACCAACCCTGGACTTACTGGCGAGGGTCCCAATAATGCCAAGCCCATTTCCTTTCATTCCTTCTTCCAAATGAGGCCCTTTAAAAATTATTTCATGACTGCCATGGCTACATATTCATGGGGAAAGCGATTGATTTTTGGCCCGGGCTATATTTAGAAGCTAGTTTCCTTTTAAGAAGGAGGAGAAGAAAGAAAGATGTGGAAGCGGTGTCTGTCTGGTAAAGCCCTAATGTGCCTTATCAGCACTTAAATGATAATGGCACAAAAAGGAAATTACAAACGCGCTCCAGTTTGCTTGTTACAAAAGCACTTTTCTCATATTCTGGCTTGGATAGTGATTGTAGCTGCTGAAGGATAAGCGATAGGTGATGGGGGATGCTCAGGTGCCATAGGGAGACAGGATCCTCTGGTGGATTTTGGTGAGGATGAAGTGAGGGGGGACTCAAACTCCCCCAGACTCCAGCACAGGGAAGCAGCCCTTAGCCCAGCCTTTCTGCAGGCACAAAAACATGGTGTCTGCTCTTGGAGGCTGCGCTTCGGTGTGGCAGACCCCGGGATGGAGGCTGGACACAGCTTGGGGCTGGAAAAGAGGCTGCCTCTGCCGTTCCCACTGACCGCTTTTCCCCTTCGCTCCTCGCAGACATCCTGGACGCCGGGCTGGGTGCTGGAGGACAGTACGCTTGGGCAAGGCGCCGTCCTTGCCTCCGAGGACGCTCAGGCTTGTGACATTTGCCAGGAGATTTTCCCATCGGACGTGGCGGCCCAGGCAGACTATTTAAAGCACATCTTAGGCCATATGAAGTAGGACTTCTCTTCATGATCAGAAATCCACATATTTGCACCTCGGCGAACGTGACGGTCTCTGGACCTTCAGGAGATCCTGCTGCTGGCTTTGACCGGGGCCAGCTCAGGTGGCAGTCCTCTTCAGTGTGCTCCCAAACTCGGTCCCTGATGCACTGCTCGATGGGCTGGTTGAGGGCTCTGGGTGTGTTTTGGCTTGTTGAGCTTCGTGGATATCAAAGCAGCTTCTGTCCTGGGGTCTGGACTTGTGTGGGGCTGAGCAGGGGAGCTGTAACTCAATGGGAGATGGAAATTTTTCAAAATTCACCTTTAATTGAGTGGAAATGGATTTTCCATAAATAGTTAGGGATGTTTGAAAAGTCACATTGGCTTTTTCCAAGAACATGGAAGGTTGGGTGGGAGAATCGCAGGGTTTTCACGGTCACTAAACCTGAACTGGCCTTTAGAGAGAGGCTTGGTGGCACGATGAGGGGGACTGGATCGCGCCTTCCAAATGTGTTCCTGGGAGGGCCATAACCGAGGGCTCTTATTCCTCCTATTATAATCTCATGAGCTCCAGCTCAGTGACTTTTGGGAGTTCAATTGATCCCTCCACAGGTGGGAAGAGCTTTATCAGCACTCATCAGCATGGGGTCGGCTCTCCCGGCTCGGGTCCTGTGGTGTTTAGAGAGCAGTGGAGCAGAAAGGGGCTCCTCCAGCGCAGGGATGTGACTGACACGTGTGTTGTTGTCCCGTCTTTCTCTTTAGTCTCTTGGGGAAAATGTCTTTTGAACGAACAAGCTCTGGGAGGTGGTGGGTGGGCATGACTGGAGGATGCAGAGGATGCAGCTTGTGGTCCTGCAACTGGTTCTTTGCCTGGGTGAACCTCGCTGTGGTTTGCCCTCAAGCAAGGTTTTGATCTTGCCCTGAATAATAGGAGCAAGTAACTGCATGTGAGGGTGTCATCCCTGTGACCAGAATTATTTGTGCATTAACAGCACTTGGGCTTGAGCGTTATATAGCACTTCCCATCAGTGGCTGTCCTGTGTTTTGCAAAGGAATTTGCAAAGGAGACCTGGCCAGGCTGGTGGGCTGGGCTGAGGGGAACCTCATGGAATTCAACAGGAGCAAGTGTGAGGTGCTGCCCTGGGCAGGAACAGCCCCAGGCACCGGTACAGGCTGGGGGCTGAGCTGCTGGAGAGCGGCTCTGCTGAGAAGGCCCTGGGAGCGCCGGTGGGCAGCAGGGTGATCACGAGCCAGCGACGTGCCCTTGTGGGCAAGGCGGCCGGCGGTGCCCTGGCGTGCGTTAAAGGAGTGTGGCCGGCAGGGCGAGGGGGGTTATCCTCCCGCTCTGCTCCGCCCTGGTGAGGCCACATCTGGAGTGCTGCGTCCAGCTCTGGGCTCGCCAGCTTACGAAGGACAGGGAACTGCTGGAGCAAGTCCAGCGGAGAGCTGCCAAGGTGCTCCGGGGACTGGAGCATCTCCCTTGGGAGGAAGGGCTGGGAGACCTGGGTCTGTTCAGCCTGGAGAAGAGAAGGCTGAGGGGGGACCTCATCAATGCTTATAAATACCTAAGGGTGGGTGTCGAGAGGAAGGGAGCGGGCTCTTTTCAGCGGTGCCCAACGACAGGACGCGGGGCGATGGGCACAGGCTGGAACACGGGAAGTTCCACCTGAATATGAGGAGAAACTCCTTTGCTGTGAGGGTGCCGGAGCAGTGGGACAGGCTGCCCGGAGAGGCTGTGGAGTCTCCTTCCCTGGAGACACTCAGACCCCGCCTGGACGTGGTGCTGTGCCCCTGCTCTGGGTGTGCCTGCTCGAGCAGGGGGGTTGGATGGGGTGATCCCCAGAGCTCCCTTCCAACCCCCACCATTCTGTGTGATTACATTCACCTGCAGAGGTGGGGAAACTGAGGCACAAAGCACAGATTAGCTCCAAATCCCCAAACAGGTCTTTTTTTTTTAATTTTTTGGAAAAAACTCATCTCAGGCCTCTGTGTTTTGCAAGTTGCTTCTGAAATGGATTTGGCTTCCCATGTTTGAGGCAACTTGCATTGAAATTGATAGCCAGATTCTCCACTGCTTCCACAGATCACGACTAATTGCGATCTCCAGCTCCAACATCTTGTCTTTAGCAGCACAGATAATAGTCATGAGTCAAGTCTCTTCCCAGAAATGGAGCCGCATTTATGAATTTGCTGTGACTGTGGCAGAGCTGATGACAAACATCTGTGTGTCCTGAGGACCTTGTCCTTTTGGAGAAGACGTGCATGGGGCAGGGTGCCGAGCTGACAGCACTGTGCTCCCTGGCTATCCCGGGCTTTGCGGGGGGCAAAGCCGTTTCTCCAGGAACCGTTTTCCAAGAAAAATCCTACAATTTCTTTCTTAAGAGCCACAGCTTTGAGCTTGGTTTCTCCATTTGCGTGGATATTGGAGCTGCTTTCTGCCCTGGGCAGAATCAGGACCTTTATTTCACTGAAGGTCAAAGTGGGTTTTCTCAACGTCATGGTGCAGCTTTCCCACTGGCATCTCCTGCTCCAAGTTTCCTCCTGTGGCTCCTCAAATTAATTAGGTGGTGGGATGATTTTATAGTGTTTTGTGCTCTTCTATAGGGCCTGGAAGAAAACATTGTTTTCCAGCGTGCTGAGTTACTGGAAGTGCCAGATCAGAAAGCGAGCCGGAGCAAGAAAACCCATAAATTTATTTGGTATAAAATTGTAACAGCCATCCAGAATTCGCCGGAAGGAAGAAAACCAGCCCGGTTCTTCTTGCTATGAGAGCACGTCCGGTAAATTTAATTTAAAAATCGCAAGCACAGATGGCTTTTCTCAAGAGTCAAAGCAACCGTGGCGCAGCGCTGTTTTCCACGAGTGGCCGTGCCGAGGCAGCTGCGCTGTATGAGGCACCGTGTTGCCCGAAACGATGTGGAAAATCACACTGGACGTTTTTGGGGTCACCCGGGATGAAAAATTTTGGTCTGATGCTCCATCCCTGGTGACTCAGAATGGTTGAGAAGTTCAACAAACTAACTTCACTGCTTGGCCTTTCTCAACGTGCTTCGTTATATTTTTAGATGTCGCCTTGTACGGTGCAATTAGTCACCCCTTTCCCAGCCAGATGGTCCACAATGACACAGGAGCTTCTTTTTTTAATCCAGCACTTTCCATTGGCATGAACGTGCCTCTGCTTCCTAAATAACCTTAAGTATAGGGTGCCTGGCTTAACTGCAGAGAGTGGGTGGCATGTTATTGTTTTTGCCCAGGTTCGACTCACCGGTGGGTGTCATGATGGAAAAGGCAGGAACTGGGTGAGGGCAGTTTCTCGTAAGGAGAAATTGGAAAATCAAGACTGGATTAAACCTGCTTTAATTCTCACTGCTGGGCGTATGCGGCGGGCAAACACAGGAATATGTGCCTCCTCCCTCAGCTCTTGTTTTCAAACCAAGGCTTGAAAAAGCTGGAGCCGGCAATAATGCTCCTAGTGAAAACCAAGCCAGCAAAAATGCAGCTGAAAACCAGATTTGGGTGGAAAATGTTCAGTTGTTGAGTTTTCTAATTAAGGAGCCTGGGATATGGCGAGGGAGAAGGGGCTGCCCAGGCGCTGGGGAGAGCGTGGGTGTCCCCACAATGTGCACACACGTGCCCACACGCATGCACACAAGCTCTGTGCACCCAACCGTGGACGAATGTCCCCGAACTCCAATATCAGACTCTTTTGGGGCCACATTTTCAGAGGAGCCAAAAGAAACGGGGATCCCATGGGGCAGGAGGTGGAGTTTTAATGGGAGAGTGATGAAAAATTTATATTTTCTCCAGCAAGAACAATATTTCTCAAAGGAAAAACTCTGTCTGACTACTGTGGTTGTCCCCAGTCTCTTGATTGTTCCAGGAATTGTCATCGGAAATAAGGGAGAGGGGGATCATCTCCCCCCACCTGCAGCAGGAACCCATCTGTGCCACCAGCAAGGATGGGAAATTGCTAATGGCTCTGTTAATTAATAACTGACCCTCTATTTTCATCTCCCGTTAATGGAAGAGAAATGTTTCTTGATCCCATTGCGTTTGGACATGAGCTCAACCGAAACCGGAGCTAAGGATGTACATTTTCAAGCAATTCAATAATTTTCAAGCATTGTTTTTAGAAGAGTTTGAGCTGACAGTGATATCTTGGGCTGGTGATTTTGGGAGGGGATTTTACTTTTCATTTAAGATTTTTGCCAAAGGCCTTTCTCGGGGAAAACCAGGCAACTGGGGCTAGTGGGAAGGGCTAAGGGGGCGATTGCTGCAGCGGGGCGAGGCTTGTTGCTGGTCCCCTACATGAGTGATTGAAGGGGGATTTTGAGCTTGGTTTCTCTTGAAAATATTCAAGGCTTTTGGGGTGGTAGAGGACACAAAATCGGAGCGGCCGAGCCCATCCAGAGTCCTCAAACACTCGGGGCACAGCAGCATTTCAAGTGTTTGCCAAGACTTTTGTAAAATGCCTGTTTGAGGGGGAAACATCCATTCTGTCCCCCCTGTTTCTGCCCCTTTCCTGCTGGGGCGATGGGAGCTTTGGAGGAGCAAAGAGCTGGGTTTACCCTGAGCTGGAGCAGGGGAGTGCAGGGGGGTGGGAGGACGCTGGAGGAGGCCGGGGGGATGCTGGAGGGGGATCAGGGGGTGCTGCTGGAGGGGATCAGGGTGATTCTGGGATGGTGATGCTGGAGGGGATCAGGGTGCTGCTGGGGGGGTGCTGCTGGGGGGGAGTTGGGGGTGATGCTGGAGGGGGACCAGGGTGATGCTGGGGGGAGAGTTGGGGGGATGCTAGAGGGGGATCAGGGGGTGCTGCTGGAGGGGAGCAAGGAGTGCTGCCGCAGGGGAGCAAGGGGTGATGCTGGGGGTAGTTGGGGGTGATGCTGGAGGGGATCAGGGTGATGCTGGGGGGGTGATGCTGGAGGGGGATCAGGGTGATGCTGGGGAGGAGCTGGGGGTGCTGCTGGAGGGGGATCAGGGGTGCTGCTGGAGGGGAGCAAGGAGTGCTGCCGGAGGGGAGCAAGGGGTGATGCTGGAGGGGTGATGCTGGAGGGGAGCTGGGGGGGATGCTGGGGGCGTGATGCTGGAGGGGGATCATGGTGATGCTGGGGGGTGCTGCTGGAGGGGAGCTGGGGGGGATGCTGGGAGCGTGATGCTGGAGGGGGATCATGGTGATGCTGGGGGGTGCTGCTGGAGGGGAGCTGGGGGGGATGCTGGGGGCGTGATGCTGGAGGGGGATCATGGTGATGCTGGGGGGTGCTGCTGGAGGGGATCAGGGTGATGCTGGGGGCGTGATGCTGGAGGGGAGCTGGGGGGGATGCTGGAGGGGGGCCGGGAGGATGATGCTGGAGGAGGTGGGGGGGAGGATGCTGGCGGGAGCCCGGGGCGGGGGGCTGCGGAAGCGGGGCCGCAGTACCCTGGCCAAGCGCTGCCCCCCAGCCCCCCCGACCCCCCCGGCCCTGCCTCCTCCCTCCGCCCGCCGCCTCCTCCCGGCCCTGGGCGGGGTTTGGCCCCGGCTCCGGGAGATGGTGGAGCCGGTGTGAGCGGCACCGGGGCTGCAGCCGGCTGCGGCCCCCCCTGGCCCCAGCCCCGGGGGGGACCCCGGCCCCCCCCCGGCTCAGCCATGCCCGCCGGCAGCAACGAGCCCGATGGCATCCTCAGCTACCAGGTGGGGGGCAGCGGCCCCGGGGGCGGGGGGATGCCCGGTACCCCCGGGCGGGCCGTGCCGCCGGTGCGGCCGGAGGATGCTCCGTGGCTGCTCACTGCGGCATTTCCGATGGCGGGGGGGGGGGGGGGGACACGGGGGGAGCAGGGTGGGGGTGCACGGGGGAGGCAAGGCGTCTGCAAGGGGGGGATGCATGGGGGGGGTCTGTAAGGGGCCTGCAAAGGGGGGGTGAAGGGCATCTGCAAGGTGGAGGGGTGCAAGGGGGTGGTAGGTGTCTGTAAAATGGGGTGCCGGGGATGTGCAAGGGGGTGCCAGGCCTCTGAAGGGGGGTTCAAGGCATCAGCAAGGCATCTGCAAGGCAGAGGGGCGGGGGCGCGAAGCGGGGGGCGAGGCGTGCTCAAGGTGGGTGCAGGAGGTATGTGAGGAGGGGAGGAAGGCACCTGCGAGATGCCTGTTGGGGGGCTCCCTGCGGGGCCCCCCCTTGTCCTCTCCTCCACATCTAGATGTGACCCCCGGTGATGCTGCCGGCCCTTTGGAGGAGGGGACAAAGGCCACTCTCCCTGCAGAGCCCCACGCCACCCCGGGGGGGCTCAGCTATTGTCCCCACCAGGTGCTTGCAGGGATGCGCCCAGTGCTGGGGTGCAGGCAGGAGGCAGCTGGGTGGTCCCCCCTCTTTCAGCATCTCCTTGTCCTGGGGAGGGTCTGTCCGACCCCCTGCTGCACCCATGGGACCCGGCCGGAGGAGCTGCTCTTGGTGGCAAAGGAGAGGTGGGGAATTTAATTAATCTGCCCTGTAATTACAGCTCATGGGAAGGAGTGAAAGGAATTTACATCTCCCCCAGCAAGGGATGTCAGTCAAGTCCTGGTGATGCTCGGCTGTGACCTGTGGTCCCCCTTCACAGCCCCATTTTGGGGCTCCGGAGACCCGTCCCCTCCTGTTGCAAGCACCCGGGTCCAGTCCTGGCCCAGGAGCCGGAGGGGTCCCCGCGGGGGGATGGTTCTGACGCCCATGGTAGCAACGGAGGGAGCCGCGGGGATGGTGGCTTCATCCGGGCGGGTTGGAGATGGAGAGGGGTGAGCAGGGGTTCCTCTGCTCCACCACCGGAGCACCTCCCAGTTTGTTCCCATGCATGCATTTACCCTCATCGCATAATAACACTGGGATCAGTGTTATTAATTACACTTCGGACAAGATTAATTAGATTAATCCTCCCTCCCACTGCCGGTAGCCGGTCTGGCTTGCATGTGATGGGACGAGGGGGCTGGGACGCGAGGTTTGCTCGATGCTTTCGGCCTCCTCCGGCACCAGGAGGACTCAAAGCTGGACATGAACCTCTGCTTTGTGCTTTTCCTTGACCTCAATTACACCAAAGCTTCCCCAGGGAAAGATTTTTCTTTCTTAACCAGAGAACTTGTACTGAGACAGGTAAACTGAGGCAGGGCACTCAAAAATCCTTGTCTCTTCTGCTGGGACAGAAAAATTGTGGTAGAATAATAATTTGGGTAAGTTTTCTTGAGATGGATGTGGGGAGAGGATGCACCGAGCTCGTGACACGAAGGGGTTCACTGCAGCCGTGTCAAAACGGACCTTCCTCCTTTGCTCCAGTGATTCCTGATTTCATTTTTGCAAGCAATAATTACTTTCAGCCCCCCGACAAAACCAGCTTTGAAGCAACCAGCTGGAGCTTTTAGCCTAGAAAACGGCAAAGTGGAACAACTCTGGCTGCTCCAAAACTCAAAAGTGAGCGAAGCAAAGCTTGGCATCCCCTTTCCCAGCCCAGTTTCGACGATTTGATGTTTTCCAGGCGCCTGGTGGCAGCAGAGATGGACAGAGAGGGAAGGCGAAGCGTCTGCAAGTGCTGGAACCCATTCTGGGATGGGATAATTTGCTTTCCGGAGGCATCAATCCTTCCTGCTCCATCCCATCCCAAGCCCACAGGTCCACAGCCCCGCAGCTCTATTAAATCCTTAACGTCTCCAGCTGTTTCCTCAAAGAAATAACCACTCTGAGTCCATCTGAGTGGCCTAACTGGGACCGAGTGAGTTCTGAGCAGGCCGTTTCCTTCAGTGGCATCTCCATGCAAGGCTTGCCACGATTTCAGTTGCTGCGATGGCCGGGGAATGGTGATGGGATGCTCGGAGCATCTTGCTGCAGACCCGGGGGTGCCCACTTGTCCTGTTTCCTCCTACGTTTGCTCCAGAAGCTTTAACACTAAATAATAAAAAAGCAGCGGGGATCCGAGCTTGGGTCACGATGGGATTTTAACTGATTAGACCTCGGTGTCACCTTCCTTCGCCGTGTTATTTTACACCCCGTGTCACCTTTCAGGGCAAGCCGGGCAGTTAACCTTTGTGCCGAGCGGCACCGGGGAGGAAGTTCATTAGAGCAAATGAATTTGCAGCATGGAAATGATGGATTAGCTCAGCTTGGAAAATAAAGTAAAGCCGGAGATAGCTGGAGGAAGCGAGGAGAGTAAAAAATGTCGCTTATCTGGATGTTTCCGTACCATGCTAGGACTTGGTCTGGCTAACGAGGATTTATTGAAGCACCAAAGGGATGGAGGCCATGCCAAAGCGAGACCTCCCTGAAATGCCCTGGTTTTTTCCAGGAAATTTTGATGAAAATCAGTGTTGCCCCGTAATGTGTATTTTCCCAACGGTTTGCACTTCACCTGTATTTTGGCGGCTTGTTCTTTTAAATACACCCAAATGCTGCTTATGCCTTTTGGCCCTCGGCCCAGCGGGATGCAGCGTTTACACCCCGTTTCTCTGTTCCGGATGGTTTTTGCTCAGAACAGAACTGGTTTCTCCCCACCCGCTGAGCTTTCCAAGCGGGTGGAATCTTGGGCTTGAAAGAACTGCCTGGATTCTCGTCATAGATTCTGATTCCATCAACGGTCGCTTCCTGTGTCTCCGGACTTGGTGCACGCTGGGTGCCACTGAGCTCCTCTCAATGAGGGCTAGCCCCTGTGTCCTGAGGGAATCTGGCCTCCTGGTTGATCTGGAGGTTCAATTACCCCCAAAACCTGGTGACCGACGTGAGGATGAACCAAAACAGGGGTTACAAAATGACACTTCTGAAAGAGTTACAGGTGGCATGGCCGGGGCTCTGCCGAGGGGCTGAGCATCCCCCAAACAGCGGGAAAACTCTCCTCAGAATCCCGTTGGCATTTCTCCGGAGTGCAGAAGGATGGGCAGGGAGAGATGCTTTGCACCAGGGAGGGCTGCCAGGGGCAGGTTTAGCATCGCTGGTCAGAGCACGGAGGCAAAAGGGTTTCTGAGAGAGATGGAGACTTTCCCTGTGTTGCCCGCGGGGCGTTTGCAAGCTGCGACTCCCAAATCGCTTCGTTTATTCCCACTCCGACGCCCACATAATGCGCTCGAGCTTGCGGTTTTATTTAAATAGCGATTTTATTTAAATTGCAATTTAAAGCGATTTTATTAAGCCCTTTCATCCCGTGGCTTTTCTGAGGTTGAGGTTGGGTTTTTTTGGCAAATCCGGAGGGGAGCAGGATGCGTTGCTAAGAAGGGACGGAGGGTGGCGGAGGCTGTCATCGGAGAGAGGACGGGAAAGCCACAGGCGCGTGATAATCCGGCTGCTGGGTAACGTGGGCGAGTCCCGGGAGCTGGCGGGGAGGTAGCAACAAGTCAGCTCTGAAATTAGTACTCAGGGACCAGCAAACTCATTTCCAGACAGGAGCGTTTGTTCCTCTGGCTCGTCAAATTAACCGGTGACCGGGAGGCGTGCGCTTTCCGAGCATCGCTGCTGCGCGGCGGCAAGTGATGCTATTCAGTCGAAGCAGTAATTCGGGGGATGAAAAGCAGATTTCACATTAGCGTTTGCAGCTTAAATCATAATAAGTTCTTTATTCTCTATTTTTTTTAATAAGTCTTCATTATTAATGCATCATTATTAGTACAACGGGCAGCGTATGCCAGCGTGGCATTTGAAGTTTTACTTGAAAATTACAGCTTTGGTTGTTTTGGGCTGTTTCCCAGTGCTCGGTGTAGCTCTTGCTTCTTGAATTTCGTCCAGCAGCCCTGCCGGTTCCCCCAGTTTCCTCAGTATTTTGCTCTTCTTCAAAGTTCAGTTTCAGAAATTGAGCAACTGGGTGTGAATCTCAGCGTATTTTTTTTTATTTTTTGTTTGAACAGTTTTTGGTCGCTGTGGTGATGGCAATGGGTTTGCAAAGATGAACCTCAGCAATTCAATAGTCCCAAACCTTCCCCTTTGTGCCTTTAATAAAGGAATAATTTGAAAACCGATGAAAACTAAAAGGGGTTCGGGCATTGCAGAGTTTTTCTTTGCGTCAGTGAACAGATTTTGGTTTTCTTGGATTAGTCCGTGCAGGTAAGGAAGGAGAAACGGAGTGGTAGTGACATGTTTCCTTTAGTATTTAAGACACGCATAACAATTAAAAGACAAAGTGCAGCCTAAAGAGGGGAAAAAAGATACTGCGTGTTTCCAGGAGGCCCTTTCAAAGCCACAGTTGTGAGTCGAGTGTGAGACGTGGTTGGGTTTTTATTTCTTTGAACGCAGCCTGGCAATCCCCTTCCCCAGCCCTGGTGGCAAGGGGAAAAGAGAAACAAAAAGCCTTCGTTCTGTTTGCCCCTGTAGTTCTCCGTCGGCTTTTAAGGCACAGATGTTCTTCATGCAGCGCCGGCAGTGGTATTTCAGCCAAGGAGGGCATTAGCTCTCAGCCCTTGGCTTTTGCGAGGAGAAAAACGATGTTTTCTGTGGAAAGCGTGCTTGCACCAAGGGCAGCCCAAGCCTCGTTGGGCTGAAGATGAAGCTTCGCCCTTGCACGTTCTTGAGGGCCTTTGGAGGTTGTTGGTAGCCATGTCCTGTGGCCAAGTGCCATCTAGTGAGTCCTGCAGGTATCACGTCTGGAGACTGAAATTGCTGTGATCAAAAGTGCAGTTCTGGGGCTTTTTTGCCAGTTTGGAAATTCCATTCCCCCCCCCCCCTTTTTTTTTTTTTTTAAAAAGGAACCACAAGAACAAAGCAGGAGGGTTTGTTTTTTTTTTTAGTCTGAAACACTCAGCCCTCTCCTCCTGTAGTAAATACTTCCAGACTCATAGTGTATACAATATAGGTGATGTTATGGGCTGTTTTATTTGGGTATGAGAAGAAAAACCCCCTACAAGTCTGTGTTTTTAGGGCTGTGCCTAGAGGAGGAGGCAGGCAGAGGTGTGATGCCCGTGGACTCTCACAGATGCAGGGGTGGACGATGGCCGGGAGGACGTACGGGAGCTCTACGCGCCCAGCCCCAACTTTTACCTTCTTCTCATTGCTAAACAGAGACATGACGAGGAGGCAGTCATTGACCAGGGAAGAACGAGCAACGTTGTCAATATTCACTATGAGAAGGAGGAGTTGGAAGGTGAGTCTCTGCGGAGATGCTGGTAGAGGGGCCACCGGCCCAGCGCGTTTTCCCATTGCGCAAAGTCCCTACAACGTCCCTTGCTCAGTGTCACATCACGTGCAGCAAAACGTGCCGTGCGTCTTAATAAAGCAGCGCAGTTATTTTCACTTTTTTAAATATTAAGGCTTTTAAACAGAGGGAAAAAGCCCCCGGAGAGGCCACGGTGTGAGTTTTAGCCACGGGGCTGGATAATTCATGGCTTCTTTTCTCGCAGAGGCTGCTCCTGGCTCGGAGAGATCAGGAGAATAGTTTGACGTCTGCAGATGAGGGGCAGTGATTTTTTTTTTTTGTTCTGGAGTTCATTATCATGGGACTGATTTGACCTTCTCGTCACCTTGTGCCATACAAAGATTTTAAAAATAATGACCTTCTGTTGCTGCTTAATGAGCAAGTCTGAGTGTTGTCCAGCCGAAGCTAGAATTGGAGAAGAGGTTTGGTACGTTCAGGGCACTTTTAGATGACCTGGAGCCATCACTTGTTGCTCTGTTTTTGCAAAGTTTGAGTAAAATAAGCTTGGAAGAAAGGAGGTCCAGTGAAAATAAAATTAAGAGAAGTCGGTGTTTCTCCTGGGGTTTAACTGTGGCTTAGAGAGGCACCGGCCATGTCAACCGTTGCTGCAATGCCGAAAGTGCTGCAAATGCTGCTTTTTCGCAGGGCACCGGACCCTGTATGTGGGCGTGCGGATGCCACTGGTGAGGCAGAGCCACCGGCATCACCGACCCCACAGCCAGAAGCATCGGAAACGGGAACGGGAGAAGGACTCTGCCCTGACAGAGCAGGGCTACCACTGTAAGTCCCGCCGCAGTGTTCCCTAAACTCCTCAGGGCTACTTGGGTGCTGGGGTCTTCTGCAAGCAGGTCCATGTGGCTAGTTGGAGGGACTTGCTGTTCTTCCAAAGGTAAGTGGCATTTTTAGCAAGACCCTCTTCTTCCAAACTTTTCTCATTTTTTTTAAAGGCATTTAAATGCGTAATGGATTCAGGCTCGTCTTCCTTAGAGGGATCCTGGCTTTAAAAATGGAAGTGTGGGGAAGGAAAGCTGCCCATCCTTATGCAGAGGTGGAATAGATGCTTCTCCTTCTCCATGGCTCTATGCAAGCCCAGGCAGACCCAGGGGAGAGGGGCCAGCCCAATATTTATGGCTGAACTGGTGCCAATCTGGTGGCCACTTTGCATGTGAGTGTGATGGGCCGTATTCAGGCATGGTAATGGGACGGGGCTTTGTCTTCTGCCCTCAGACACCCCATCCCAGCGGGTGCAGTTCATCCTCGGGACCGAGGAGGATGAGCAGCATGTCCCCCATGACTTGTTCACCGAGCTGGATGAGATCTGCGTGAAAGAGGGTGAAGACGCTGAGTGGAAGGAAACAGCAAGGTAAATCCCTGCTGCCGGCTGCGGTGGGAGGGGAGTCCCCATGCCGGCGGTGCCCGTGGGCTGCTCTCACGGCTGCAGGTGCCGATGATGAGGAGCCTTCTCCTCTTGCTACCCCGTAGCTCTATTAAAGGGGTTGCAGAGCTGGGGCTGTTTTCTTGCGATGGGGCTGATCACACCTGATATCTGCAGGTGGCTGAAGTTTGAGGAGGATGTGGAAGATGGTGGCGAGCGCTGGAGCAAGCCCTACGTGGCCACGCTGTCCTTGCACAGCCTCTTCGAGCTGAGGAGCTGCATCATCAACGGCACGGTGCTGCTGGACATTTGTGCCAACAGCATTGAAGAGATTGCAGGTACCGTGGGCACCACATCCCTCCGGAACGGCCGAGCTCGGTTTGCCGCAGTGCCCTTCACTCTCGAATCAAGCCCTGCCCCAATAGCGGGTTCTTTTCCAGAAGTCCCGCTGTGTTTTTAAGTCATGAGATGGTTTTGGATGTAGACTGGGCATGCAACAGTTGCACCAGCTTTTTCTTCCAATATGGGATCCTTCTGAAAGCAATTTGTGGGGGTAGAGAGGCAATTAGAGAATATTCTCCAGCCAAAAAGGAGTTATGTGTCAGGGCTTAACAGGCTGCTCTTAGAAATAGGGAGTCTGCGTAAGAGCTGAACCTCCTTAAATAAACTATTTATTACAAGCCATTTCCTCACATTCTTTTTTTTCTTTTGCCTTAACATCCAGGGATTTAAGAGATTTAAAGGCAGAGTTTATCTGTCAGATGACCAAGCGTTGTGTTTCTGTGGGGAAGATAATTGAAGTTAATTGAAAAAGCGGCTTTGGAGAAATTATCTTTGACTGGCAGGTCTCCGTTCAGCCCTTTCAAGAGCTGGAGGAGTCGGAGCTGTTCTTAGCACATTTCTCCCTGGGCTTGGCAAATTGCAGTCAATCGACCAAGGAAACTCTGGGAAAGTCTGTGCTATAGATTGCTTATAATTTGGTTAAATGTGTAGAGTCAGACAGAAAGGCCAGATCGAGCAAGAAAATTGCATTATTTAGAATGGGAAATAATTATCTTAGCAGAGTGATGAATAAGCACTGTGATGATGTTTTTTAGCAAAAGAAAATTCTTGCTTTCCCTGCAAAGGCTGAACTGTATTAAAATGTCTTGCTGAGCCCTCATTAGGGTATCCTGTGTGGCGCAGCCTTCTCCAGGGGCTTTGGGGTCAGGCTTCTCTGACGGCTTTATTTCCCTTTGCCATCCCCAGATATGATCCTGGGCCAGCAAGAACAGTCCACGGAGTTTGACGAGCGCATGCGGGCAAAAGTTCGAGAAGTCCTTTTGAAGAAGCATCACCATCAGAACGAGAAGAAAAGAAACAACCTTCTCCCCATCGTCCGCTCATTTGCTGATGTGAGCAAGAAGCAGTCAGACCCGCACCTCCTTGACAAGCCAGGTGAGGGATTCTGCCGGGCTTCGGCACTGGGTGAAGGTTTCTGCCAGGCTTTGGCACTGGGTGAAGGTTTCTGCAGAGCTTTGGCCCCATTAGATTTGTCCTGACAAAGGAGATGTGTCCCAGTTGCTCCTTGTCTGTCTTTCTGAGTGTCTTTCTTTTTCCTGCCAGCCCAAACGCTCACCCCTCATCCTTCTCCCACCACTGCGGAAGCTAAAAATGGGGTGAACCATGAGACCAGTGCAATGGATTTAAGCAAGGTGAGACACTTGTGGCTTTCTTATGCCTTAAAGGCCAGATTTGCTCTTGCAAACTTGGCTGCAGACTGTGCTGTAGAGTGCTGTGGGCTTTGCTTTTGGGATAATTGCCTGAAAATTGCTTGTCGTGCCCAGGCGGAGCTGCACTTCATGAAGAAAATTCCCACCGGTGCTGAAGCATCCAATGTGCTTGTAGGAGAGCTGGATTTCCTTCACCAACCCATCGTGGCATTTGTCCGCCTGACCCCGGCTGTCCTCCTCTCGGGCATGACAGAAGTTCCCATCCCAACAAGGTCTGAATGAGAAGCACAAAGTTTTTATTTAAAAAAAACCCAACAAAACAACATCAAATTGCATGTGTCAGTTTGGTGTCCCAAGGGAACGAGGCCAGTGGCAGCAAGCATGTTTCTCCCACTCACATCTCCTTGCCTTCATTTCTCCCTTCCCTGCTGTATGTTTCAAAGCCATTGGCCAATTTTTTAATGAAAGTTGGCCCAAAAATTAAATTTGTGATCGGTTTCAATGCATTTCACATTAATCGTAGAGTTGGTGAGCCTATGTGGCCCCTCTCGAGCTGTGCTCTGGGTTGGGAGCTCCCAGGGGATTTCCTTCAGTGCCCTTTGAGCAAGGACACGTTATTCTCTCTCATTTTGTTTTTCTTGCCCAGGTTCCTGTTTGTTTTGCTTGGACCAGAAGGAAAAGCCCATCAGTACCATGAGATCGGCAGGTCCATGGCTACTATCATGACGGATGAGGTGCGACGAGATAAAAGATATCTCCGGGTTGTTTTTGGCTTCCTTCACTTTTCCCTGTGTCTTTAGTAGTGAGGAAGAGGATTTGCTGTCCCAGCTGCCTGCAGCTTTCCAAATAGCCCACCCTTTGTTCGCACCCCAAAGCAAACATGCGGATTTGCATTACCCCACATCCTGGAGGCTGAAATCCCACCTGGGGTGCATCCTGCACCTCGTCCTTCTCCCCAGGGTCCCCAGCACGCTGTCCCCGGTGGTGGCATTGCCAGGGCCAGTAAAACCTCTCCTCTTTAAGCAAAAGGGTATGGTGTGCCATGGAAGACAGGGGCCTCGTGGAGATGGTTACAAGTACCACGATGGACCAATTTTTCCTTTTGGGGGAATATTTCCTGCCATTTCCAGCAGCAAATTTGGGGAAAATTGTTTTGCATTTAGCAAGAGCTTATTGCACTGGTTAGGACATGTGAGATGGGTTGTCCTCTGACCAGGTTGTCTCCTATCGGCAGGTTTTCCATGACGTTGCCTATAAAGCCAAGAACCGGGCTGACCTTGTGGCCGGCATTGATGAGTTTCTGGATCAGGTCACCGTCTTGCCGCCAGGAGAGTGGGATCCATCGATCCGAATCGAGCCCCCGAAGAACGTCCCTTCGCAGGTGGGTGCTGCAGCAGAGGGGGATGCGAGGGGGACAGGCAGGATGGCAGCACGGCTGGGGATGCTCTTCAGGGGCCCAAATTCACAAGGTCCCAGTTTGACACAGTCACATACCCAGACCAGAAGCAAAACAAGCCAGTGGTTACAGATACATATCTTTATCTTATTTCCATTTTAACAGGAAAAAAGGAAGATGCCAGGAGCTCTTGATGACAGTGCTTCTCACAGCAAGCCGGAGAAACACAGTGGTCCTGAACTGGAGCGGACAGGAAGGTGTGAGCTTTAATAGTTCGGGTTTTTTTTTTCTGTTTGCCTCTAAAAGCTGAGCATGCATCTCCCGTCTAGCAAGTTCTTGGGGCTAGTTGGTTCAGTGAAGGGGCCTGACATTACCAGCTTGGTCTCCTGGGCTGGGCAGGTGGGAGATCTGGGCAGCTGGGCTCAGCCATAGCATCATAGCACACAGGCTTTCTTGATTTGGGGTGGAGCAGATGTGTAAATACCTCCAGGTAGAGCTCTGCTGCTTCTGAAAGCAAGGGGCTGTTGCGACAAGAGGGGATAGGCTCTCAGGTTAGGGCCTTTTTCTTTTTGTTGGAGGGATTTTTTTGTGTGCTTTCTGCTGGGTAGAAAATGGGTGGAGACTGCTTTTTAGCAATGAAAGCTCTTCTGTGCCTGTGATTGTCCTTTTGCAGCAAAGAAAACTTAATGCGGTCTTCCAGGAAAACAGTCTATTTTTTTTTCCTTCCTCCAGGCTCTTTGGAGGTTTGATCCTGGATGTGAAGCGAAAAGCCCCGTGGTTCTGGAGTGACTTTCGGGACGGTCTGAGCCTGCAGTGTCTGGCATCCTTCCTCTTCCTCTACTGTGCCTGCATGTCCCCTGTCATCACCTTTGGGGGACTGCTGGGGGAGGCGACCAGTGGCCACATAGTGAGCACCTCTCTCTGTTGGGTGGCCCGGGGGAGGATAAAACTCATGCAAAAGTTGCTATAGTGAATTTGCTTTGGTTTGTTTCCCCCCACCTCTAATGATTTATTTATACACTACTGCCTCTCTTCCCCGGTCAGAGTGCCATGGAGTCGCTGCTGGGCGCATCCATGACCGGCGTGGTGTATTCCCTCTTTGCTGGCCAGCCTCTCACCATCCTTGGTAGCACCGGACCTGTTCTCGTGTTC
Source organism: Morus bassanus (assembly GCA_031468815.1). Taxonomy (NCBI): domain Eukaryota; kingdom Metazoa; phylum Chordata; class Aves; order Suliformes; family Sulidae; genus Morus; species Morus bassanus. The sequence continues at coordinate 902,138 of CM062594.1, forward strand.
GAGAAGATCCTTTACAAATTCTGCAAGTAAGGCTGGCTGCCGCGGCTGGGTGCTGCGAGAGCCTTCAGAAGAAGGCAGTGATAGAGACAAGATATTTTTCTTAGTGGTAGTTGTTAGACTTAAGTTGTTTTCTGTGTCACAGACATTGCATGCAGCTGCTTTAGTATGTGATGGTGCAAGAGCCCTCGGTCTCTGAAGGATGGATGGGTTGTTTGGGGTTTTTGGGGTTAAAGTGAAGCTGCAGGAGGAGGAGAAACCACAAGGATGTGGGTGCCCAAGATGGGATGCACAAGGAAGATGAGACAAATCACAGGAATGAGGGAAGATTTGCTTCCCTCTGAGTACAAAACCAGGCACTTTTTAACCTGATCTTTTTGCTGGAAGTGGAAATATATTTTGCACAAATATCCAAATAGTTTTGTGTTGAAATACTTCGAGTTTTGAGGAGTAGGAGCTTTTAATGTGAAACGGATATTTTCCCTGACAATCCCTTTGTTGTGATGACTTTGATCCTTATTGTATTCTTACTGCAATTAAATTTATTATTAAGCCCCAGCTTGCTGGCAGGAGGTGACTGGGTGTAAAACCAGTGGGTTTTGGTGTTCGGGCATCAGGGTGATGTGGGAGAACACCACCTTCTGTGACAGGGACCTGACCTCAATTAGCTTCCAAGGCGTTAACACAAGATAATTGCAAATAGTGATAATTAAATAATTGGCCTCCTTCTGTGGGTCCACACCCTGCGCTGCAGCCCTGAGGCTGTCCGTAGTAGTAGTACATGGAAACTGCATTTACAATCTGCAGCCTTGACACGCTTCTAAATTGCTCCCAATTTTCCCTGAAGGAAGGCACGGCTCAGAGCCTCTTGCTGGCCTTTCCACCCTTCTTTTTATTTTGGTTTCCCAGGGAGTACAGGCTCTCCTATCTCTCTCTGCGGGTGTGCATCGGGCTGTGGACTGCCTTCTTCTGCATAGTGCTGGTGGCCACTGACGCCAGCTGTTTGGTGTGCTACATCACCCGCTTCACCGAAGAAGCCTTCGCCTCCCTCATCTGCATCATCTTCATCTATGAGGCTCTAGAGAAGCTGAGTCACCTGCGAGAGACCTACCCTGTGCACATGCACAGCAAGCTCGACTTCCTCACCATCTACTAGTGGGTTTTTTTCCTCCTAAAATGCCGCTGCCCCTTGGCAGGAGCTCAGGGTTGCACCTCCATCGCCTTTCCCTTACCCCTGTCTTGGCTTCTCTCCTCCCAGCTGTAAGTGTGAGGCACCGACCCATCCCAGCAATGAAACCTTGCGATTCTGGGAGAGCAACAAGATCAACGTGTCTGGCGTCACCTGGGGAAACCTCACGGTGACTGTAAGTGGCCCAAGGCACTGCTTCCTCGCGCCGCCGCGGCCACGGGGTCCGGGGCATTTGCATGGTGCAAAATTCAGAGCTCTTGAGGTGCTGATGGGCTTCATACTGTGCTAGTGCTGCTCTGAAAACTCATTGCTTAAATCTAATGTGTGGGTTTAACCTGCTTGGTCCCGCGAAGGAGAGTCCGCCTTGTCCAGTCCGCCTTGTCCCCAACATTGTGGGTAATAACTGCCCTCCTCAACCCTGTTGCGGGACAATATTTCTGACCGGGAGCAAGGTTAAGTTGGTGGTTTGATTATTGTAGCAGTTGGAGGACTTAAGTTCATGCCTGAAGGTAGTAATTGGCTTCCTTAACAGGTTCCTAATAACTCCAGGCCTTGCTTGCTCGCTCAGTGCTGTCTGTAGGTACATGCATGAATTTGCACGTCTGAGCAGTCTCTTGGGCTGTTGTTGCTTGAAGCGGAGCTCAGGCATAGGGTGGGAGGCTCTTGCGGACATCTTCGTCCCCTCTTGGCCATGTCCTATGAGCCCTCCACTGGGAAGGGACGATTTGTCTCTTCTCCTTTCCTATCATGTTTGTCTTACCCCTCCTCCGCTGTTCCCTTTCTCTGTCCCCAAGAGTTTCCAGCATTTCCTTCCCCTCTGGTGTCAACTTCAGCCACGGTTACCTGCCATTCAAGCGGAGGATGTGCCATGGGTCTGTGGTATGATGTCCCATCACATCTCATCCCTCCGCTCTCCTCTGTGTAGTTCCATGTAGCACTTGTTCAGATGCTGCTGCTGCTGCTCATTAAGTATAAATCTCCATCGGCAGCAGCAGTTACAAGGTCATGGATCTTGGTCCAAGATCCTCAAAAATCCCTAGTCATCCGAGGTTTCCTTGCCGCACGTGCACTGCCTTTGTGTCCTGACGCTCTGTTTCTCCAGGAATGTCGGTATTTGCATGGAGAGTTTCAAGGACCTGCCTGTGGACGCAATGGCCCCTACACACCTAATGTCCTCTTCTGGTGCTGCATCCTCTTCTTCTCCACCTTTGTCCTGTCGAGCTTATTGAAGAAGTTTAAAACCAGCCGTTACTTCCCAACCAGAGTAGGTAGAAGATGGTGGCCAGCAGCAGTCTCCACACTCTTTTCCCAAAATGGCTTTCCTGGAGCACTAAGCAGTATTTGCCACCACTTGGTCAAGCTGGGAAACGCTGACCTTGAAGGCCAAGCTCTCCATCAGCTTGGATGTCCCTCACTCATTTCCATGAGTGCAAAACTATTGTAGCATTTCCAACCTGCCCCAGAGCAATTTTTTTTTTTTTCCTCCCTCAGGTAGTGGAAAATCAGGTCTTCCAAAGTTGTTGTTTTTTTTTTTTTTACCTTCTGTGCATTATGTCCTCAAGGGGAAAGTTGATTCAAATGAGGAGCTGCCGTAGAAAAAGACACTATTTCTTCCTTTTGAGGAACAAATGATGCCTCAGTGCCTTATTCCCATTTTAGCCGTGAGTGTGGCTGTAGTGGCAGACATCTGTTTCCTTATTTATTTTTTTTTTTAAGGTTTGAATTAAAACAACCCTTTTCCACCTAATTAAACTTTTTTTGTTTTCTGACACCCGGATCTCACAGGGACAAACACAGCAACAGTATCTAACCAAGGGATTTGGCTGCATGTCCTCAGAGTGGTGGGATTTTGTTAACCAGCCTTAATGTTGTTGATGTCCCCAACTTTTTTCATTTCATGTTATGGCCCTGTTTGCGATTACCCTTTCAGCTCTGGTTTCTTGCCCCAGGTACGGTCCACAGTAAGCGACTTTGCTGTTTTCCTCACTATTGTCATCATGGTGCTCATTGACTTCATGATTGGGATCCCATCACCAAAGCTCCATGTCCCCCACATGTTCAAGGTAATGGGATGTCTTCACAGAACCACAGAATGCCCTGAGTGGGAAGGGACTGGCAAGGACCATCGATCCAGCTCCTGTCCCTGCACAGGACAACCCCAAACCCACCCCATGGCTCTGAGGGCCTTGTCCAAGCGCTTCTTGGCTATCGCCAGCCTCGGCGCCGCGATGCCTCCCTGGGGAGCCTGTTCCAGTGCTCCACCACCCTCTGGGGGAAGAACCTTCTCCTAATAGCCAACCTAACCCTGCCCTGGCACATCCTCCTGCCATTCCCTCGGGTCCTGTTGTTGGTCACCAGAGAGGAGAGATCCGCGCCTGACCCTCCTCCTCCTCCCCTGGTGAGGAAGCTGCAGACCGCCATGAGGTCTGCCCTCAGCCTCCTCTTCTCCCGGCTGGACAAACCCAGTGACTTCAGCCGCTCCTCGTGCGGTTTCCCCTCTAAACCCGTCCCCAACTCCGTGGCCCTCCTCTGGACACTCTCCAGTAGCAGCTTTATCCCCTTGATGTCCTGCGGCGCCCAAAACTGCCCACAGCGCTCGAGGTGAGGCCGCCCCAGCGCAGAGCAGAGCGGGACAATCCCCTCCCTCGAGCGGCTGCAACGCAGCGCTCGGTGCACCCCAGGGCTCGGCTGGCCCTCTCGGCTGCCAGGGCACGCTGTTGGCTCATGTTCAACTCGCCATCAAGCAGAGCCCCCCGTCCCTCTCTGCAGAGCTGCTCTCCAGCCCCTCGCTCCCCAGGCTGTCTGTACAGCCAGGGCTGCCGTGCCCCGGGTGCAAAATCCTGCGCTTGCCCTTGTTAAACTGCATGCGGTTGGTGATGCCCAGCTCTCCGGTCTGTCCAGATCTCTCTGCAGGGCCTCTCTGCCCTCGAGAGTGTCAACAGCTCCTCCCAATTTTGTGTCATCAGCAAACTTGGGTTTTTTTGTCAAGAAACTTGTCCATGCCAAACATGTTTTGGCACGGAGCTGCTTGCAGCCCTTGGGGATGCCGCAAGGTGATGGCAGGGCAGGATAGGGCTGAGCCTGGAGGAGATGCTGGTGTTGTGACCATCTCCTCTTCCACCTCCAAGTGCATCCTTTCCTTCTGGAAGTGAGAAGACAGCCCCAAAACTAGATAGCTACAGGAGAAGTATCTATAGGTGCTCACAAAGAGGACACTGGCACTGCTGAACCCCATGGGAGAGGGTGACATGAAGCCAGGGCTGGGAGATGCTCTGACACAGGGATGGAGGGGAAAATGAAAGCCAGTGAAGTGGCTGGGCTGGGAGATGATCCTGATGTGTGTGCTTTGTTGCAGCCTACCAGAGACGACCGTGGGTGGTTTATCAACCCCATAGGACCCAACCCTTGGTGGACAGTGTTGGCTGCGCTCATCCCAGCTCTGCTCTGCACCATCTTGATATTCATGGACCAGCAGATCACAGCTGTTATTGTGAACAGGAAGGAGCACAGGCTGAAGGTAAGGGGCTGCAAGAGATGACCCCATCCCCAACCTCCTCTGGGCTGCAGGTATGGGGAGAAGCTCCTGTTCCAAATCCTTTGTGAAGGCATTGATTTGGGACAATGTCAGGCTGCGTGGCAGGACGCTCTCCTGGATTAATGATGACACAGGGAGCAAACGACAGGGGAGTTCAGATGAGCAATCATTCAGAGCAGCAAATTAATCTTGGAGCAATATAGAAGAGCGTTTTTGTTTTAAAATGTCAGTGGCAGCTGGGGGAGCGAATCATCTTGAAGAGCTGCCAGGGATAACTCAGAGTCACCTCTGATTTGCAAGCGGTGGAAATTTCTTTATGAATGAAAAAAAATAGTCTTTTTTTTTTTTTTTGAGAAGTAGATATCACACAAACTCTCCAAATCCACTTTGTCTAAAGTCCTGTCAGATTTTCATGCAAGTTGCTTGCGCAAAGACTGGATACATCCTTATTTGTTTCCAATTCTTGTTTTAAATTTTCAAGAAGTTGACTTGAGGGTTTGAGTCTGACTTGTGACGTTGTCCTTGCTCTTGTGCTGTGGGATGCTCTGTGTCTTGCTTTGCTCCCTGCAGAAAGGATGCGGGTACCACCTGGACCTTTTCATGGTGGCCGTGATGCTCGGGGTGTGCTCCGTGATGGGGCTGCCCTGGTTTGTGGCTGCGACCGTCCTGTCCATCACCCATGTGAACAGCCTCAAAGTAGAGTCTGACTGCTCAGCTCCAGGAGAGCAACCCAAGTTTTTGGGGATACGAGAGCAGAGAGTCACTGGCTTGATGATCTTTGTGCTTATGGGCTGCTCCGTCTTCTTCACTTCTGTGTTAAAGGTAAGAGGAAAACGCAAAACACCCAACAACCACGAGCTTTTTGGAGGTTATAAAAAAAACAGTCCCCTCTCTCCAGGCCTGAGTAGCTGTGGAGCAGAGGAGGAGGTGATCCCAAACCTTGGGGCTTGACCCACGGTGGTAACCAGCCTCGGTTACGCTTTCCAGCCCTTCGGACCCCAGTTTGGTGTGCTCGAGGCAAGCGAGCAAGACAACTGCTTTAATTTTCAGGTGTCTTTCAGGCCCACCCGTGTTTATGGGTTACAATGAAGCATATTCAGAGCAGTACATCTGCTCCCTTTCAAACAGGCAGCACTTTATCTGTTGCAATTTGCTCCCCCAAATGCCTCAGAACACCCGTTCCAAGTAGCTAAACACACTGAAATCATCCCCATGGGCTTCCTTGCGTGTTTCTCCCACAAAATAATCTCATCTCTAGGCTAAAAGGAGGCACATCGCCTTTGCATGTTGCCACAAGAATATGTAGAAGTGTTTTTCTACTGTCACAGAACACGGTATATGGTAGCATGGGTGAAATTACCTATTTTCCTCTAACCTTTCTGGAAAATAGGATTATTCTGACAAAATGTAACTCAAAAGTTCAGCCTAAAGCAGAGCATTAGTTCGCTCGCATGCACAAAATCTTTACCGGTTAAAATCCGACACATCTCTAACCCTGTGGAAACTGCAAAGCTTTAGGTGATTTTAGGCAGTGCCTGTAGAAGAGAGTGGTAATGCTGAAAATGCGATTTAAAAAAATAAATTATTACATTCTTTTTTTCAGTTTATACCAATGCCTGTGCTTTATGGCGTCTTTCTCTACATGGGTGTGTCGTCACTCAGAGGAATTCAGGTACAGACTTTTTTACAGCGTGCAGCGTGTCTGCTCCCTGGTATTTCATCTCTGTAGAAGCAGGAAAAAAGCAGTGGCATGGGAAAAAAGCTCTCCGAAAGCAAACAATGAAAATATTTTGTGTAAGAAAAAGATTGGTGGAGGCACAGGAGGTATATAGGGCTGGGAGGGAGGACCAGGCACGTTCAGTGCTCTCTGTTTCCCAGTTTAGCGCAGGTCAGTGTTTGGTTACGGTGAAAATGGGGGAATTCAGTGCGAAGGGAAGGCAGTTTCTACCACTGGTGGAAATCCTTGCTGGGGGATTCAGCAAAGAAATGCTAATAATAGAATAATGTGGAATAATTGCAATTTGGTGGGCAGCTCTCATGGGCAAGCTGGGTTATAGGTGGAGCGAAGGGAAAATGGGTGCTGCTCCCGGGAGGAACATAGTGGCGTCCACGATTTCTCACTGCAAGCGAGATCCTGAAAACTCCCTCCACATCTCAACAGGGCCAGAAACTTTCCGCAGTCCCAAGGTGGCAACTTTTCCACTTTGATTTTTGCAGTTCTTCGATCGCTTGAAGCTGTTCTGGATGCCGGCGAAACACCAGCCGGATTTCATCTACCTGCGGCACGTCCCCCTGCGAAAGGTGCATTTCTTCACCATGATCCAGCTGATCTGCCTCATCCTGCTCTGGGGCATCAAGGTGTCCCGTGCCGCCATCATCTTTCCCATGATGGTAAGAGCCGGTGCTGCTGGGCAGCGGGATGTTTGCAGCGTTGGAGAGAGCTGTAGCATCATCTCTGGCCTCACTGCATCTTCCCTCTTACTCATGAAGGTTTTGGCTCTCGTTTTTGTCCGGAAAGTGATGGATTTCTGCTTCTCGAAGCGAGAGCTCAGCTTTCTGGATGACCTTATGCCAGAGAGCAAGAAGAAGAAGTTGGACGATGCCAAAAATGAAGCCAAAGAAGAAGAGGTAATGCTTGCTGGGTGCTCAGGGCTGGACATCTCCCTTGGGCTGTGAGATCGCCTGTTTCTATCACAGCTTGTCTTTAAATGTTGGGGGAGGATCAGAACTAAATAGAAATAGATCCTAATAGCCCGGATCCCACATCTTAACCTTTTATTTCCTAAATTAGCAGTGAACTTAACACTTGACTAGAGGTGTAATTTTTAAAATTATTCTTTATTATAAAGATTATTATTATTATTATTATTATTGTTGTTATTATTATTATGGAAAGATTTGCTCATAATAGTGTTTTTAACCCCTCCAAAATGTTTGGAGCGAAAGGTCGTTACCCTGCTGCGCTAACAGCTAAAGCTGCCGTGGGTAAGAAGGAGAGAGCAGCATGCTCTGTTTTTACTGGGTGTTAAGTTTATCTCCACTTTGACCAAAGACAGAGAACTTGATTTGTCCCTTTTTACATCAGGAGTCCCAGAAGATGATGGAAGCTGCTGCTGCAAATTCAGTTCAGCTGAAACTGGGGAAGACCAGCAGCTTGGATATCCCAAAGCAAAACAGTGACAGGTAAAGCCCCATCGAGGTCCAGAACCCCTGGCCAGATTAGTTTGAAGGTGTTCAGCACAATTTTCTCCACTCGAATCTTTACTGAGCATCCCTTAGAAACCAGCAGCCCTCTTGGTGGGAAAATCAAATTTCCGGGCAGGGCTGCAGGAGGTGATCGCAGGGCTGTGACTCCGAGCAGAGTGGCTGCGCAACTCACGTTTGGCCCCAAAACCTCTCATCGTCAATGACTTTACATGGCTGGAGATCCTCATACTTAAAAATGAGGAGTTGCAGGCATGATCTGTACCAGCAGTGGCTTAGGAGCCCGCTCCAGGGCTAAACACCAGCAAGAGCCTTTGCACGGAGCTGTTGCTCTGCAGCTCTCAGGCTTGCCTCCCAAAACTCCTCATCCAGCAAAACCCCCTGTGCTTATGCTGAGCTTTGATTCTCCAGGCCCCCTCGTTCCTCTTGCTGATGCTAACGCACTTGGTGACATCAGTTCCCATAATCATGGATTGCTATGTAAAATATTTATTGCAGGGCTGATCCTTCCGAGATTAATATCTCAGATGAAATGTCGAAAACGACTGTATGGAAGGCTCTCACTATGAACACAGAAACACTCTGAATCTGGGGAGGAAAGAGGTAAAGGATCGCATGCGAACGTGACCGTGCTCCTCTGCAAGCGACGGTGTGTGCCTACGGCTTTCCCAGGCTTTGGCCAGCAATGCCGAGCAACCGTCCCGTCCCTGGGAACAGGCAGCAAGGACCGTGGCATGCAAACCAGCCCTTCTCTGCCGGGGTGGCCCCGCAAACGGGCCTGAATCAGCAGCAGGTCTTCCACTGATGATGCTCTCCCTCTTTTTCTGTCTTTCCCCCCACAGTTTTCATGTTTAGGAATCTCGACTTTGAAGGAGAGGAGTGAGAACGTGACTCAGGGATGTGCCAACGCAGACACGGGGAGAAACCGCTTTCTTTCGATTGGAGGATTCCCATTAAAGCCATGCAGATGTTTTCAGTTATCCTTGGTGTGCTTCAGGCATTCAGTATCTCTAGACCAGCAAACTGAGGTGCACATCAGTCAGTGGGAGTTCGGTGTTGTTACGCCTCCGTGTGTACGTGCGTGTGTCGTTGCGGTTTTGTAGTGGTAGAGGGACTGCGACCGCTTTATCATTCAGTGCTATTTTTTTAATATCCAATTCCTCCTCTCCTTTCTCTTTTTTCCAAATATAAACTCTGAACGTACAAAATAATTTTCTGTTATATTTGACGCATTCTCCGCTTTCTTCTTCATCACGAAAAGGTTCTTGGTCTGATTTGGGGTCCTCCCTTCAACTCACTCTTATGTCTCTAACTGGTACGAGAGGACACCCTCCATGGCGGGACAGCGTAAAGACCATCCGAGCAGTTGGGCTAAGGTGGAGGACAAGCGTTTGCTCCCTGTGCTCCAGTTTTACCCTGGTTTTGGTGGGTTTGTTTTATTTTTTTTTTTGCTTTGCTTTGGCTCTGCCATCGGCCTGGAAGCTGCAAAGTGCAGAAATGCCACCTTCTTGTCCCCTGGCTGTAAACTGAATATAAGGGAGGACTGAAAATCGGATGTCTTGAATACACTGTATGGTCATGGGAGCGGCCGGGTGAGACGTGGGGCTCTGTGCCCCTGGGCTGTCCCCTCCCTTGCTCCTCCGCTTCCCTTCCTGTCACCTCCCTGGGACTCTGTGTAGTTTTTTCTTCACACCCGTCCACGCAAAGTCTTTTCTCTCACAGGGTGAGACGAGCCAGGAGGAAAGTGGGAAGATGCTTTTTTCCTCCTCCCTTTCCCTGCTCCTTTGCAGGAAGAAGCTGTTAAGCAGAGATGGTTCTTGTGCCCTCTTCCCATTTTGGGGGGTTGCTGGGCTGTGGTGTCGCCCCAGGCACACGCGGTCGGGGCGGGTGGCTGTGGAGCCTGGGAGGAGAGGACAACCCAGGAGAAAAGGTCCCCTTGCAGCCCTCCACCTCGCTGTGGGCTCAGCCTGCGCTCCAGGCTCTTGGCATCTCCAGCCGGTGCCCCGTGCCCAGCTGGGACGGGTGCGCAAACCCTCCTGCCGTCAGCTTGTCCCATCCGCTGCGGGAGCCTTTTCGTGCATCAAACCAACCCGGAATGACAACGGCAAGTTGTTGCTCCTTGCAAACGGGTGGGGAAAAGAAAATATAAAAGTGCTCTGTGAGGTTGAAAGCGGCACGTCACCACGCAGGGCCAAAATCAGATGGTTTTTATGGGATGGGGTTTTGCAAACTGTAGTTTGACTGATGCCAGCGTGGCACGGTAACTGTCAGAGCGGGAGGAGACTGGTTTAGCCCTTCAGAAAGGAGGGGAGGCAAAAAAAAAAAGGCTTGGAGAAAGGGAAAGGGGCAAAGCCTGGGTTTTCTTGCTGCTATTCCCCCGTGACGCCCATGCACGTGCTGTCCTGTGCCTGGCTCTGAGCATGGGACCGCACTTGCTGCTCCGACACGCCGTCTCTGCCTCCCCGGACAGGAAAGGTCCCGGTGGAGGAGAGCCCCGATCTCTCCACCGCTTGGAAAATAAACTTCAATTCGCATGGAGGTATAAGCCAGTGAACAGCACTGGGTGCGGAGCTGGGTGGTTGTGGTACCCATCCTTGCTGCCCTGCCCCTAAAATGGAATTATTGGCCTTCTAAAAAAGGGCGATTTTGTTTTTCCCTTTTTATTTTCCTCTATATAAGAGGAGAGCCCAGCTGGATTCCGCTCCCTCCTCGCAGGGAGCAGGGCCGGAGGCTGGGATTGTTTTCAGCACGTGCCTGGCATCTCTCCAACTTGGGGGAAAAAGAAATCCACCCCGAGGGGAAAAAAAAGTGGGTTTTGGTGAAGCGCGGGCTCTGCGGGGGTCTGCATCTCCCCTGGCCTCAGGGGGCTGCAACACGGTGGCAGCTGCCTTGGCAATTGCTTATTTAAAAAGCGAACCAGGCTTCCTCAATGTGCCCGAGCGCAGCCATCTTCTCCGTTTGGAGCTTTGCTTTTGCTATTTATGGGGCTGGAATTTTTCTTTATTAATTTTATATATATATATTTTTTTTTTTTTAAATAAATGAAAACTGAGGTCTCCGCTTAATAACGTGACTCTGGGCCGTCTAAAAGGTAGTTGTAACCCCCTGGGCTGCCCGTGAGAGCCAACGCTACGGCTGCCTGCCCCCTTCATACGCCGTAAACCCATGGACGGCTCCTTATTTTGGGAGGATTTAATATTTCCTTGTGCAGAGGAAAATTATACGGGGCGAGGCAAAAAACCTTCCCAAAGGTGTTCCTGGAGTTGCTTTAGGACTAAAATAAAAAATATCTTTGAAGTGCCCTGGAATGCTTTAGTTGGCAGCAAATCCCCTTCCCGTCAGTGCAGGATGGGTGCTGGGTGTTTTTCTCATCTTTGGTGCCTTAAAAGAGCTCCCCAAATCTCCCGTGGGCCCCCTGAAAAAGTTTCCTAAAATGAAGTGCATGGGAATCCCTAAGGGGGGAAAAAATGGTGTAAAAAGGTAATAAATAAGGTGCTGGCACATTTTTTTTTTTAATTATTTTTCCCCTGGTGTGCTACATGTAGAAATACAGAAATTATTTTTGTTTCGGAGATGCTGAAATGTATTTATTTTATTGTAAGAGATGACCTAGTTTGGAAACGCTCCATGTTGTAAATAAAACCGAGGCGGGGAAATCTGTGTTATTTATCACTTTGAATCTTTCTGTGTTTGGTTTGTTTGGTTTTGTCTTTTTTAAAATTTGATTTATTTCGGGTTCATTCTGTGAAACTCAAATAACATAAATCCGTGTCGTCGTCTCGTGGGTCCCCTCCGTGAAGCATTGCTGTTGACTGACGCGTTCTGTCTTTGATTTTTTTTTTTTCTCTTGTCGCCCATTGAAAGGGAAAATAATACAATAAAAGTCTCGTATGTCTTGCTGTGACGCTCCCGTGTCTTCTGAGGGGTGTGAAGAGGACTTGGAGGAGTCTTTGGAGCTTTTTAAGGGGGGGTTGGGAGGTGATGGGGGAGTGGGCAGCACTGCTTCGGGGGAAATCCATCTCCCTGGGCAGGAGCCAGCTGATTGGGGAAAGATTTGAGATTAGTGGGTTGGTTTTATTCTTTTTTTTTAAATTTTCTTTTTATATTTTCTTTTTATGTGTATTTTATTTTTTAATTTTCTTTTTCTTTTTTCTTTTTTATTTTCTTATTTTCTTTTTATATTTATTTTCTTCTTATATTTTCTTTTCATATTTTTATTTTTATTTTCATTTCAATTTCTTTTTAATTTAAAAAAAATAATTATTATTTTTTATTTTTCAATCATCTTTTTTATTTATTTTTCTCTGCAAGTAACTGCAAAGAGCTCCGTGTTACAGGAGGGAGGGGACAGCGGTGTCACACGTCACCCCTGCCAGAGCAGGGGGCGTGCAGGGAGTTCCGAAATGGGACTGGGGGGATGAAGGCGCTGCACAAGACAGAAACTGCCCCATCCAGAGCGAGCAGTTCCTCCTCCCGGTGCTTTTGGGGGTTTTTTGGACCATTTGCCTTACAGTTAATTAGCATTAAATTAAATCCAAAGAGGTTCTAGTTATCTTTCTTTTTTTTTTTTTTAAATTTCTTTCAAAAGCCCCTCTGGCACAGGTCTGGGCTCAGGTGGGTGCATCCTGATTGCCCTCTTACCTAAAACTTGAGGAACTGAGAGAAAAATGGGGCAGCTGAGCCAAGCCGGGGGTCACAGCCCAGTGCCTCGAAACCCCCCGGGACCAGTGGCCTGTGGGATCCCAGTGGGATGCTCGGAAGAGTTGGAGATGTCAGGAACCAGCTGCTGGATTTAGCAAAGGTTTTATTATGATTTAGGGAAAGCTGCAGGATCTGCAGTGCCGCAGGAGCGGTTACAGAGAAAAATGAAGCCGGAGAAATCCAGGTTCTGCGGGTGCAAACTTTAGGAGGTGACTGGGAAACACCAAATGGGTTAAAGTGGCTGCGTGTGATAAATCCTTCCCGTAGAATGTCCAAACGCTGCCAGCGGTGGAGGGGTCCAACATCCCCAGGCTGATGGTGCTGGAAAGCTGATGCCTCGATTTGCCATTCAATTGTACCTTAAAATTAAAAAGCAAATAAACACCAAACAGTTTCACGGAATAGAAAGTCCCCCTAAAATCACTTTAGTAGCTTTGAGACAGCGGCGGTGATTTTCTCCATTGCAAACGAGCCCCCACTTCACTTTGACGGGACCAAAACGTGATAATATCCGCTATAAATGCAAATGATCCCACCACGTTAACACTGACATGAAGTGTAAAACATCAGAATGAAACATGGTGAGAACAAAACAGCCTCATCCCATTGTAAACTATTAAATCCCCCCCGCCCCCAAAAAAAAGCTTGATTTTTCCTTGTCTTATTTTATGGCAAAAAAACACCAGAGAATCCACGTGAGCCAGCGACAATGAGAAGCAGCATCAGGTGTAGGGAGCCGCACTCTGCCTTTGCACCGAAACCACCGATTTGTGGCTACGTTTTAAAATTTCTCATTTATTCTGTTTTAATTCACCCCGTTTGGGATGACTTACACGAGCGGTGGGAATGTGGCTGGGAAGGGGATGCTGTGGGGCTCCTCCTTCAGGTACCTCTTCGCGGAGCTGCCGAGTATAAGAAAACACACAGGAGAAAACAAAAACTGCATAATCGGTTGGGATCAGGGGCTCGTGGCGCGGTGGGTGGTTATTTTCCAGCATGGACCCATTCCCCTCTCCCCTTTTTACCTGTACCTCTTGGTGTTGATGAGCCAGTGCACAAAGTCCTTGGCCTTCATCTTGTCCAGGTAGCGGGTGAAGTCGCTGGTGAAGGTGCCTTCTGAGTGTCGCTTGATGTTGGACGGGAAGCTTCGGGTGCTTTGCGATTCATACGACTGCCATCTGCTCGGGAGAGAAGGACGAGGGAAGAAAATGTGGCTTTATGCACACTGTGGCATGGGGATCCTGCACCCTCCCTGCACGAGATCCCCAGGGCAGGGACTGTGTCCTCTAAAGTACTTCACTGTGTGGAGCATCCTCCAGAAAAGCAATAATAATACACAAAAATAATTTTCAGTTTTGGGGCAGGGGGTGTCTACCAAGCCTGGCCAGGGCTGTTCCTGAGATCAAATATATGCAATATCCTGTCCCATATTATTTGCCTTACGTCTTGCTCGGCTGCGGTGGGTTCGTGCCTCCACCCTGGTCCCTGCTTGCCGCTCCTGGGAGGGAGCGTGGTGCCACCCCGAGGTTTAGGTCAACCTTCTCCAGCTCCAGGATGGAGAGCTGATGTTGAGGTCCCCCCCCTTTTACAAATTCAGCCAGGCAGAAAGTCCCCAAAGGGTTTTCCTCCCACACGGCCGCTGGCACGGAGTGGGGCTCAGCACCCTGCCCAAAGCATCACCCCATCCTGGCTCTGCCCTGCCACGTCCCCGTGCAGGGTCCCATCCTGTCCCCATCTCTGGCCTGACACAGCAGAGAAATCCTGGGGGGGTACATGGCAATGGCACTGCGTGGGCTGGTAAAGAGCCAGGAGGGAGCTTGTCTGGATAAATACAAAAGAAACAGGCACATTGCAACAGCCCCAGAGCCAAGAGAGCTGGCAGCAAAGGTAACAGAGGGCTGAGCTGCTCCGACAGCCCCTGCCCTCGCCGGCGATATCCCCGGGCCAGCTCCACCAACACCCGTACCTGGATGTGTCATCCAAGTCCTTGGGGCCCATCTGCCACCCTGCCGGGATCAGCACGGCAAACACCAGCCCGGAGAGGTACAGCCACCAGACGATCTGCATTTGTCTTTCTGGAGAAGGCAGAAGTCAAGATAGAAATGTCCAGGGTTGCCGTGGCCATTGACCCCCACCCAGCCCCTGCGGGAGCCCTGGCGGCGTGGCACGGGGCAGATCCAGCATGAAACAACCTCCTTCCCAGGGGTCTTGGCAGCATTTTGGTAGGGATGGGTGAAAATCCCATCCTCGCGATTACCTATCGGCACGTCACCGTTGCTTAGGCGCAGGCACACAGCCTCAAGAATGGGTTTGTATAATCTAAAGATATGATTCATTACAATAAACTTTATCACGAACCTCCTTTTTCCTATCTAGGAGCAATATTTCTATCCTGAGCTTATCACCACAGTGCTGGAGAACTTTCCCAACCATTAGCTGCTCAGAAAAGCAGCTTTCAGAAGAGTTGATCAATTAGAGTTTTACATTTCTTATCTTTGCTGGATGCCTCAGTAGTTCAGGGAGGGTAAAATGCCAACCCTCACCCTTTATTTGCTGAAAATCAGGCTTTTGGTTGCCTATCACCAAGCACTTTCATTACTCTCATTTAATATCTTCAGAGACTGGTGGTAAAGAAGGGAGGAAAAAACACTTACCTTCTGCAAAGACAACTGGTCCCTTAAAAGCAAGGTCCTGTTTTCCTCCTTCAAGCTGGTTGTGGCTAAACTCTTCTCCTTACCAGTGCTTTTAAGCTTGTTAGCAGGATGCTAGCAGCTGACAGGTAGGTCATCGGGACTCCCGGTTTTAGTTGGATGGGTCATTATGAATCATTACAGGATTTTTTGAGTGGGTCTGTTGCAAAAAATACAGTTGTTGCCGTATTTTTCAGCTTACGCCTTCAGCGAGGGTTGTTGTTGTTGCTGTTGCTGTTTCTCCTATCTTTTCTATTTTTTTCCACTTCTTGGACCAAAGGAGTGACTTATCTGTTTCCTCCTTTCGGGTGAGATGGCTCCTTATTGCCACAGTGCATCTTGCATGGAGAAATGATTTCTCTGCCCACAGGGCTGCCCTTTCAAACACCTTTGGTTTGAGTTAAAAAGCATGAAGAAAAAAGCAGGAGTAAAAATTTTAAAGTGTCTGGGTACCCGAGCGCTTGCTGCTGCTTCCTGCAGTATAAAATTTGGGTTACAGCTCGTTGGCTGGACAGACCCCACTTTTGATCCAAGCCCGGTTTTGTACCCCAGGCCAGATCTGAAATTGGGGCCGTTCACCATCATTTCTTCGGTTTGGGGATGACAGGAGGCACTGTGAGTGGCCACAGATCTGGGACAGCATTTTTCCCCGTGGGACATCCAGGCTCAGCCCAGGAGCTGGGGGAACATTTGGAATTCATCAGGCTAAGGACAATAGTTTTGCAGGGGTGTCTGCTGGGAACTGGGCTCATTTTTTTGAAATCCTTGTGTCCAGCAAAGGAAAAAAGGCTTGAGAAAAGCAAAACCAAGGGTAGCCCTAAAGAACCGGATCTGGCCCTGAAGGAGAGGGTGCTGAGAGCTCCGGGGGGACACGGAGCAAAGCCCTCAGCTCCCTGAAGATGCTGGGAGGTCAGACGAGCTTTTGTGTGCTTGTCAGTCAGAGGGTTGACGGCAGGCTGCATTTCTGGGGCAGTTTTGAGACATTTGGGGAGCTCTTGGCTAAGGAATGCCTATGGTTCTGTGCTCAGGGGACTAAACGTGCCCTTTTCACAGAGGTATGGTCAATGGGCAGAGAAAAGCAAGTCTTAGAAAGCTGGGCCGTGTTTCTCCCTTGCCCAACACCAGCAACCAGAAAAGATGAGGGCTCCAAGTCCTGATTTCTCTGCCACTTACTGTCCTTTCCTCCTGGAACCTTTCTTCTCGTGGTTGGGTAATTATTATTATTCTACCAAAGAGATTTCTGTAATTATTGTCACTGTCAAAATACGGCTGGTGTTCAGGGGACACTCATCTTGAAGAGCCTTTTAATTAGGGCCAACAATGGCCTTACGAGAAAGCCTGACATCAGAGGAGGAAGGTAGGAGATTAATTAGCTCAACCTTCGGAGGAGAGGTCCAGATCTCCTACCCATCAGTTGGACGGGATATTTATTAATGTGACCAAATTAGCTTATGATGACACTGTTTGTGATGTCCCCCTGGCCCAGGCAGACACACGAGCTATCTGCAGCGGTGGGGGGCTCAGGAGAAGAGAAATTCAGCTCAGCCAGTGCAGTGCTTGTCGTGTTTCTTCTTGGTTTTCTTAATCGTGGCTCAAAGTGTCAGAGTGGGTTGGAGAAATGTCCTACAGAACACTTTCTCCACTGTCCAGGAGTGATTTTGTTCAGTTTTGGGCCCCTCAGGACAAGAAGGACATGGAGGTGCTGGAGCGTGTCCAGAGAAGGGCAACAGAGCTGGGGAAGGGTCTGGAGAACAAGTGTGATGGGGAGCGGCTGAGGGAGCTGGGGGGGTTTGGTCTGGAGAAGAGGAGGCTGAGGGGAGACCTTATCGCTCTCTGCAACTCCCTGAAAGGAGGTTGTGGTGAGGTGGGGGTTGGTCTCTTCTCCCAAGTTACTAGCGATAGGATGAGAGGACATGGCCTTAAGCTGCACCAGGGCAGGTTTAGATTGGATATTAGGAAAAAATTCTTCACTGACAGAGTGTTCAGGCACTGGAACAGGCTGCCCAGAGAGGTGGTGGAGTCGCCATCCCTGGGGGGGGGGTCAAAAACGCGTAGCTGTGGCCCTTGGGGACATGGTTTAGGAGGCCTGGGGGTGTTGGGTTGGCGGTTGGACTTGATGATCCTGGAGGTCTTTTCCAACCTAAATGATTCTATGATTTCACCAGCCTGTTGGGACGTGGTGGTCTCCCCTTTCCAGGTATCCTCTGTGGTCTTCCCCTTTCCACCTGGGTTGAGTTGCTGGTGGCTCTCCCACCCTGGAGGACCGCACCACGGGGGCATGAACCTGTGTTTTAAGATGCACATGCAGATCTGGATTTTGTCCCATTCTATGACTTGGAGAGGTTTTTATGGACAGCAGGTGGCAGCCTTCCTCTGCCCGTCCTTCCTCTGCCTGCCCTTCAGCAGCCTCCTCCTCATTGCTCGGCAGCTCCCAAAACACCCCATCTGTCCCTGCAAGGACCGAAGCGATGTGATGCCCCTCTCTTCGGGGATGGAAGACCCCAGGCTGGGGGGTGCTCTCGGTGGCAGCACGGTGATACCACAGCCCAGTTGGGCTGGTTTTGGTTCAAATCCTTGCTCTGTGTGCATCTTCGGAGAAGCACCTTTGAGGACACGTGAGCATCCTGCGCTGATGGCGCATGGACCAAAGAAGTTGATAAGGGAAAACTCCTGGACTGTACTCCACGTCCGTCAACCTTTGGATAAACTCATCCATGCCCCATCCAACCTTTGCTGCATTTTCCTGTTAGGTCCCACCAGGACTGGCTGTGTGGCTGACCTGCCCACCTCTGCCAGTCTTGGTCTCTGCAAGCATGGGGAGAGGCAGGAGGAGCCAGGCTGCTCTGATGGGGATGGTAGGACAGGGCCTTGCTGGGCTGTCCAAAATCAGGCTGGAAACAAGATAAGTTTCTGCTTAAGCCTGCTCTTAAATCATAACACAGGACTGCTGAGCCTCGTTCTGCCACCAGCCAGCTCCTGCTTTGGGGCTCGATCTCCCTGCCTGCCGTGACGGGGTCAGGCTGGCATGCCTTGATGCCTCCATGCAACAGCCTGAAGGCAACCACAAAGTCACCACATATACACCAAACTGCTCCAGTACTACCGTCCTGCAGCTGCAGGTGCAGTCAAACCAAGTGATGGTTAATTTTGGAGGGATTTCCTGCAAGCAAGGAGGAATAAAGGCTTTGACTTCACCTTCTTGGATCCTCTACAAAGAGACCTTCCTTTCCCACAGGGGTGCGTTTCAGGTCCAACCCAGCACAAGAGAGCAAGGGATGGCAAAACCTTCCCCTGTGTGTCCCCGCCAGCCGCAGTTCAAAGCCCGGTGCCCCATGAATCAGCGCTCTCCACCCTCATTTTCCCCATGGCTGAAGGTGTTTGTGGCCACAGTTGGAGGCAATTTTATACCCATGTGTCAGAGCATGCTGCCTCTTGCTGGCAGTGGCTGCTGCCAAGGCATAACTGGGCAAAGAAAGACCTTCTCGGGTCAGTGGTTTAACCTGAAACACCTCCTTCAGGGTGACGCTGAGTGCATGGTTTCTGTTTCAGCATCTTTTGGGCTTTTTTCCTGCATTTTGCTTTCAGATGTTTACGAGCAAAGGGAGGGCCATTAAAGAAAGATATTCTTGCCTTCCCAGCAAGGTATTTTGGCAGGTCTGAAGGGACACGGATTATTTTCCTGCCTCTTTTCCCCTTTGTGCATGCATTTTTAGGCAGGAAACAGTATCTGCCTTTATGCTTCAAGGTCGAGGGCCTGCAGCCTCCTGGCTTGTGCTTATGGCTGACTCTTGATGCCAGGGAAAAAGAGTGTGGTAGGATGCAGAGATGGTGCCGAGCTATGTGGCAGGCTGTGACAAGCTCATTTGGAGCCATGAGCCCTTAAGAATAGGGGTCAATGCCATGTAGCCCTTCCTGAAATCAAGCTCAGCCTGTATCTACCCTGTGGTGGATCTCCATTTTTGATGAATCTATTACTCTTCTCCCTTTGCTGTTAACATAGTGTCATGGTTTAATCCCAGCTGGCAACTAAGCACCGCGCAGCCGCTCGCTCACTCCCCGCGGTGGGATGGGGGAGGGAATTGGAAGGGTAAAAGTGAGGAAAGTCCTGGGTTGAGATAAAGACAGTTTAACAGGTAAAGCAAAAGCCGCGTGCGCAAGCAAAGCAAAGCAAGGAATTCATTCACTCCTTCCCGCGGGCAGGCAGGTGTTCAGCCATCCCCAGGAAAGCAGGGCTCCATCACGTGTAACGGTGACTTGGGAAGACAAACGCCACCACTCCGAACATTTCCCCCCTTCCTTCTTCTTCCCCCAGCTTTATATACTGAGCATGATGTCATATGGTGTGGGACATCCCTTTGGTCAGTTGGGGTCAGCTGTCCCAGCTGTGTCCCCTCCCAGCTTCTTGTGCACCCCCAGCCCACTTGCTGGTGGGGTGGGGTGAGGGGCAGAAAAGGCCTTGGCTCTGTGCAAGCCCTGCTCAGCAGGAACTAAAACATCCCTGTGTTATCAACACTGTTTCCAGCACAGATCCAAAACACAGCCCCATATCAGCTACTATGAAGAAGATTAACCCTATTCCAAGCAATACCACCACATTCTCCACCCATTATTCCATACCATTTATGTCATGCTCAGGTCCTGCACTGTCCAATACAACCTCATTAACCACCCCTGCCCCTTTCCCATCCTTTGATGTAACACACAAATATCATTCCCTTAGTCTATGGACCACCCCTGTGAAATGTCTGTAAAATGTCCACAAATGTCCAAAAAATGTCCACTGAGTTCATTTAGTCCATGACTTAGGTCTCTATCTGTTCTGGTGGTCGCTCAGGGCAGGAGAGGTGGGGTGTTGCGTGGAGTTACTGGGCACCAAAGCCAGCTCAGGTCGGGTCACTGCTGCACTTGCATTGCTTCTTGTAAGGCTTGGCCTCCACTGGTTCGGGTGCTTCCTGCTATAGGAATTCCTAGAACATGCAACTCAAATCATGGGTTACAACAATTTTTGAGGTCTGTCCATTACAGTCTCCACCCCTGCTCCCTTTGGACCAGAGCACTGGGTTTAACATCGCAATGAGCTCCTCCCCTTGCCCGTGCTCTGGCTTGGACTTATCCACAGACTGCAGTCCCTTAGGGGTGTACCTGCTCCAAGTGGAGCCTTATCTATGAGCCACAGTCTCTCAGGGGTACACCTGCTGCGGTATAGACTTATCCATGGCCACAGTCGCCTTGAGGTGCGCCTGTTCCAGTGTGGCCTTCTCCATGGGCCACAATGCCTTCAGAGATAGACCTGCTCCAGCGTGGCCTTACCCACAGCCACAGTCCCTTCAGAATTGAACCTGCTCCAACATGGCCTTGCCCATGGCAGCAGTCCCTCCAGGGGAGTACCTGCTCTGTCGTGGGCTTATCCATGGCAGCAGTCCCTCCAGGGGAGTACCTGCTCTGTCATGGGCTTATCCATGGCTGCAGTCCCTCCAGGGGAGTACCTGCTCTGTTGTGGGCTTATCCATGGCCACACGCTTTGAGGTGCTCCAGCATGACCTCATGCATAGCCACTGGTGCTTTGAGGTGTGCCTTCTCCAGCAGGGACTTATCCTTGGGCCACAATCCCCTCAGAGGTATACCTGCCGCGGCACAGACATAACCACAGCCACAGACGCTTCAAGATGTACCTGCTCTGGCATGGGCTTATCCATGGCCACAGACACTTCGGGGTGTCCTGCTCCCACGTGGACGCATCCACAGGTCACAGTCCCTTCGACTCAAGTTCGCATGAGTTCCAGCCTGCCCAGTGCAGCAGCACAAGAACGGCAGCGATGCCCTGGCTGTCGGCCAGCCCAGGCGCCTGGCCATTGCTGTTATCAGAACGTTCCCAGGCACAGCACGGCAAGGTGATCAGCAGTGCGGCAGCACAGCAAGCAGCGAAAGCGAAAAGCAGCCACTAACGAGCACTAGATTCCGACATAGAGTAAGGCAAGCAAGCCCCATGGCAAGCACGGAGCCTGCTAAACGGCAAGAACAGCTATACATTTGACCTAGAACATTCCAATCTAACCTGTTGTTATCTTGAACCCTTTGATCCCCGTGTTGGACGCCAGAAAGGAGTGTTGTGGTTTAATCCCAGCCAGCAACTAGGCACCACACGGCCGCTGGCTCACTCCCCTGTGGTGGGATGGGGGAGAGAATCGGAAGGGTAAAAGTGAGGAAAGTCCTGGGTTGAGATAAAGACAGTTTAACAGGTAAAGCAAAAGCCACGTGCGCAAGCAAAGCAAAGTAAGGAATTCATTCACTCCTTCCCGCGGGCAGGCAGGTGTTCAGCCATCCCCAGGAAAGCAGGGCTCCGTCATACGTAACGGTGACTTGGGAAGACAAACGCCATCACTCCGAACGTTCCCCCCTTCCTTCTTCTTCCCCCAGCTTTATATACTGAGCATGACATTATATGGTGTATTATCAACACTGTTTCCAGCACAAATCCAAAACATAACCCCATACTAGCTACTATGAAGAAAATTAACCATCCCACCCAAAACCAGCACACACAGCAGAAGGAAACTGGGTGAGATCCCTCTTGTCTCCAGCTCCCATCGCTCTCCTGTCCCTGAGCACCTTTCATGATACACGCAGGGCAAGGCAAGCCGCTGGGTGCCAAGGGCATGCTTCTCACATGGGAAACTTGAACGTGAGCCCGGAGAAGTGGAAGCGGTTTCATTAGCAGGTGGTTGGATGAGAAACCAGCTTGCACCCATGCCAGGCTGGGAGATGGGTAAGCTAGGAGGGAATCACAGGCAAAATGCATTGGGGTCAAGCATGGGGGTGTCACGTTTGGGATCTGGACACCTGAGGGATGTCCAGCTGTGGTGACACTGCTGCAAGAGTGTCCCTGCTCCTCCTCATCAGTGGGAGCCACTGGTCTTTGGGGATCACGTGAAGGTTGTATTAGAGGCTCTGTCCTGGGTTAACTAGGGCATTTTACCTCCTCTGGCTAAAACCCCAGCAATCAGCCTCGGCAGGCAGAGCGGGACGCGGGACGCCTGGCTGAGCCCTCGCTGCCTACAAAGCCTGGTGCTCAGTCCTTCTGCAGTCTTTGGCCCTGCAAGTCTGCTGTCCCTCCTTGGGATGCCCTCCTTGCTCTTTGGCTGGCCCTCGCTCCCTGTGTGCTCTCAGCATGATGCCCTGCAGTGGAAGGTGGGTGCTTCCCTTTCACTTTTGGAGGAGAGCAGTTGCTGTGAGCTGTACCAGGTGCTATTAGGAGGTTTTGAGCAAACTGTGGGTGTGCTGAGCAGGCTCAATCCCTTGGGGCACCCTGGCCCAGCACCAAGTGATTGCTGGGTCATGCTGGGGCCCTGTGGGAGCTGAACTGGGGCAGCTCTGGGCAAGTGAAGCTGTGAGCGCGTGGGGAGCTTCTGGGGCAATGCCCATGGGGCTGGGTGGCTGTGGGAAGGTTTGGCTCAATACCTCAGTGGTTATGTGCCTGTAGCCTGTCAAAATCCTGGTTTAGGATTAGGGTGGTTTTTTTAATAACCCTTCTTTATCTGAGACAAAGGGAGATGGTGCTTAATGGCTTATTTCTGCTAAATGTTCCCTTGGCTTTGAAATGTAGAAAACTTTGTTAGGTTTATTTTTTTTTACCTGCCTCTTCTTCCTGCCCATAATGCCATAAAAATCTTCTAGACCCCGATGAGACAAGCTACCATTGTGCATGGGCTAAGAAGTCCTCGGTAGAGTCTGGAGCAAATGTGGCAGGGGTTTTAACTTCACCCTCTTGAATTCTATGGGCCCTTAGCAGGCTTGTGTGAGTAACTCACTCTTGACTCCTTAGCTTTGTAGAAAATCCCCTATTAGAGATCTTCGTTGGCTGTTTGCAATGGCTTTTAGTTTGGCAGCAATAGCTGGTAACCAGCTGATAATACCTGATCATGCCATAAATCAAAACTTCTCTGCATTCAAATGCACCAATTAATCCTGGGTGTGTTGGCGCAATTAGATGACAAATTGTGCCTCAAGATTCACTTGCTTGTTTATATAGAGACTGTGTTTGCTCAGCCGGGGATGTTTGGCTATGGTTTTCAATCTACTCCAGGGGATGTTGAATGATAAACTTGGGGAGTTGCACTCTGCTGCAGCTGCAGAATTCAGACCCTTTGGCCTCAGCTCCTTCACCTAAAGACTGAAAGTTTGTCTGCCCGCTTGCACCGGCTGCTTTTTGGCGAACTTGAATTGTCTGAGACCTCCTTTTTTCAAGATTTAGTGTAGAATTTATTCTTGCGATGCTCAAGCCTTGTACAGGAGGATTTGAGCCCCACCAGACTGAGGCAGGGGTTGCCTTCAGACCTGCAGCTCCCATGCCCAGGTAGAAACACTCCTAGCAGTTGTGGGTACCTGACTTGATCTGGTCTAGTTTTGAGACTGTAGGGCTGGTGCTAAATAGCAACAGCACAAGCTGAAAACCCAGCTGCTAATCTGCTGCTGGGTGTTTGCTCCTGATGATCCTGGTGCCACGGGATGTCTCATTTACAGATAGTCTTGGAGCGTGCATTGATGTGGGTGGACGCGCTTTGCGGTGGGGAAGAGTCTTATTAATGCAGCACGGTGTTGTTTTGCTTGAACCGCTGAAAAGTTGGGGTGGCTGCTGGAGCAAAGGTTGTTCATCAGATACATTGCTGTTTCCATGAAAAAAATGAATATTTGGAGGTTGAATGATACAGAAGGGATGAGTAAACTGAAGCACAGGCTCTCATTCTTGCAGGGATGCTGCCTGTGGAGAGGGAGAGCTGAGCTCTGCTGCTTAATGGCGTTCAGCTGTGGCTTTTAGCTCAAAATCCAAAGCAAAACCCTAACACAGACAATATGGCAAAAATCCAGGACAAAGATGTAGAGATAAAAAATGCCTGTTCATCTCGCTAGTGCTAGCAGGTGCATATTTACACACTCGACTCAAAGCTTTATCAACTGCTTAACTGTCCTTACAGGATTTCTTTGTGAAACACCCATGTTTTCTTATCTGCTTGGAACAAAATAAGCTGATAGCATTTTATATACCTTATGGTGGTGACTGGTGCTGACAACAGCTATCATAATTTCTATGGATTCTAATTTCTAAGTGGGGAGCAATGACTCTCAGTGAGAAAGAAATTGGCTTTTTCGATAAGTAGCTTAAAAAAAAAATAAGGAATTTTTTTAGGAGTGGAGAAAGGGCTCATTTTCTTTAGCTGATGCGTCTTTGGCAGGAAAACAGCTGCTCTGTCACCAAATAAATACAGCTCCTGTGAGGGGAAAAAATCCCAACTGTTAAAAGTTGAAAGAATTGTTGGGGAAGGGGAACTGATTTTTCTTTATTTGTGGCCATTTTTTTTTTAAAAAAAAAGGCAAATTCCGTAGGATATTTTAAGTTTGTTTCCATCCATTTTTTTCTAGGCTGCACAAGAGGGCATTATATCAACCTGCAGCTGCACCTTGCTTGTGGGCAAAAGAGCTCTTGCTATCTTGCCAAACAGGATTAATGTCAAGCCGGCAGAGAAGGGTCTGAATCCTGGAGGACGCGTGCCAGGGGATTTGTTTTATTTCATTGGTTAGTGGTTATTTTTTAGGAGTTGTTTCTGAGCTGAACCGGTTCCCTGACCTCGTGCCCAGCCCTGCAGTTTTGCTGCATGGGGAGGGTCCTCAAGGACTCGTCCTCCCTTGCTCCTGTGCATCCTGGTGCGGCTTTGGAGGCAATGAGCTTGGGGACCTCTTGTTTTGGAGAAAACCAGCCCAAATCCTGAGCGTGCATCTCCTCTGGGTGGGAGCTCGGACAGTTCAGAGGCCTCCACTAGGCTGTGGTTTAACAAAGCTGTGTTTAATCCCCTCCTTGCTTGCTAAATCCTTGCATCCTCCTTGCTTATAGTACCTGTGCCTGGGAAACCCCCCTGGCTCCGGAACTGACCTTTCCCAACAAAGCACCTTTGTCAGGCAGACCTCGGGGCCGTGGGGTTGCTCTTTTATTTTCCCTTCTTTACTTATTAGTCTCTTTTTTTTATTGATGGCACCACCCAGAAGCACAAGGACCCATTATATGAACCACTGTTGGACTTTGCTTGTTTGCAGGAGGGTGATTAAGAACAAACGGGTAGCGGCAGGCTGTATCCTGGAAAGCGGAGGCCAGAAGTTTGAGCAAGAGGAAACTTGGCGGCAGAAATGGAGCCCTGATCCAGCTGGTGCTGAGCCTGCGGTCCCCACATGCTGGGGAGGGAAGGAACCTTGTTTTCACATGGGGTGATGTGGCTGATCTTGGGGAAGGGTGGGTGGAAGCAAGAGTTGGGGGTTTTCCCTCAGGTGGACCTGTTCTGGTGAGGATTTTCATCTCCTGTGTCCATCGTCCATGAGGCATCCCAGCAGAGGGCAGCAAGAGATGCCCTGGGCACCCAGAGCTCTCCCAAGGGTGCTGTTCCAGAGCACCCATGCTTGGTGTCAGGGCAGGCTGCCCTGTCCCCTTCTGGTCCCCCACCTTGGGGAGCCTGCTAATAACTTCCAACTCTGCTGGGCTTTAAAGAGGCTGTAGGAGGGTGCTGAGGTAGGAACAGAGATACTGTGCAGATCTGCTCTTGCCCTCCCTGGTCTCCGGACATCTTCTGCCCTTCTCTTTAATTGTATAGTTTATTTGGGGGCAACACTCATCTTATCCTGTATTTCCATGTATTACAGTGCTGCATCTCCCCACATCTGCCCATGCACGCAGCAGGATCTTGGTGTACTACAGTAATGCTGAAGCAAGGACCAAGCGGGGCACTGGTGGCTTCACGCTCACGTGAGCATGGCAGCTTGTCCCAGCGGTGCCTGTTGCCGGTGGGTGTCAAAGCCCATCCCAAGGCGCTGCTGCATTCAACACCAAATCATGCATAATACGAGCCAGTGAGCAAAATACAAATGATGGCAGCCGCTCTTCAGGCGGAGGCTGCATTGCCTGGCTGGGGTGATGTCTTTTGACAACAGGAAGGGTGGCTGTTGGCCCTCAATGGTTGTGCGAGCTGTTTTCTGGCTCGTAATGAATTGGTTCTGCAGCAACTATAGGCTGGGCAGAGGCCGAGTAGGAGGGGGAGGACTCGGTGCTTGTGCTCAAGAGCAGCTGGGTGCTGGCACAGTCTGCACCATGACTAATGCCAACACCCATGCCAGCCTCTGCCATGTCTCTATGCAGAGGTTTCACCTCTGGCAGCATTTCTGCCCATCAGCCCTGGATGATGCACTGGAAAATTCTTTATCTGCAAGCCTTGCACATCTCCCAGTGCAGTGTGGAGCCACGTGCAGAGGGAGGACGTCTCTAGGTTGGCTTCTTTGTGGCTCACATTGCTCTGGAGTTGGTCTCTGGATGCTTAGGACTCTCTAGCAAAGTGGTGGAAATCCTCCTGGAGGGAAGGTTTGCTGCCCCATGTTGCTTGGACTTTCTGGGGACAGTTGATGTGCTGCAATATGCCCCTGCAGCGCTCTTCTGTCTTCCCTGGAGTTTGCCTGGTTTCTCTTTCATCTCTCATCCTTTTGTCAACAAGCAGGACTGGGCACTGCTCTGCTTTGTTCTCCAGGTGAAATCAGCCTCATGCTTTTCATGTGAAGTCAAACTGCGGCTTTAAGCAAAGCACTTGAGGTTGCAAAAGCAGTCCGAGCTGGTAACAGAGCAGAAGGGATGTGCTCCCAAATCGTGGAGCATTATCCCTCCTCAGTTAGGGGCGGAGTGAAGGAGAGAGCTAGGGCTGAGTCTCTGCAAGGGACTGAAGCAAAAAGGTGCCTGCAACCCATTGAAAAATCTTTGTTTAATTGAGATGGTCTTGCCTCTCCTCAAGCACCCGGTTCCTTCCCTGTCTCTACAATGGCCCAGCAAGCTTGTGTTTCAGGGACTTTAAATGATAGACAGACAGAGCTGCTAAAGACCTTCCTTAAATAGACTGAAAGCCCTTTGATGTGTAAAAAAGATATAAGGTTTCTAGATTGTTACAACATGTGAAAATAGTTGTGTTTTTCCTCCCTGCCAGAAAAAAAAAGACATTTTTTAAGCTGTGCGGTAATTCCTGAGTATCTTTTCCATTAGCAGGTAATGAGAAATACTCTGTGAAATCCTCTTAGTGCAAAGAAATTGCTAGTAGGCATGTTTAGGAAATAACTGCATCCACTGCCCCCCTTCTTACGGTAAATGTGTACAAGAATGATATGCTGAGGTGCTTTGGTATAGTAGTTTCACCTGGTGATAGATTTCTAAAATAGGAAAAATATAGCTGATAAAGCACCAATATAGTTAACTTTTTTATAACCAGGACGGTGCTGCATCTGTGTAGCCGTAAGGAAGGGTGGGTGGCAGCGTGGGTGTTTGGTATGGAGGTGTGCTGAGATACTGCATCTGAAATGGAAACTCCTGGTTTGGGGGAGAAGCTGGGAAAACGAGCATGGTGTAGCTGTGACTGCATTATTGCGCTCTGGAGGTAAATCTGGTTTGAATGTGCAGCCCTTGCTGCATCTGCTGAAATAAAGGTATTTTTTCTGTGAAATGGCTATTTCTGCTAAGGGAGTGTTGAAAGGCTGGTGGTCAGCAGTAACAGTTTCATTAAAAATGGGGTTAAAGAAGCTTGAATGTTTAAAAAAATTTCTCGATTTGTTTTTAAGTGCCGCTGTTCCCATTCCTGGGCAGGCGAGAACAGGGAGGGGGACCTCAGGGTTTCCCAGCCACGACCTGGGCTCTGCCCCGTGCTTGCCCTGGTACAAGTGAGGTCATGGCCCTCGCTGGATGCCAGGGCTTGGTCTGGATTAAATGCAACCTCTCTGCCTGGATTAAATGCAACATGGACCAGTGAGAAGCTGGGTGGGGAAGGTGTGCCAGGGCTCATGCTGAGCACCAGACATCTGCACCATATGGGGATGCCGCTGGCTTCACCGGCATGCTCACCAGGCTCCAGCCTGCATTTACCCTGTAGTTTAGGGTCTGCCCCTGCCTGTGCATCGGGGAAGGGGGTTAATTGCTTGTGCCCCCCTTCCCACTGACCCCAGCCCTGCGTGGGCCCATCCTGCCTGTGTGTTTGAGCCAGGCCCTGGATGCTTTTTGTGCTGACGCAAAGCTGCTGCCGCAGGATCTTCTGATTCATCCCCATGGAGGGCTCACACCCAGGCTGGGATTCTTCTCCCAGTTGTTGATCACGTTGACGGTGCTGGTGTGGGCTGGGCCCCTTCGTGGGGGGCTGCTGTGGCCCCCAGTTCCCACTACAGGAGGGGGTATGGTGTATATCAGGACTCCTGGATCCCTTCTCTAGGGCTAGGGTGGATGGGGTTTAGAGCAGCAAAGCAAGGGGGATGCCCAGGTTTCCCTGCTCTGGGGGGGAGAGTGGGTCTGAATGCACCCTCTGGGTGCATCTTCAGGGTCTAGGGGTGCAGTGGAAGGAGAGTATGGGATGCAGCTGCTGGGGATCCTGACCTGCCCCGGCCCCATGCTTCACTGTGGGTTGCTCTGAGAGGGGTGTCTCTGGGATCTGGAGGTGCTTTAACGTTTCCCTGGGGCTGGTGTCTGTAGGCATCTCCCATGCCGTATGTGACTGTGCTGCCCTTTCCCAACGAGAAAGGGGCTTAATATTCTTCCCCCTTACAAAAGGGGAAACTGAGGCACAGTAGGGTCGTAGATCTCAGCCCATCTCTGAGGAGGGTTGAGGTGGGAGGGTTAAGACAGGGTCCAGGGCTGCATTTTTAGCTTCCTAGCTCTGCTGCTGACCTGTGTAACCCAAACTACGGGCTTTTCCACCTCCTTTTCTCCTCCTGTTTGTCACCAACCTCTTCTGTTGAGAACTTGGGGGAGCAAAGGCAAATGAGGGACAAGGGTCTGCTGCTACCCAGGCTCATGCAGTGCCACAACCTGGATTGCAAATCTGCTTAGGCATGCTGAAATATAGGTGATGCTGCCTGTCCTCCCTGGCACTGCCATGAGAAGGTGGTATAACCTGTCTGATTGGGACTGAGCTGCATCTGGGATTGAGGAGCTCGCAGGCAAGAGTCTCTTACCTCCTTGGGGTGTCCATGTTCAGTGGAAACCTCATCTTTGCAACAAGAAGAGGGGCTGTGATGCAGGGCTTTGCATGGGGCTAGATTTAGGGAGCCAGTGGGATGGTCGGCTGGGACAGTGCCAGTGCACAGTGTCCCTGTGCCCAGGTTGGGAGCGAGATGCTTTGGCAGAGGGTTGTGGCTGAACTGGAAGAGCAGGGCTACAGCAGAAGTTCAGGGTGAAGATGTGGGTTTGGCACCTGGTGAGGGGGCTGGGGAACATTGTGGGTCAGTTTTTGAGGGCACCCGTGGAGCTGTCTGGGAGAACTGGTATGGCAGAAAGCCCTGCCTGAGTCAAGCTGGCAAAATGTGTGAAGGATTGCTGCTGGCTCCTCCCAGCTCATGTCAGCCTCGGAGATGGGCTTCAAGCTGTCCTGGACCTGGCACCCTGCTGTGGGGCACCTCCTGATCTTGACCCACTCCAACACTAGCATCTCTTTCTCCTTCTTGGGATTACTGACAATCACCTCCCAAACAACCTGCTCATGGTGCCAGCTGCCATGGGATTGGGGGTCCAAGCACTTGCTCTTGCTCTGGCTTTTTGGAATGGCTTTGCATCCAGCTTAACCCATTTTTGCTCCTAACATTTGATACCCAAGCAGACTTGCACCTATGACTTTTTTTAAAATTTCCTTTATTCACAATAAATACTATATTACAAAGACCTCAACACAAAATGCAAAAATCATGTTCTTTCTGCAGCCATGAATAAATAGGACTCACCAGCACCAGCTAATGCATGAAAGAGCATCTATGAGCAGTGTGGGCCCTGTGGAGGGGAGAAAGTGGGGGATTTTGCTGCACCCACCTGCCCAAAGCAGTCATTCTTCTTTGCTGGTTTCTACACAGTGTTTCCATCCCCTGGGCCATCAGATGCAGGGGTGAAATCCTGTGTGTGCCAGAATGTGTGGTCTCAAGCCTCTGAAAATTGTGCAAAACTTGCAACTACGAGGGCAGGGGTGCCGCTGAGTGCATGTAAAACCACAGCTGAGAGGCTGCCCTGGGCTGAGACTCCTTTGGTGGGCTTAGATGGCTGCAGTTAAGCTAGGAGAGGTTCTAGTGCTCACACTCACATAGAGGGATTAGATACACAGACACTGCAATACTCCTTTCTTAGTTGCAGATGGTCTTTGAGTTATAAGACTTCTGCTTAAGAGTTTACTGTAGCTGGATGTGTTCATTGCCTGGCTTTGGTGCACACGTGAGCCCATGTGTGGGGCTTCCTTCCCTCCTTTTGCTTTGTTTTTTCCAACTGTTCCTATGGTGGGGTCAACTCCATGGACTTCTTCCTCTCCTCTCTCTGCTCTTCCCACTCCTCCTCTGACTCGTAGGTGCCCTTGATGATGGCAACCCTATCTGACATGTTCATGCAGTAGGGGACGAGGATGTAGAAGTAGAGCAGAGCGGCCAAGCAAGCCCCGAGAATGGGTCCAACCCAGAACACCTAGAAAGCAATTAGGGAGAGGGTGAGAGCAGGTCCAGCCATCACACCGGCATCCCTCGCTGCTCCACGTCGCCTAGCCCATGTAGAGATGCAAATACCCCTTCCAGTAGACTTCTTGGGCTGAAATCCCCTCAACCTTTTCTTGCTGAAAACATAAAGCTCTTTATGAGTGCAGAGATGTGGTGTGCTGGAAAGGAGGCACCAAGCCTGCTCTGCAAGGCTGGGTCTGAGCTTGCAGGCAGTGCTGGGTGAGCGGAAAGCCTAAGCTGGGCTTCTCTGTGGGCTTTATTGACCTCGGATGATGCCCCAGCTCAGCATGTGCCATTGCATGGGGGGGTTATCCTTGTCCCCTTGCTGTCTCTGTGCCATGGTGATAACCTGTTCCTCATGCGTCAAGGGGGACAACCTCCCTCGTTCTCCAGCCCCCTTTTGTCCTTTCAGGCCTGGGATGGGCTCTGAAATCCCCTAGCCCTGTAATCCCCATGGCAATCGCTGCCCTCTCCCCTTGTTGCCTGCATCTGACCCTGGCAGCCTCTCGGCCAGCCTGTCCCAGCACGCTGTCGATGCTCACCCAGTGTGCTGGGCTGAACCTCCTCACGATGACTGCGGGCCCGAAGGACCGGGCTGGATTCATGGAGCAGCCGGTAAAGTAGATCTATCAGTGCAGAAAGGAGACCAGGTTAAGATGCATCATGTTGCTTAACAGATACAACCAACTTCAGAAACAGGGACTGAAACAGCCTCTTGCAGAGAGGTGGGACCCCCCAGTCATCACAGAGAAGAAGTCCCCGTATGTCCCATGTTGGCTCTCCTAACACAGCTCCATCTGGGACCAAATGCAAGAGAGTATTTTGGGGAGCCCCATCCTCGTGGGACCCTCTACTAGGGACACTCACCCCCACCAAGTGGCCTACGGCGACGGAGAGGCCGATGGACAGTGCCGGGGAGCCCACATTGCTGGTCCTCCGGTTGTCCGTGGATGCAAAGATGCACACGGCCAGCTGGAAGGTGAGGATGATCTCCACCACGAGGGCTTGGCCTGGGGTCGTGTTGTTGTTGAGCTGTGAACCATCAAGAGTGACAATAATTAACCATCCCTGGGGCTTGGCATCACTGGGCTCTTAGGTGCTTTGCGGGTGGATTTGGGTTGGCAAAGCCATGCACGAGAATCCCCCTAGGTCTCCCGCCGAGCCCTGGGCACAAGGTGCTGTGCTGGCCACTGCTTGGGCTCGCTGCTCCTTTCCCTGAAAGGGAAGAAATGATCTTTCTTTCTGTTTAATGCTCCAAAATCTGTATCTCCCCGAGCTCCTCCATTCTCAGGGCTCTCCACATCTCTGTTTGCTCATCTCTGCAACACTCAGTGCTTTCCCACCAAATCCCACAATGATGTGTCCCTTTTTCCCTGCATTTCTTTGATCATTTCTTGATCCTTGCAAGCTGTCATATCCTGACTCTTCTCTCCTCCGCTTTGTGGAGCACCTCCCCAAGAGGCAAGAGGCTGGGGAACAGCCGGCAGCCACTGCGAAGGGGCACGGGTTGAAGGGTGAGGGTTGGGATGAAGGTCGGGGTGCGGTAATGGGAAATAAAATGCATTGCAGCACCTCGTCCTGGTGATTGAACCCTCTGCAACATGCCTGTGCTGCTCCAAGGGGTCCAGACCTGGCCATGGCTGGAGCGGTAGCTCCACCGCTCCCATTTCAGGTGGTTTCCCAGCACTGCCCCAGGGGTTTGAGATGTGCTCCTCCTCGTCCCCGCTTATCTCAGAGGGCCCCACCATCTCCCCTCCTCCTCCAAGAGCAGCCCCTGCCCCTCGCAGCCTCTCCGTGCCCTCCCACTCATTGCTCCTTCTTCAGCTCTTCTCCACCGCCTCTCTCCATCCACCTCTGTTTCCTAGCTCCCCCAGCGCACTGGTTACAGTGGGCTTCTGCTCCCCCTGCCCGTACTGGTTTGACTGGGCTCTGCTCCCTGCCCTCCCCCTCTCTGTCCTAGCATGGCTCCTATCCCAGCACTAATCTCCAGGTGGAGAGGCTGCAGTCAAGAACATCTCAATGGTCCGGATGACTCTGACTCACTCGGGCCCTTAGGATAAGGGAAGCACTTATTAAAGGAGGAAAAAAACATGCCATTCATTACCCCGCACAATAAAGCTGTCATGTCAGTACTCTGCTGGCTATGCCGGTGTTTGCTCCTATCCCATTCCTGTCCCTCTGTGCATGCGGGACAACGTATCGAGACCAACCATCATTATGGATTTGTCTCTCTGGGTTGGTGCCGGTACTATCTCCTCTCTCACAAGGAAAGGAGAGCCTGCACAGCGAGGTGAACCATCTCCCGGTAGGGAGACTTACCGCGTTGATGGCCAGGTTGCCACGGGTATTGACCGGCGTCACGCCGTAGAGGATGCCAGCCCCGGCGATGGCCCCAGCCAGCTGGGCGATCACGTAGAAGAGAGTCCGGAGGAAGGAGATCTGGTTCCCAACAAAGAAGGCGATGGTCACGGCTGGGTTGATGTGGGCACCGCTGATGTGGCCAAATGCCTGCACCAGCGTACCGATGGCCAGGCCGAATGCCAGCGAAATCTGAAGGATGCTGGGGAGGGCGGACGGCCACTTCAGGGCTGAGCCGAGGCCGATGAAGACGAAGATGAGCGTGGAGATAAACTCGACAAAGACTGATCGAGCAAAGGCCAGGGTTAATATTTCCTTCTTCATGGTGAGAGTGGGTGGAGGGCAGCTAGGAAGGAAGAAAGTTTAGGTTTCCTCTGTCTCCAGGCTCTTCTGTCTGCATGCAGTCATAGGGCTATACCTATCTATATATGCAAGAGCAGCAGGCAGCTGTGCTACAAGGCGGTGGGTGGAGCCAGGGAATTAGCCAGTCCTCCCAAATTATCATGTGAAACTGGAAAAGTTTCCATCTGAAAATAACTTTGGAGCCTCTTGGTGAACCAGTGACTCAGATATTGGTGGCATTTCTTTCTCCTTCCCTCTGCAAACAAAGAGCCCCTATAGGGTGTCTCTGTGGTCGTTAGATAACACGGTTGCATAACGATGCCGCGCTCTCTCCTCTGCTATTCTCTTTTACTACCTATCGCCAGGTTCTGGGTGTTTTGTTAGCAGAGATGTAGTTAATATTCCCTTCCTCCATGTGCTTGCATACTGCAGAGGACTGTATTCTTGTCTGAAAAGTCTTGTTGCTGGTGTCGGGCTGGAGGAGCCCTCCTGGGGCTGGGCTCCCAGTGCATTCAGTTTACACGGGATATTGAAATGTAAAGCAAAGTTAAGCACCTGGAGCTGCTCCCAGGCTGCCAAGACAGCTCAAGTCCAGGAAACAAGTGGCTTGCAATTGTTCCCTGGGCGCAGGGCAGGTTTTGGGGGATGCTTTGCCTAGCCAGGGAGCTGTAGGCAAGCCGGGGCTTCCTCAAGGTGCTTGGATGGAGGCTGAACGGGATGGCGTGCCTCGGTTAAAGAGGGCTGATCGCCACAGAGCCTGACTACGGACCTCTTTGCTGCCTTTCTGCTTTGCTGCTCCTTACAGAGCATCGGGTGTGGGTTTCGCCAGCGTGTGGGTTGGCAGTTGGGGGGTGCTCGCTGCCTGTAGCCAGGGAGGGTGTATCCTGCTCCTGTCATCTTGGGCCCTTTTCTTCTCTTTTTGCCTTTCAAGCTATTGCTCAACGAGGCCAGTGATTTTGTTCTTGGGAATGCCAGCATAAAGCCACAGGCTTTGCAGGGACACAGGCCATGTTTACATGTCTCCTTTCATGATCCTGTGGCACTGCCCTCCATCCTAAATCTGTTCAGCTGCAAATCCTTGGCTGGCAGGGAGCGGAGGCGGGAGGCTCTCAGCACTGCGCAACACGGAGCTGTTGGGGACTGAGGTTTTGGGGCGGAAAAAGGCTCCAGTGACACTTAACAATGAATTATTGGTTCCCTCGTAGTCCTTGCAGCCTTGTGCCAGGATTATTTTTTTTTTTTAAATGAGTTTGGGTGCCAGATTTGCTCTCCTTGCTTGGTTGATTGCATTTCTCAAACGTTGCCATCTCTCCATGCCCAACGCAGCGAGCCCGATCTGGGATTGTCCGTGGCTGCCACGTGCCTCTGCAGAAATGGTCACACTCCAGCACACCGTGAGCAAAGCTCTACATGCAGGAGATTGGTAAAATCATTTAAATCCCTCTGTAAGTTTAAAAAAAACGCTGAAAAGTTGCATTCACTGCTGCCTTCTGCTGGGTGCAGTCAGACCTGCACACATCCTGTCCGGGTCAAAAGCTGGGAGGGATTCCTCTTCAGAGCAAGAAGAGGAGACTTCTTCCTCCAGAGCTGAAAATTAATGAGCCTTTCTCCTCCAGAGGTACCCAAAGTCCTGAGCTCAGCAAACAGACCCTGAGAGTCTCGAGGGACCAAGGATCCGTTAGAGCGTTAATTCCTGATAATGGTTTCCTCCTGGTTCTGCTGATCCTGGGGAAGATCGCGGAGCTAAACACCAGATCTGTTATCCTAGAA
This sequence comes from Morus bassanus, assembly GCA_031468815.1. NCBI lineage: Eukaryota > Metazoa > Chordata > Aves > Suliformes > Sulidae > Morus > Morus bassanus. Next base: position 937,446 of record CM062594.1, read on the forward strand.
ACACCTGGTCCGTTGGCATGTTTTGGTGAAAGTTTTGCAAGCTGGTATTTCAAGACATCCTGGCCAGATTCCAGCTGGAGTAATTGCTTGCCGCTTCCCTTCAGCCCTGCCTGTGGCTCCAGCTGCCTGTTGCGGCAAATGTGCCTTGTTCCCACCCTCCAAACCCTTTTGTAAGGTGCCTGCCATGGATCTCCCTTGGAGGTGGCTGCGTTTTGCTGGCAGCTCCTCTGCCACATGCCTCGCTTTAGCTAAAGAGCAGCGTTGAGCCGAGAGATGCTCTCCCAGGTTCCCAAATGTGGATAATAACCTCCTAGCAAAATCTTCCGGCTGACTAGGAGATATAATTAAATAAGGCTAGAAATGATGGGGAAAACTTCTGGAGAGAAACAAAATGTTTCTCTAACAACATGCCATGCAAAACCTATTTTCCTGAGGCTGTTTGCTAGATTTTCTTCACCGGGACATTCCTGCTTGGCTTCTCTGATGTCTAACAATGTTGAGCAGGCATTGGGAAGGATCCTTTTCCTCTCCCTGGCTGCATGCCCTCCAAGGAACTGGTGTGAACTGAAAGTGCCTTTGATGTGTCAAATTTAATTGAATTGGGCAAGATGTTGAGAAGGCATTACGCAGGTCCCTGCTGACAGGCGGACACCTACATGGTGGGGTCATGTACGCCTTGTTTCACCCCTAGGCTTTTGGAGAAGACAGGAGGCTTTTTCAAGGAGGACAGGTTTAGCCGCCTCCCTCCTCCTTCTCTGCCTCCTCCTCCTCCTCCTTCTCCTCCTCCTCCTCGCTGGCATCGGCAGACAAACAACACAACCAAAAATCGCCCACGTCTACTGCTCAATCGCGGGGCCACACAGCTTGGGGACGATGTGCTGGAGGGCGAAAGGGACCCGAGCGCACCTCTGGGTTGGAGTGCAGCGTGCCTGGGTGAGAGGAAGGCAGCTGGTGCCTCATCCTCACCCAGGGCCCTCCCGAGGCTCTGCCTCACCCACGGAGGCGTGTGTGTTATTAACTGTATACGTGTGTCAGTCCTCGTCATCCCCAGTTTGCTGATTTCATTTTCTGAAGCCGCATCGGGCTGCTATTAATTTGTCATTTCCGCGGCAGCCCAGATTTCTGAGGAGTTCAACTCCGTGTTGGACCTCAAAGCCTGGCAGAATGTATTGCAGGCAGCCAAATTCAGATTATAAACGCTGCTGAGACCCAGACCAGCCTGGTTTTTGGTTTTCCCCCTCACCTGGCTCTGTATCTCGACCAAGGACCTTAAAACTGGCACCATAATACAAGGAATAATAATAGTAATAGGAGACAGCTCCTTCCACTGGAATCTGCGATTAGTTGGGATTAAATGGCCAGAGGAGAACGTTTGGTTTAGTTTGTTTTTAAGAAATGGTGTTTCTTGCTGGCTCAGCTTTGGTGGTTTGCAGCAAGCCATTGACAGGGAAAAAAAAAATATGCACTGGGAATTAAAAGTAGAGCAAGAAGTAGCAAACTTTCCCCTCCTCATCCTCCGTTCCTGGGGCTGCTTCTTGCCATGGTGGTAGGGAAAGTGGTGGGATTACTGAAAAGCCTCACCACTTTCTAGCCCAACGTGATGTCTCTGTACAGGTGTTTCAGACAGGGCTTTCAAGGATTTCTCTTATCTAACCCACCATCTGCTTGCAGTCTCTTTAAAGGGGAGGGATTACTCGGCTGGCCTGAGGCTGATGGTGTTTCCACCTTCTCCTACCCTGGAGCAATGAGGCTTTTGCGTCCCCTCGTAACCTGACCCAGCTTTGGAGCAAAACCCGCTGTGAAACTGCGTTTGGCTTTAGGGGTGTCTCCATGTCCCTTGCTGCCATCGCACCGCTTTGGCTTGAGAGGCCGGATCTGAGGCTGTCCTCCAGCCCTTGGTGGCTGCTGTTCTGAGCTGGGTGGTCACAGTGACCTTGTAACCTGTGAGCCTGTAAACAGGGATGATGCTATTTAAATGCTGAATAGTGTTAATGCTTAATAACAGCATCGCTCTGCTCTTTGCTTAGAAATTACTTGACGGTCTCTAAGGCATACAAGTGGAGGCAAATGCTTTGGGGCTGGTCTGCAATGGAAATGCCAGCATCCTTAATAATTAATTTGCATTGAAATCATAATTAAATCATCACATGGGGATAATAATGTGTATCAGGGAAAGCAAAGGGCCGGTTAGAAAAAAGACTTGTATGAGATGACACAGTGAGAAAGCTGGGCTTGAAACCCTGGCGTCCTGACGTTCAGGTCTAGCCCTTTCCAGCAAAGCCGCCTGCATCAGCGACATTAAGAGACTGCGCTTCTGCTCATCCAGATAAATACTTCGAATTCTTATGGGCCAGCAGCCGTTTATTGGTGTCCTCAGGATTCAGACTGAGCTGTGTTTGGGGCAGTGGTGTTTTTCCTCTTGAAATGTGTTTTCCGTGGACTTGTCTTCTTCACCCGTGCAGTCTCCTTTCAAGATTGCAAGGACCGCACTTGGGAATAAATGCTGAAATGATGTGGGGAGAGAGCTGCCACCGGGAAAGCGATCTCCCCTCTTCGCTTTGGCAATGTCATCCTGCTGTGCATGCTGCTGGGACGGGAAGGCATGGAGCTGGCTGGAGAGCTGCATCAAGGCAGAGGGGAACTGAAAGCACAGCCAGGCTCCAAAGCACCTATAAATGCCATAAATAACATAACAGAGAGGAATCTGGAAACTCTTACACGCTGAAATTCTCGCATAATCACCTGGTTCCAAGAGCCCAAGACTTCGCAAAACAAAATATTGATGATAATACGCGGACAGTTGGTTACCTTGGCGAACTGGAAAATCAGTTTTTCACTCCATTCTGCCTCTGATACCCAGAGCAAATGCATCAAGCATTTTCTCAACTTAAAAATTTAGATAGTATATACCGATTAGGATTTAAAGAGACTCATGGTGGTAGCAGCCTTCGTTGCATCAGATCTGGAGCTAAGATTCTTGCACTGAGTGGTCTCTGGAGAAAGGTGTGATTTTTCTTTTGGTTGTTTGTATTGCTGGAAAATCATGCTGAAAAGCAAAGCAGAGCCTCTGGTCTCGCAGCCAAACCCTTTGGCAGAGCCTTGTGACATGGGACTCGTTGCAAGCCTTGAAGATATAGGAACTAGCTGGGGGTTTGGCTTCCCCCATGGAGCACCAGCCACCTTCTGAGAAGGCCTGTGGTCCTTTCCCATACTACACCCGGCCTACCTCCTCCTCTTGCTCTCCTGGATGGAGTTAGCCTCCCAGTCCCTTCTCAAGAAAAACATGCTTGGGAAATATTTCTACATATATAAATAGATCCATAAAAATAATGATGTGCCTGCATTCTAGGTAGGTCATGCCATTGCAAGGCAGGTGCCAAATGGGAGCTGAACGCTCACATGGCCTTGAAGATCTGGATCTGGCGGATTTGTACAAGGTCAGGCCAAGAAATTCAGAGCAGAAAACTCAGCTCCAATCTCCAAAGTTTGAAGTTGGGCTGTGTTCTTTTCCTCTCTGTCCTACAAGCGGGAGCCATTCTCTACAGGATTGAAGCCGTTTGCCCTGCGCCATATTTTCCAAGATACTGGTGGGTTTGATGTTATCCAAGCCAGGCTGATTTTCTTTCCATTTTCTCCTCAGTAAGGCACTGCACTTTCCCCATTTGCAGCCATGTGATGGAGAAGCAATTCAGGTGCTGGGTTTGAGGTCTGCACTCTTGGGACAGACTGTCTCAGCTTTCTCTGGAGCAGAGATTTGGGTGCTTTCAAATTGCTTTCATCCTCCTCTACACAAGGTAAAAAAACAGTAGGTAAGTGTTGCAACCCTCCTTCATGGAGTTTAAATGCTGAAATGAGGGAATGTCTCACTACTACAAGATGCCTGTAAAAGGCATCAGTATGCATTTCAGGAGGTCGACGGTGAACGGCTGATGTCAAAGGCACAGGAGCGTGCAGAAAGGGAGGCTTCCTTTGTTTGAAAATACAGTGATACTGTCATGGTTTTGGCTGGGATAGAGTTAATTTCCTTCACTGTAGCTGGTGCAGTGCTGCGTTTTGGACTTAGGCTGAGAATAATGTTGGTAACACACTGATGGTTTAGTTGTTGCTAGGTAGTGCTTACACTATTCAAGGACGTTTCCAGCCTCCCATGCTCTTCTGGGTGCACAAGAAGCCGGGAGGGGAGGAGGCACATCCAAGAGAGCTGATCCGAATTGGCCAAAGGGTATTCCATATCATGTGACATCATGCCCAGTACATTAACTGGGGACAGTTGGCCGGGGGGAGCAGCGATCGCGGCTCAGGGACCGGCGGCGTCGGTCAGCGGATGGTGAGCGTTTGCAGCACTTGTGTTTTTTTTTCTTTTTCCCCCTTTTCCCCCAGGTTTTATTTCTCTCTCTCATTATTTTCCTTTTTATTATATTATCATTATCATTATTATTATTATCATAATTATTATTATCATTACCATTATTACTTTCACTATTTTGTTTTAATTATTAAACTGTTCTTATCTCAACCTACGAGTTTTCTTGCTTTTGCTCTTCCGATTCTCTCCCCCATCCCACTGCAGTGGGGGCAGTGAGCGAGCGGCTGCGTGGGGCTTAGTTGCTGGCTGGGGCTAAACCACGACAGATACTTTTCAAAGTAACGTTTTGCACATATCTGTCACCTTTTGCCTCTGTCCCTCCTCCCCCAGGTAGGGTTGGTGTGCTGAGAAACATCGTGGTGCCTCGGTTTGCCACCGTGCTGCGGAGCACCTCTCAGGATGCTGGTCCCGGCAGCCTCTCCAGGTCTTGAGACATAGCTGGTGTTTGGGCTGTGTAGTTTTGGACCCCTGGAGACCCAGTGGGATGAAGAGCTCACCAGAGCTGTCTGGGGGGGAATTGTCTTAGGGAACCGTGTGACCATGCCCTGCATGACAATGCAGTGGTTCAAAAAGTATTTCTGTGAAATCACATATTTATGCTGAAGACATACTGTATTCTGGCATTTCATTGGTATCTTACAGCAACAGGATGGGCTGAATAAGGCAACCAAGCAGCAAAGTCAAGGAAAGGGGTCTGGGCATGTCTTGAATCTTCACAGAAGCCCGACGAACCTATAGTGCTTTGCAGAATGACCACCCCAAACCTGATCATCCTGAGGACCTCCAGAACTCGGAGGTGGGACAATGGGAGGTGAAGGAAAGGTGATCTCAAGTGACTGCAGGATATAAGAAGCGATGTGATCTGAGCCACGTTGTACAGTGATTTTCATTTTGATTTCATGGTCGTCCTATTTATCACAGGTCTGTGATGAAGCTAATAAAGGTTAATGTATGGTGCAATATATATTGCAGATCTTTATTGTGGAGTCATGAGCTCATGGATAGGCATGGCTGGGTGGTTTCAAATCCTGGCTCAATGCATTCCTGTTGAGGTCTAATATACAAAGTGTTATCAATTTAGTGAGGTTTTAGGTTGGTCTGTGGCAGCTCTGATCTCTGGATTGCTGATCCTGCCCTCTAATTCGAGTTGTCCTGTGTAAATCTGGAATGACTGGCTTGGTTTCCTGATGGTGCAAGTTTTGGAAGTGTCATTGAAGTCAATGACGCAGCTCTGCAGAGAAGGTAAATTCGTGTTCCTGATTGACTGGAGAGGACTTAGGCTGCTTTAGCCATCTGAAAATCTGGTTTAGTGAGATTGCTTTGTGTTAACGCCGGCATGCTGAGACCAGAATCTGGCCAGGTCAGACATCAGAGCATCCGAGGGGTGCTGAAACGGGGATAGTGTTTATTTTGTGTCCCTATTTTGAAGACAGGGGTTGTTCTTTCAGTGTCACTTTTGCACATCAACAGGTTTTGGCACGAGGCAGCTGCACCCAAAGGCAGACTGGGCTGCGCTGCACTGGTGGCTGTGGGATTTAGGGTCTGGGAGGTTACTTACATATTATATGACCATAAATGTGTCATCATTTAAATCACATATTCTAATTCAGTGGATGGAAATGAATTTAAAGCACTTTATTTGAAAGAGTACAGTAATTATTAGACATTAAAACTCCATTTTGGGCCCTGTGCAGTTTATGTGGGTCTTAAACGTTGTCAGGGTAAATAATAAATTAAATACTTAGATCTGAAGGGGAAGAGGCATGTAATTAACTTGAACACTTGAACATTGCCAAAAAGAAAAAAAAAAGAATCAGCTGTATGGCATTTTATACAGGAGATCATTGACAGGATAACTTCTGGGTAAGTTTCTTGGGGTTTTCCTGACATATGTGGATTTGTTTTCCTTTGAAAAGTAACAAAAAAACAAACTACTTTTAAAACTGAGTATTTGGTGATCTAAGTACAATTTTACACTCTGATTGATTTAAAGCATGATTTTAATTCCCGTTGCTGAGAACAGACAGAGTTTTTGACAAGCCTTTTCTGAAATAATATTCAAATGTTCCTTTGCCATTGAAGGAACAAAGTGGAGGACCAGAAGCACTATTTTTGCTGTGGCAGAGAATGGGTTAAACCAGTGCTAAAACTGCTGCACCTGGATAGCAGCTTTCTGGGGATATTTGCATTGACTAGTAGAGTAAAATGGATCCCTGGCTACAACAAATAAAGCCTGGTAGCTGTGACAGCATTTCTCCCCTTGCTCCACAGCGTGGCATCAGGGACAGCAAAAGACAGCTAGAGGAGGTGATGTACGAGCTCTCGTGCTCTCAGCCTCACTTGGTATGGTGAAATGAAGACCACAATAACACCTGGTCTGGGTCAGATCAGAGCTTTTTTTACTCCTTTTTCTCTCCAGCACATGTTTGAGGAAGAGCACAGCAAGGAATAGAGGAAATTATGAATTCAAAAGAAGGAGGAGGCTGGTACAAGTAGAGCACAGTGGATAAGGAGGAAGAGAAGAGCATCATTTTTTGGTGGCAGTTCATGTCAAAACAGTCAGAGGGAGTAAAATGATCAGTAATGTTCCTTACGATTTGGAATTGGGTCCAATCTTATTGAATATTTCCATTAACAGTCTTAGCAGAAAAAACCTGAATGTGGTGATGACATTTCATGATGGTGCAACGCTGGGGAGACTTCACCAGCAGAAAGAAGCAGTAGGATGTCATGCTGGAAATGTATGGCTTTTAGGCTAAGTAATAGAAACGGGATTAAATTAATGGTTGAAAGAGCAAAGTTGCATCGCAAAGACTAACCCAAATTCTTTGACTATGCTGGGGACAATAACCAGGTCCTGACGTAGCAGAAGAAGGGGGTGGGATGGTTATGAGGCTTTGGTGTGAGGCAACCATGAAAAAGGTCTGGGCTGTAGGAAGCAAGTGATGGAGAAGATCACACCTTAAATGCTTTGTGTTACTCATCTGAGAATCAGAATAGAACAGGAACAGAGGAAAGAAAGCAAAAAACAGGGAGAGAGATGAAGCATCGAAGCTAAAGGACTACACTGGTCCAAGAACAACTGAGCTGTGGATGAATTTGGGCTGAAAATCAGGAGGTTTCTCATTGTCACAGGAAAGAGCAGTTGCAAGAGCTCCCCAGCGGGGTGAGCAGGGGCTCAAGGCCATGCTTCCAGTCCCATCTTCTCAGGAAAGCCTCCACGTGAGCGAAGGACCTCTGCATCCCATGGGTGGTTGTAAATAGCAGCAGTAAAACTTCCAGTTTGCAAGATACTTGTGGCACAAAGCGAGTGCTCCTCTCTGTGTATGTTTGTGTGTGTGTTGTGTGTGCAAACAGCTGGGCAGTGAGAAGAAATGGGAGGCAGGTGAGCAGAGTTCAACAGCAATGAGGCATCGGGTGGCAACTTCCACACCCAGCAAATGGCTGTAATAACAACTCTCTGCAGTGCCTCGGAGCTCTTCGTGAAGGGCAACAGACTCCACTGAGCGCTAACTTCTGCACAGGGGACATGGAAGTAGCCTGCCCAGGGCAGGATCCAGTGTCCTCGTTCCTGTTGCTACACTGGTGGTTTTGATTTAATGGCATTTTACCCCAGCATCAGAAAACTGTTGGCCATGAGGAGACCTGGGCGACAGAAGGTGGGTTGGGCCATCACAGTGCATCTCCCCAGGAGATAAGTCAACTTTAGTCCCCTAGCAGAAATGAAGGGAAAGAGGGGAGAGGTGAAGTGCTCATCTGAACAGGCACCGCCGCTAAAACGGATGCCAGAGTTTTCCCCAGCTCCTCTCTCATGCCCTGGGGGAGGTTTGCCTACACCTTCTCAGACATCCCCCTTGGCAGGGTCTGTGGGGAGTGAAGCTCCACCGACTGCCGCCGCCGGACCTCGCGCTCTGCCCAGTCCTCCTCCGGCTCGAAGCCTTTGAAGATGGCGAGTCTCTCCGAGAAGGTTTTGGCTTGCGGGAAGAGGATGTAATTGTAGATGATGGAGGCTGCTGCTGCCCCAACCAGGGGGCCCACCCAGAAGACCTGGGGGAAAGGGAAAGAGAAGAATTGGGTGAGGATCTCTGAAGAGCATTGCAGGGGGCTTATGTTCCTTCCTACCCTGTATGCATTGGGAGCAAAATGTAGAAGCCAGCTCTGTTTTGGCCATCATTGCTGACCTGAACTCCCATCCATTGCTGTCATGCCTGAATATACCTAACCAGCCTCTTCTGTCTTTCCTCCTCGATTGAGAGCTGCGTGATCTTCATTAATGATGCCCATCCTGAGCATGCTTAACAATTTGGGTTCCTCTGGAGAAGTGTATTTCTCCCCATTTACACATTGCTATAGAGAGGAGGAGGCTACCAGCTTGGGCTGGACACCTCTGAGCCATCAACCTGAGCCACCACAGCTCTGGCTCTGAACGTACTCTTTGCAGATGGAAATGCCTGGGAGTGTTCCCAAAGGAGCTGGTGGAAAATGTGTGCCCAGATCCAAATGGAACCAGGAAAGGTCCCCAGGACTGGCAAGCAGAGCTCCCCTCTCCATAGGTTTTGCTTCTTTTGCCAAGTCACAGTCAACAAACCACACACCCTCTTCCTGTTGCAATGCACCTTGCTTAGATAAGCCAATGAAGCACCCAGCAGCCCCACCTCTTTTTGCTAATCTCTACATCTCTCCTCCAGCTGGGAGCTGGCATGGAAATGCCAGGAATCTGGCTGGCTCTGTGGGTTTCTAGGAATATTGGTAATCTGAGGGGCTCATCCCACCAAAACAACACATAGACCTGACTTCTTACCCAGTGGTCACTGAAGTCTCCGACTATCACAGCAGGGGCAAAAGATCTGGCTGGATTCATGGAGCAGCCGGTGTAACGGATCTGCCGAGAAACACTACACATTCTTAGAATTAAGCCCTTTTAGCACATTTTTAAAAAATCCTGGTGTGTTATTAGCATGATTCATTCACTGAGCTGATGTTTCACCCTCCAGCAGCATGCCTGTTCCAGGAAAAGGGATGCTAGCAGCTTCCAGCACTTGAGTCAACATGGGTGAGTTGTTTGTATTTGCACATCTTCTGTGTAAGCACGTGTGTTATGTACATGGTGCAACCCAGCTGCAGGCTGGGTGATGTGCCCAGCAGCATGACCGGGACTGCAGGGACAAGCTCCTGCTGTGCATAGGCTTCCTGGACCAAATTGTTATTCCTTGCCACTGAGGACTGGAGAAGAATAGTCCTGTAGACACATGGGCTTGCAGATCATTAAGGATGGAAGATGTGGTGTAAACATTGCTGTTTTAATGCATGCACTGAGAATCTGGGAGTGTTGGGGGCTGCTTTGGTCTGTCATCCAGGAGGGTTTTTCCTGGGTGTCCATCCCAAATATTTCCCAGTCTTATCATGGTCTTGAGTGCCTCAGTTGTTGACACATTCACTCCGGGATAGAAGACCCCACTGATCTCTGGAGCTCCCTATGGGACTCAAGGAGCAGCAGAGTCCAGCAGATTAAGTTTTTTCATGCCCAATAAAAGCCAAGCTCAGGTTATGGCTCTTTTATGGTTTTGGTGGGACTTTTCTACCCACTGGAAAGCCATGGGCACCACATAAGTTACAAATCCCCCATCCACCCCGAAGCATGCAGCCAAACAGTCTTTGGGCACAAAGGTAAAACAACCTAAAAAGCGCCGTGTTTTAGCCCATTTAACCTACCCCAAGGAGATGCCCCACAGCAACAGAAAGGCCAATGGACAGGGCAGGAGAGCCCAGGTTGTCCTCCCGGCGTTCGTCGGTAGAAGCAAAGATGCACAGGACCAGCTGGAAGGTGAGGAAGAGCTCGACGGTCACCGCCTGCCCCGTCGTTGTCTCGTTGTGCAGCTGGAAGGGGAGAAAAAAATGTGTCTCAGGGACGGGGAAGTCTGAGGACTGCGTTGGAAATGCAGAGGGGGAAACCCAAATCAAGGCGAACCAAAAAGGACATAGGTGAGATTTTTGACACCAATATGAAGAGGAGGAAAACCTTCCCAGGTAAAAGGAGAAGTACTCAATGGATAACGTTTGATTGACATGGCAGGAAATGTTTTAGTTACATTTCTTTGGGTATTTTTTTCCACTCTTCCTTTCCCCCCTAGGGATTTTTTTTTTCCTCATACTTAAAACGTAAAATGCCTTTGGAAAAGTTTACAAATTGCATTTTGAAAATGTCAAAAAGAAATATTTTGGCATTAAAAAAAAAATTCCCTTCCCCCTTCCCACACTTTTTTGACTGAAAGAATTTGTTAGATTTGATCTGAGGCTGCGCCTGGTTGCACCCTCTCTCCTCCAACTCTTGCTTTCTGACACTTTATTACTTCTTGGTGGTTTTTCATCCAGATCTGGATGGATCTGGCAGCGCTTCCAGCCAGATCTGCAGCTGGCAGTCCCGCTTGCCTGTGATCTCCCATCACTGTTGCTTCCCTCAGCCCGTCCTGGCACATCTCTGCCCTTTCTTTCCCCCTGTCAATCCTGCTTTGGACACCATGCATCCTCCCAAACGCTGATCCTGAGATCACTTCACTCAGTGACGCCATGAAGGTAACAATTGCCTTCCTGGCTGAGATCCAGAGTCGGATCTGGCTTGCTCTCCTCTCTCTGATATTACCCCCACCTTCTTTTTAAGGGTAATTTGTGCAGGCAGCTACAAGATGAACAGCCCACAGGGGAAAAAAATATCAAAATCCCTACCCTCTCTTTTAGGTGGTTCAAGCTGTAAAACTGGATGTTTTGAAAGTCTCTCTTAAAACTCCTACTTGCTTTGTTGGGTTTATTAAACCTCAGCTATTATCAGTCTAAGTAGTCTTGTTCGTATTAATCCGCAATCCCTTCTTCAACCCTCTTAATCTCTTTGGCAGTGAAGCTGAGTCCTGGCAGTACCTCCCTGCTGCAAGAAAGGAGATATCTGTGTGCCGCTTCCTAAAACACACCTCCTCCCTTGCTGCTCGGCTTGGTTTTGGGTGATACTGGTCCTGGCATGGCCATCTCTAAAGGAGATACAGCTGCCTGCATCCATCTGAAAAGGAGCAGTGGGGCATAGAGAAAAGAGAGGGCCTACTGAACCCTGTGAATTTTTAATTTTTTTCCCTCTTTTTATTATGTGCATGGGTGGGGAAGGGGATGTTGGAGGTTGGGATACCACTGGGGAGTCCCCTTGCAGCTTCCGGAGGTTCCCCAGTTTTCTTTTTTCCCTGCATGTCTGAAAGGCGACTGGGATCCTCGCGATGCTTCTGGCACTGTGCAGTGGCACTGTCCAGGCACCCATGTGTGCTGGGCGTTGGGATGAACCAGCTGGATCTGGTGTGGCCATCGCTTCACAATGGGAAACAACTTAACGAGCAGTGCTATGCAATGAAAAGCTGGGATTTAGCCCCCCAAAAAACCCCCTAGCCTGGTACGACATCCCCATTGCTGGGAATCTGGTACAGCAGCCTGTAAATAGTGGCATGGTGTAACACTGAGGGGAGAAAAGGCTGCCCATACCCACACTAATACTGAAAATTGGGACAAGCTTGGGGCAAGAGGAATGGAGAGGTGACGCTTTTGGTCATGTCTTTCCCTAAACACCTGGGTCTCCTCCAAATCCAGCTCTTCCACAATACAGCCCTAGATAAAACTGAGATGATGGTGGCTTTGTCTTCTAAGGGAGGTGTCTATGTAGCCACCTGGATCATACCTCCGTTTTTAGTCCTAAAAAGCAGAGGAGGCAGCCTGGACTCCTGCCTTCATCCCTGCTCCTGGAAGGACCCTCGGTGCAGCAAGCTCATGGTGCTGGGCTGCAGCTGAGAGTGGCTTCCTACCCAACGCTAAATAAAGGGGGGGGGGTGTCCTTGCTGGCCACAAACCCCTTCTTCACATCCCTCAGCCTTCCCAAAAGCCCTGCCCAATCTCCCCTGCTCCTTCCAAGCCCATCCATGGGCTGAAGTCTTACCTTGTTGATGGCCAAGCCTTCCCGGGAGTCTGCAGGGGTGATCTCATGTAAGATGGCAGCTCCCACGACACCCCCCAGGAGCTGGGCCACCACGTAGAAGACCGCACGGAGGAAGGAGACTTGGGAGCCGATGAGGCAAGCCACCGTCACTGCCGGGTTGATGTGGGCTCCGCTGATGTGCCCCAGGGCTTGGACCAGCGTGCCGATGGCCAAGCCAAAAGCCAGCGCGATTTGAAGGATGCTCGGGGAGGAGGCTGAGGGCCAGTTCAGAGCAGAGCCCAGGCCAAAGAGGATGAAGACCAACGTCGCCAGAAATTCTGCAAAGACAGCCCGGGTGAAGGCTACGGATCGCAGTTCCCACATCATGGAGTGGCAGCTGCTAGAGGATGCAAGGACTGACCTTGCTGGTAGTGTCTTCAGGCAATTGCTACCACAGCTGCTGTGACCACAGAGGGTGACAGGGGGACAACTTATATATATATATGGATACAGGAGGCTGAAGGATCACCTGCTGAAGGAGGTGGGATTGTGGTCCTAGGAAACCTGATGCTTTTTTTCATTTGTGTTCCAGCTGAGGGAACATCAGACCCTGCCCCCTCTATTAAAGCTGGGGAATGCAGTGCTCGCCACCCTTGGGAGGTCATAAATCAGCCCTGAGCAACGCCATGAAACACTGTTCCCTTTCTCCTGTTCTTTCTTACTAGGGGTCCTATCCCCAGAGGTGCTTGTTGGTCCTGTCTTCTCCAAGCTCTAACACCTGCAGCATGGAGAGGAGAGTAAGCAAGGGGGGGTTCTGTAGAGCTAGAGATGGAGGTGAGGTGGGGTTGTGTTGAAAAACAGGATGTGATTAAATAACCAGGCAAAACTGGATGCAAAAGAGTCTCAGAGGTACAAAACTCCAAGTGACTTACTACAACTTGATTCCTCAGAGTACCAGAATTTTACAGCCTGGGCACAGATTTTTCTAGCCAGAAAAACAGGAACCAGCCTGATTAAATGACTGTCAAGAAAGAAATTCTAGTGCGAAAAAATGACACGCACAGCTGGAGTACCAGCTGTGCTCTGATTATGGAGATTTTGGCCAATTCAGCTCTTCAGAAATGTCTTTTTAATTCTTGGTGTTAATCCTCAAAAGAAGAGTGATATATTTTCTTCTCTGGAGCATGGTTCTTCACATCAGACCATCCACTAATTGCCCAACAAGTCCATTTTCCTTTTTCTTCCATTGCTTAGGGCACATTTGCCCATTCCTGGGTGATGTCTGTAAAGACTTTTGCTCCCTATGTCATTGGGGTTGGTGGGTTTGCTGGAAAGATAGCACTTGTTTCTTTTTTTCCCCGTATTAGCAGACTCTGTAGTTATTCTAAAGCACAACAAGCTGGGAGGAGTGTTCCCCCAGGGTAGAGCTGGAGTTGAAAGGACCATTTTATTTTAGGGGGACGCAGAGCACCAGAACTGAGAGTCCATTTTTTGGCTCTGACAAAGGCTGCCACTGTATGATAAACCAAATATTTTTCCCTTCCAGAGGAACCGTGCAAGTGCCACCAAGCTGATGTGAAAGGTTGATGCAAAATATTCCATATTGTTCAAATTATGTTATAGAATCATAGAATATCTCAGGGACCCATAAGGACAGGTGAAGGCCAGTTCTTTCCTCCACAGAAGGTGGGTGACGATACTTGTCAGTTGGACTAGATGATCGTTGTAGGACCCTTTCAACTGAACTACTCTGCTTCTATTCTATTCTAGTCCTCTCTTTAAAAAAGACGCTTATGGGGACATTGCTCTTAACAAGAGAGAGATTGTGGAGAGAACAAGTCCGGTCCGTGAGTGAGACTGGAGCCTGGAAGACTTGCATTCAACTTTTTCCTTTGAAAATCCTTCTCTTGGACTTCCTCAGGGACTTTGGCCCATCACGGCATCACTCTAGCCTCTGGTTTTCCAACAATGAAGCCAATCTCACAAAACAGGTTGTGAGGCTAAATATATTTGGGGTACTGATGAGCCACGAAACATGGTCACATCCAGCCTGTAGGCTCTTGCTCCTGTCTACCTGGTACAGATTTGCGAGCTTAGCACTACTCAAGAACTAGTTACGTCAGGGACTGATTAGAAGTACAGGCTGTTATTAGTGCAGGGAATGATGGAGAACTAATATGGGCAATTAACTGGAGCTGATACCCTATTTCATTAATAGTTATTCATGGCAAGCAAGTTGTGATGTGTCAGTGCTTAATGAAGACTAATTAAAAGGAAAGAGAAGTAAGCATGATTAGCTCTAAGCAACTTAAAAATCTAACACAGCCTCATGGTCCTCACTTCTATCTGGCAATGCGCAAGCTCATTGCAGCTCTTGTTTATGCTGTGTTTTGAGATGTTTGCCCTATGGGCAGTGGGTTTCTGCTACGTACCATGATGAAACGATTGGTGCTGCATCATGAGCTGTCTTGCTGAAAGGGAGCTCTGCTACCATGTTCTTCGCTGTGGGGCTGAGCAAACTATTGCTGTGAGATGCTGCTTTCCAGCAAGAATAATAACCCGTCACAGCTATCACCCAGAGACCTCTAGTGCTGGGGTGACTCTAATCCGTCTAGTTTTACAGAGAGGGGGTCCATGGCACGAAGCCGTGTGGACAAGTGTGCTGCAGCTTTGGGACAGCAATGTGCTGCAGTGTGGACAAGCCCCAAGCGTGCTTTGGGAGCAGCAAAGAGCATTGCAGCCCTGTAGCAAAGCTGTCTGAGATGGGGAAGCGCATTATTTTACCTTTTAATCCACAGCCCTTGGAATGTAACGGCATTATCAGCCCTCCCCTGGGGTCAAATGTAAATGCTCATTAAGAGTGTGTTGGCGGCTGCGGAGGGTTGGTACACCGTGCTTCCTCCCGATGGCAGAAAATGGCCTGGTAACGCATTTTTGAAGACCATTTTGCAAGCAATGGAACTGTGCTTGCACAACAACTTGCTTCTCGAGTGACTTAGATGGCTCAGATATCTTTGCTTCCCTGGCTTTCAGGAAAGTATAAACATCTTTAAGGTATCTCCATTCCATCTAAAATACCTCCAAGCCACAGAGAATAAAAGATTTATTGCATAAAAACCAGTGAGTTTTCCTGTTCGGATCCAATCCGTCGCGGGAGGTGTATGTGCTGCCTAAACCTTGCTGGAAGCTCCATTTTTTGCTCTTTTCTGTGAATAGAGAGTGCCTGCAGACAGCTCCCCCTCCTCTCTGACAGCTGAACAGACAACCAGCACCCATGCTTCACATGGCAGCAGATGCCCTTTTTATTAGACACTGGAGAATCCACAGGAGGACTAAGCCTTGGGAGAAAACTTTATACAAACCCAGCTATTATCGGTTCTGCTGTTTGTTGAAAGAGATGCTCTTTCCAAGAAAAGAGGTGTAAAACTGAAAATGCTACCCCTAAGAGTTCTCTAGGGGAAGTCTTTAAATGAAGCCAAAGGATAAGAAGGAAAATAAAACCTTAATCCTAGTATTGTGACTAATCATCTTGTTTCTCAGGCGAGGTTTTCTGCTTGCTGCCTGGATAAATGGATGTGCGGGTACCTTTGGCCCCATTCGTGGCCCCCAGCAGAGCGCAGGGAATGGCAGCCATGGGATGCCAGGACGCTTGGGGAAGCGGAACAGATGGGGATGAGGGTACGGTGAGGTTTGTGTTGGGATGAGCAGGGGCAGAAACACCTCAGCTAGCTTTTCACCTGGGAATCAGAGCACCTGCAGCATTAGTTTGGCTCCAGGGACCTTTCCACCCTGAATGTCCTGACCCTCGTGGGCACTACCCGGACAGGTAGGTCTGTGGGTGCGGGTCCCGCTGGCAGGGAAAGGACCAGACACAGTCCCTCACCTTCCTCTGGGCTGAGTTTGTTAACCATTAGGCTCCTGCTGCCCATTGCAGGATGGGGTGTACAGAAATGCCTGCTCACAGTGAGCTGCAAAGCATCGAGGGAGTGGATTAAGACCCTTTTTAGCTCTAGGCTGTTTCGTGATGGGACGCAGCAGCACAGCCCTTGCTGCAGTGAAAACCAAGGCATGTTTTTAACTGCATTTCATAAATGTACCAGGAAAGCCTTACCTCTCTCCTGCTCCTGGCTGGAGAATAGACAGAGCAGAAGATAATGTTTGTATTCCCCAAAGCGAGATGACCATCAGGAAAAATTATATTCTCCCATTGTCTTATTACATCAAAAGGACATTCACCCAGAGGAGCAAAATGGAAAAAAATCAGCACCTTTTCCGGCATTTCAGGCCAAATCCTAAATCCCTATTCATGCAAAACTTCTGCTGGCTCTTGCACTGTTTATTGTTCTTGGTTTAATTGAAGCAGAAGGATTAATGCAGCCCTGATTTCCTTCACTGACTTCAATGAATTGAGCTTGAGTGCAGGCAAGGAACTGGGCCTGGTGTTAGGAGAAGGCTTCTAACAAACTCTTTTATTTTTTTTATCCCATCTCAAGGACTTGCAAGTTCAGTCCTGAATGTTTGCCTAGGGTCTTAGGCCAAGCGCGACTCTGGTGTTGGTGGAGCTGGGCTATGGATCATGGCAGGATCGGCACACATTTCTGGTGGCTGTATAAAACCCTGACATCTGTGCAGACCATGAAGCCTTCCACCCCAGCGTGATCTGGTCTCTGTACAGCACCTAGGCAGGAATTTAATTCTTTCCTCCAGAAAGATACAATTTTTCTTTTACAGCAACATGTTAATGAGACCCAGAATATTCAGAACCAGGGAAAGGGAGAAAACATGGTTTCTGCCTCTGCAGAGAGTCTTAATAGACAAGATATGGCCAATCCCAACCTACTACAAGGTCAGAGACTAGGCTGAGTTAGGTGATGACCTCTTTTTAATCATGCCTTAAGGGGTGAAGAAAGGAGAGTGTTATTCCCTTGTTTGAGTGCTGAAGTTCAAGGCCAGGACATGGCATATTTTGCATAAACATTTATAAGAAAATAATTAATGCTTTTTCCCTTGAATCCATGAAACAAAGCCAGACACCAGGATATCCATATAGCCAGTAGCTTTGAAGTGAGATAGACCCCATGGCCTTACCAGACCTTGTAAGCTCTTTGCTACTTACCCAGGCATGAATATTACATTAGTTAAGATCAATCAGATTGCAACATCATCTTCAGGTGACAGAACTGAGCAGGAGACCTCAGCTTCACCCTTCGCTAGATACCCAGTGTTATGTTTGCAAAACAAACCACATCTAATGAGCCAAACTCCCAGCGGGTGTAAACTGGGGACATGGCTTTGACATCAGTGCAGTGACATTGACTGAGAGCATCCAGTGTCTGGCCTTTTCACTGTTTTCCTCATTTTGATGTAAATCAGAAGTAGTCAAGCTGAAGTCCGTGAAGGAGAAGTGAATGAGCTCAATTCAGAAGTCCTTCTCTAGGTAATTCTCCTGGATTTAAAAAAAAATAAACTAGGTTAGATACTGCCAGGACTTGGTCCTGCTGGTGGCTCTAGAAACAATGTCCCCTGTCCCCTCCTGTCCTGTCTTCTGCAGCCTTGTGAATCTGAGATGCTTATCACTGTAAGGGATCGCAGAGCTAGGGCTGTTGCAATCTGTGTGTTATCTCACCATCAATGCTGAGGGTACCAATTTGTGTATTGATGGCTTGCCTGCGCTGCGGGACTTTTTTGGCTGCTATCTCTTGATATTTGCTGGGAGGGAAGTGGGAGTGTGTCTGGCAACTTTACCTTCAAGAAGAGGCTGCTATCTCAGCATCTGTCCTGGGGAGCTGCTGGTGCATGTGGTGAGGAGGTGCGTGAACCGTGCACAAATGAAAGTAGGTTATTGTGAAAATCCCTCTAACAACCAGCTGGGACTGATGGAGAAACAAAAAGGTACTTGGCTTCTGAAAACAGCATCTTCCATCTGAAACCAAGGTCAGTGTCATGGTCCTTGTTGTACCGCCAGATAAGGGGAGTAGTGCAAGAAACTTTGTGGTCCATAGTGGGAAAAGAAGGATCACTTTCAGGCTCCAGTGGAAGCAATCACAGAGAGAAAGGCAGATGAGAAGTCAGATTACATGAAATCCCTCCCAGCCATTAAACTGAACAGTCATTTTGGATGGAAATGGGTTGGAGCACCTCTCCTACGAGGAGAAGCTGAGAGAGTTGGGGTTATTCAGCCTGGAGAAGAGAAGGCTGCGGGGAGACCTTATTGCGGCCTCTCAGGGCTTAAAGGGGGACTATAGGAAGGATGGGGGCAACCTCTTTAGCAAGGCCTGTTGTGACAGGACAAGGGGGAATGGTTTTAAACGAAAGGAGGGGAGATTTAGACTAGATACAAGGAAAAAATTTTTTATAATGACGGTGGTAAAACACTGGCCCAGGCTTCCCAGAGAGGCGGTCGATGCCCCATCCCTGGAAACATTCAAGCTCAGGCTGGACGGGGCTCTAAGCAACCTGATCTCATTGGGGATGTTCCTGCTCACTGCAGGGGCTTGGCCTCTATGGCTTCTAAAGGTCCCTTCCAACCTAAACCATTCCATGATTCTATGATTTTAAATTCATCTATTAAGTATTAAGCTGCTTCTGCCTCTGCTTTGGTGGAGCACGGAGCTGAGGTCTGGGTATGGAGCCAGGCTCTGGCAGCCCCAGGAAGCTGGTGGCTGCAACTGCTCAGATGTGTCTTCAACTCAGAGTCTCAGCACAACCCTAAAAACGTGAAGCTCAACATGTGCACTCTCACCAGCAGCCCAGAGCCGTTGTGTGGTCATGAAGTGGTACCACCAGTCCTGTAACTCTCAGAGTTACTGAACACTCCCAGCCACGGCGGGGCTTGTCCTCCACCCCGGGATTGCCAGTGCTTGGTGCCCAAAGGCCTGTGGGGTTTGTGCAGAACCAGTAGAACAATTAACAAAAGGTTGGGTTCCCACCCTACATGGGCTCCAGGGAAAAGAAGTGCAGCAGGTGAACAGGTTGGTTGGCCCAGAGCCATGAGGGGAAGAACAGTTTTGTGTTTTGACTTCATCCAATGGCCATGGGCAACCACCAGCTTCCCTCTGCCTGAAATTATCCTTGCAGGGGCTTGGACACTGGCTCGGAAACCATTACTCTGTTCTGGGACAGCATCAGGAACAAGGTTAGGACCTTGGTGTGAGTTCCCAGAAGGTCCTCTCCACCGAGCTACTGGCTGAGAGCTGCTTTGGTGATGATCATTTTCATATCAAACAATTCCTTTATGCTTTTTATGTTTCCCATGTTGCTTCAGGAAGTTCCTCCCACCCCAGGTGAAGATTTATGTTGAATCTGGGAAAGTGGGAAAAGTGGGGAAAGGAGCAGAGCAGTTTGATAGATTGGATACCACCCATGAAAAGACCACAACAGCCTTCACAGTTGGCCATTGGCCCTTTCCACCATGCTGGATTCTGCAGAGGTCTCCTTTGGTCTGTGTGATCAACATATGCTGGGAAAGGGCTAGTACAGACTCCAAAACTCTCCTAAAACTTATACTTTTACAGAAGGCATGTAGTTAGGAGAAGACACAACCTCTCTCTTTAAAATTTTAAAGGGTTTCTTCCCTCCTTCTACCCTTTTTTATCCCTCTGTCTGTCTGTCTATCACCTTTCATCCTCTTTTCCCCTATGTGCCTCTTTCTCTCTCCGTTTTATGGTGCTACCCAGCCACCAATTTCCATGCCAAGGCTGCAACACTAAGAGAACCACAAAGTTGGTTTCATAAAGCTTCTGGCTCTTTTCCAATCCTGAGAATAAAGGTTTAGTGTGGGATATTTTTGCTTGCGGTTAGTTACTTGATTTCTGTGTGGGTTTTTGGGCACGGTGCAGGGATTGGGTTGTCAGCAGCATGAATTGCCATCCTTCTTTGGTAGAAAGACCGTTTGAGGACTTTTTTTTTTTTTTTTAATCTGGGCTATTGCACTGATTTTCTTCTGCATTTATTCCTGTGTTGATGGGATCTGGCCCTGGGCTGTCAGTGCAATTTGCTTCACTTCCTTGAATTGTATAAAGTGGAGAGGAGCATTGGCAGCTCCTCCGAGACCTTACCAGCGAAGTCCAGCATGTGGAAAGCATTGCTTTCTCCTGGGTGGGGACTGAGCTGCCTGGGGAGCTCTGTGTTTCCTTTTGCTGGTCCGATGGAGCTCATAAATTTGCTGCGGTGTGAATCCAAGAGGGGCCAAGTCTCGCTGGGGCAGAACTCACATACACCAGAAACTGTGAAAATCCCACTCGAAGGGTACGCACCAAGACTGCAAAACTTCTGCCTTAGGTTACTGCGGAGCATGGGAGTCCTGATCTCGGATGAGACCAGCCTGGTGCAAGACTATACAGACCCAGATAATGCATATCAGGTCACTCATGGTATAACGGTGGGAGAGAAATCTGCAGACAAATGGGCGAGTTTGACAAAATTCAAGCAAGGCAGGCATCAATCTCCCGACCTAGCAAAGTCATGTGTGCAGGGATGTTACGGGAAAGGTGTATTTTAAGGAGGAAAGAGAGGAAGGAAGTGGCTTGCTGGGAACTCTGGAGCTACGCAAAGGAGGAAATGCAAAGGTGTTTGCTGGCTCAGGATGTGGGCCAGGAAGGCAGGGAACATTACAAGCTATTCCTGGGACGTCATGAGGCCAGATGGGAAACCCCCTCATTTCTAACTTTGAGCTTCCAGGGCAAAGACAGAAGGTTCTTCTGGGATAGCATCAACAAACCCGGATTCTAGGCCAGTTTCAGTGCTGGAAATTTGGACTCTGAAACGCAGCAAAGCTCTTTCCTCCATCTCTTCTCCCTGCTGATTGCCGGGATCCTGGGCGTCAGGCTGCTGCGTCACCACAAGGCCACGGGTCACTCGTTGTATGGGCTCACAAGAATTTAAAAAATTCCTGTGCACGTCCCTGGATTGTCTTATATAAAGTTTCTTCATACTAGTTTAAAGAAGAAACTGCACAGTGGCATGAAGGTGTCACTCCAAATGTCACCCAAACCTGTTTTGTTCCCCCACTCCCAGTGAGGCAAGTTTGCATACTTGTGCAATTCCTTTCGTTTAACAGCATCAAATGCACATGATGGTGGTAAGAACATGTTCTTCTGGCAGCGATGAGTGAAATGCACTCCTGAGCAGCTGAACAATTTAATCCTGGGGAGTGCCTCATCTTTACATTTATTTATGTGGTTGGTTGGTGTATGCGTGTGTGTTGTTGTTAACTCTCTGACGTGGTTTGTGGGTATCACGGATTTTGCTTCCGTTTATTTTTTCACCTCACCACCGGGACCTGTTCCCTGCAATTCGCTGAAATCACACACCGCAGTTCTGGAGGCGTTTAAAAAAAGATAGGGCAAAGTTTCTCAAAGCACCTAAGTCCTGGCACCGTCTTAACCCCATGGCAGGGACAAACAACTGCAAGCAACCAAGAAACTTACTCAGATAATGGCCCCCAGCTGACTTGCAGCTACTACCCACCACTGAGGTTTGAGCCCTCTCTAATTAAAATACCCTTCTGAGGGCTTAAGTTAATTTTACCCAGCAGTTGGGGTGCTGGTGATCAGGTGTTACAGCTCAGCTGGGCACAGTTTGCAGGATTTTCTTCTAGGCAATGGAAAGCTGATGGTATAAAGGGGGTGATGGAGGGTTGGGGCTTTTTCTTAGCTCGGGCCCTGGTGTTAGCTAGAGACTGCTGCTTCCTGCAGAAGCCTGTGAGGAGAGCTTCCTACCCCAAAGAGTTCAGCTTGTCCAGTTCCTTATAGTGCATGTTAAGGGGAAACTATCTCTGCTCTTCAAGAACAGCTTGGGAAGGAAGGAGGGCTAATTCAGCTGAAGGACTCTGCACAAGAGCAAGAAGGTATGAGCTAGCCAGGAAGGGAGATACTGGCTTTTGGGAGCAGGTTTCTGCCTCTCATGGAGGTGAGGCTCTGGGGTGGCTCACTTGGGGCCCATAGGCATCAGGGAGCTCCCTGCCTCTGCCTGGGATGCTGGCAGGATCAGAGATGAGGGTAGGGCTTTGCCCCTCAAGAATAAGGGTGTTTTTATTTCTTTTATCCTTCCAAACCCCTTTTTATGCATGCCCTGATATTAACAGCTTGCCTGTTAATCTCCTATCTAGGGACTAAGCTTGGTGGTAGGATTTAGCATTAATAATCCATGGATAATTCATCAGGCTGAAAGCCTAGGGTAAATTCCTGCTTTTTAAATAGGTTTTTTTTGAAGTCCATGGCACATCATTCACTGCCAGTGGGGGATTTTTCCTCTTGGGGATGGGGGAAAGCATTTTTAGAGAGGGCTCCTGGGTGTGCCATCATGTATGTTGGTGCAGCAGATCCCTTAATTATCCCATCAGGTTTTCTTTATATCGTTTTTGATGTGATTGAGTGTTCAGCAAAATGGGTTTAATCCCTGCAAAATCCCTTGTGGATTTGTAAGGGTGTGGCCCTGACAGAGATTTTTTTCTTTTTTTTTTACCTGAGTATTAAAGATGTGTGTGTGCAGGCAAATGGCTGCCTCGTGTCCTGGTGCTGAGCCAGAGCAGCAGCTGGTCAGGGAGCTGGATGGGGAATGTTGAATGGTTGCTGTGATGCTGTGTGTGAGCATCCCAAACCCAAATCTGGCTCTTGTGTGTGTTTATCCTCCTAATGCAGCTGTGAGACTGGGAAAAGAGATCTAGAGAAAATTACCTTCTTGGGGGGACTGTGGCACATTTAAGAGCTTCTAGCTCAAACAGGAAAGCAAGGAACCAGGTTTAGAGCAGCTTTTTTGCTGGAGAAGGATGGTGCCTGCAAGGGCTGAAGGGCTCTGCTTTTCATTGCTATCAGCTGGGCAGAGTTGTCTTTGTCTTCTCCATGGCAGAGGGAAGACACATTTCAAGCCCTGCAGCCCATGGGCTCTCCCAGCTCATTTACCTGGCTGGGGAAAGACATAATGGTTTCCCAGAGCCCCATGAAAATATTCCCTGTTGGTGTTGGATTTATTTTGGGGCTGGATAGTGAGGAAAGAATGAGATACCCTCCAGGAGCTCAGGGGGTGGGAATGGCCCTTCTAGACAACAGGGTGGTGGATGGGTTTGGTTTCCCTTCCTGCTGCTTTTTATTTAGAGGGAGGCTGTTGTGGTAGGCAATGCCATCTGCTTTTCTTTGCTGAGGGTTTTTCCTCTTCCAGACCCAGTATTTTAGCTCTTTGAAGCATCTGCAGCCTGGGATAGAGCATGTGGGGTCCTGCATTATCCCACCAAGGAATTTGGGTTGGCCAGGGACTGCAGCTGGGATGAGTCCCTCTGGGGTTCGTTAAGAAAATGGGTGTCTCCTTTCTCACCAAGATGCCATGCATCACCTGGAGTTTCTGTTCCCAAGCCCTTGACCCCTTGCCTCATGCTTGAAGGGGATCAACAAGCTGAGCATGGTTTCCTTGTGCTCGGTTGGAGCAGTGAGAACCCCACCTGCTGGGCTGAGTTTCTCTCCATCACTTGGGACCTGCCCAGTTTTATGCCTCTGCTCAACCTCGAGGAGAATGAAAGCCCTTGAGGAGCTTGTGGTTAACAGGCACTTAATTGATTCTGAATAATCCTGACAAGTTCTTGCAGTCCTTGTGGTAATCACCTCTCTTTCCAATTGAATAGCTGGGGCTAGGTCTGTATGGATGCCAGCTGTACATTGCTTGGCTGCATTCTTTCATTTCCAGCTCATGCTTTCCTTTTAACCCTTCCATTGCCTGGGTTTTTTTTGCAGAAGCTGCGAATGGGGATAGTTTTTTCAACGTCCTTTCCTTGCAGACAGTCTGTTCTTCACCTACTCTAGGTCTGTGTTTAGGGAGCCTAAAATGTGGCAGGGTAATTTTTTTTCATGACAGAGTAAATGGATAAGCTAACTTATTTTTGGACCTGGATTATAGATTCAGCAAACTAATTTGAGGTGTGATGCAAGCTTATGACATGACAAGCAATAAATGACTTGAAGGGGCTGGGGATGGACTGGAGGGAGGATGTGGGGAGCTGGGATGTAGGGGCACAGCCCCTAGCCTGACAGTAGTCCCAGAACTGCCCGAAATTGTGCTTTCATTTTGTGGGAACACAGTGCAAGACTGCTCTGCTGACTTCTCTTATTGATCACTAGCCTGTATCTCCATGCTTTAGGTAGAGGGTGGGCTGTGTTTGTAATGTCTCTCTTCTCTCCTGGACAAATTTTCTGTCCAGGTGAAGCATTTCACTATTAGGCCAATTTTTTTCCCCTCCTGCTGTGGTTGGGCAGTAAGAGGAGATGTCTTCATCCCACTGTGCTCTCCAGACTGTAATTCCCCCAGGCCCTGTCATAGGGGGCAAAACCTCATTCACTTTGTGCCTTGGGCTTGCTCTGGGCTGGGACTAGATTCCCCATTCAGCCCTCTCCTTTGTGGGACTGAACTAATAACATTGCTTTGGTGATGGGGGCTGCGTGGTGCTCGTGGTCTCCTGGGACACACCTCCAAACCCTCCCTGTGCCCCCCAGCTGGGGGCAACACATGTGGGGCAAATGAGCCTTATCCTCTCTATCCTGCTCCATGCAAAGCCTGGAAAGGGTCGGGAAGGGAGCCAGGGATGTGCAATTCCTTCCTCCTGCTCTCATGTTACAGAGCTTGGCTCAGGCCTTCCCCTCTGCCCCAGGGGAGCCTCCAGCCCCCCATGAGAGCCCTCATTGCTGTGCCCGGCTGCAGCAGGGCCTGTGGAAGCTGCTGCTCCCCAGCCCATAGTTGGTTCTGGTGTGAAGCGGCAAAGAGATGCTGCAGCAAAGCATCCTTTGTGTCTCCCCCCTCTTTGCAATCCCAGCCTGGAGTTCAGCATCTCTGGGGTGGCTTCTTCCCGCCCCGTGGTGCAGGACCCTGCTGCTGCCTCCCCATCGCTGTGTCCGTGCATCCTTCCCATCGCTGCCGGTGGCCGCTTGCTTCTGTTTTAGCTGTTTCTTTCCCGGCTTCCCCCTGTGCTGCAGGCTGGGAATGGTACGGTCCTCCCTTCAGTGCCCGTTGCTCCGTGGATGTTGCTAGAAGGTGAAGGCATCAGCACAGGCTGCGGAGGCTGCAGCGGTTGCAGCCAGCCCCGAAACACCCCGGGAGAGGGGGCGGAAGGGACCCGGCGAGGAGGCCTGTGCTCAGCTACGGCCTTCTCCCTCCTGCTGCAAGGGTCTGGCAGCATTGCTGGTGAGGAGCCATGACCCAGGGGAAGGTAGGTGGGAGGCCAGTGCTTGGATGATGAGTCGTCCTGCTTGCATAAATAACTGTTGCATGTTTGGGGGTGTGTATGTGGGGGAAATGGGTCGAAGGGAGGGGATTTAAGGAATAAAACAATTGTTGTGGAGGGGGGAGCTGGCTACCCATGCATAGCCCTGTGCGTTGGCCCCTGCGATGGGGGTGTTTTCCCGCAGAGGAAGGGGGTGGAGGGCTGTGTCATCGTGGCGTCGGGGGCTGTTTTTCCTGGTGCTGGATGTGGAGCTCAGCCCTGCTGTTGGATCTGTGGCCATTTCCTCCACCCGTCCCAGATGTCAAGGAGGTCAACAGGGTGCTTGTGCTTTCTGATCCATGCCCCCAGCAGTCAGCATTTGGCACCTGCCCCAAGCACCTCCTTCCTGGTCCAGGGAGGTCTGGATTTTTGGGGTTCTCCAATGCTCAGAGACTGGGGAGGGGAGGTTTATGCATCCTCTGCCAGCACAGTGCACCATTGCCATGACAACGATGTGATGCTGGAGGCTGCCTGGATGCAGGCAGCACTGTCCCTCTTGTATCTCCTTGGGTATCTCTGGGGGTCTTGCATGGTATTGGCCACCCTACACCCAAGGACTGTAATGGAGGACAGGGTGAGGACAGTCCCTATGAGCTGGCAAGGGAGGTGGCACAGTTATCCCGATGCAGCTGGGTCTGCTCGTGGTGCGCATTCCAGCCTGGTATGCTGACTTTATCTTCAAGGGCCTGTTACACCTTTAATTTAAGACCTTCTTACAGGGACTGTGCTGTCTGTTGCAGTGCTGGTTAGTAACTTTGCTTCACTTTGGACTTTTTGTGGTTCCAGCCCTGCATGCCTGTGATCCGTGGGGATGTTATCCCTGATGCTGAGCTGGCATCCCCTTTGGCAGCAAGGGCAGGATACCAGGCTTATAACTTATCCCAGGATGACAAAGATCTAAAAGGTTAAACGGATAATGTTCCCAAGGAGAAGCAAGTTCTCAGGTGACCTGACACAGGCTCTTTGCTGGGATTTCATAGTCTGAAGACATGGGATCCCAAGTCCCTTAGCTGCATCTTTGAATTATGGAAAGCAGCAAGGCTGAGCCTCTAGATGGGCAGAGAGGAATGAGCTAGAAGAAAATGTTGGAGGGCCAAACCAGAGCACTTCCCGAGGCCTAGGAGAAACTCCCCAAAATGTGGGTGTAAGTGGAAATGAAGGAGTTCAGGGTTTTCTGCCTAGTAACTGAAAGCTCTTTTTTCAAGGAGAAATTTAGAAGTAGGCTGAAAAGGAGAGAATTATTTGGATACTTTCCAGTGTTACAGATGAGCCTGTGGCACCATGGAGGACCCATGGCAAGGCTGTGTCTCCCCTCAGCCCTGGTTGCCTATAATTTTTCATCCCCTTTAACATGTCAGGTGTTTTCCCATCTCTCCTCTCAATCACATCGGAGGATGCTCCTTCCTGGGGGTGTAAGGATGGGTCCATTGCCACCTCACAGGAGTTACTGGGTGCCCTTCCAGTTCCAGGGATCCAGCAGAGGGACCTCTGGACCTCTGTCCATGCCCTGTTGGGTTCCCATTGCAGGGCAGTTTCTGTGCTGTTTTTACAGTCTAATCTCTCTATCCTGTCCCACCCTCCCACCCCTTTCTGTGCAGCTCTCTGTGAACAGCAAGCCCCCCAACTCCGAGGGGCAAGGGGAGAAGAAGGACAATGCCACGGCTCCACCAGCTCCTCCGACCTATGAGGAGGCAACAGCAGGAGAAGGGATGAAGTCTGGTGCTTACCCTCCTCCTCCATCGGTCCCGCTCCACCCCAGCTGGGCTTACGTCGACCCCAGTAAGTCCTTCTGTGGCTGTACCCCGGGTGAGCCTCTTGCAGAGGGGGTAGAGGGGTGCACAGATTCCCCCTGTAAGCTTGGAGGGAAGAGGGGAACCAGGGATGTGGTGGCTAGTTTGGTCCATGGTAGAGCTCACCCTAGATCTGTAGCTATAAGCCACATAAGTCTATATCTAGATGTAAAAAAAATTTCACTCAACCACTAGACCACACTGCCTTCCAGAGGTGGGATTAAACTCCAGTGCTCTCCCCCTGCTCTCCTGCCCATACCAGGATGGGGAAAATCCCCTTTCCCAGCTTGCTGCAACTGGGCAATGCCACCTCCCAGGGCTGGGGAGAGTTCTGGTGCAATGCACCCAGCTCTGCAGGCAGCAGCCCCCCTCTAGCTCCTGCTCAACCCCGGCTTTCAAGGAAGCTGCTGAACTGGCAAAATCAGTGTCACGGCATCAGTGATGTCTGGATGCTATGAGCTGGTGTTCAGACCCAGTGGAGGCTAAAACACGGCTGGACTTGAAGGCTGAATTGTTCCAGCATCAGTCTGCGTGGCCGACTCCTCGGCAAACAAACAGCTTTTCTTCCCTGGGTGCTGCGTGCAGCTTCTGCTTGGTTGTGACAAGTGGACAAAGGCTCGACTGTGCCCAATGCAGGGGAACGGCAAGCTGAGACGGATGCAGGATGTAGTGGCCGGCAAGCAAGTCTGCTGGCGTGGCCAACTGCTTGGTCAGCACAGCTTGAACTGGAGAGAGTGCTGGAGGGGCTGGATTTAATGACTCCTGAGTCCTCTCTGCTCAGTCCTCTTCCTCTGCTGTGCTTTGGCTGCCTGTTCCATCCAGCAGGGGTGGTTGCAGCTGCAGGGATGGAGACGTTTAGGGAAGGGAAAAGAGCAAGCTAAACCCCTTTGAGATGTGTGTTCCTGCACACTCTGGTTTCACAGGTTTTTCCCATTCTTGTTTGTCTTCAGGGTTCAGAAATAGAGGGGACAAATAACCTCCCAGCTTGCTCTAACAACCATCTGGGTCCTTCTGCCATCATGATGAATCAAGATGGGTAAAGCCCGAATGGGTTAGGATGCCGGTGTTTCGGGTATCTTGGAGGACTTGTTTAGGTGATGTGTCATCTCTTGTCCCCTCCCTGACAAGCCTGGCAGGATTTTCTCTCTGCAGCTGTGTCCTGATCCCTGCTGCTGTGTTTCATGTCCTCCCCTTTCCTTGCCCTCAGCCATGCTGCAAGCTGTGGCTCCTGTACCAGGGTCTGGGTGTGTGTGTGGGGGGGTACATGCTGTGGGGCTGTGTCTAACAGCTTATATGAGACTGGAACTAGCTGGAGAAGTGGTGTGTGTTTTGGGTTGCTTTCTTTAACAATGAGCTTGGGACACGCTGTCTTGCTACCTCAGATGTGGCCATAGGTGGGAGGTGATGGGTGCTGGGGACAGTAGCCAGGGAGGAAACCCCCTCCATTCCTCCGAGGCGTTTAGGTGCCTAATTTGGTGTTTAGATATCTTGATTGCTTTGACGCAGGAGGCACTGAAGCGTACTGGGGATACGGGCCTCAGGTGCTCTTGGCCCTGTGTGGGCACTGACAGATCTTGCAGAAACGCAGGGAGGGTGCACTGCAGGAGTTTCATCTCCACTGGGGTGTAGAAGGCAGCACAAGAGATTCATTAGGCACTTTTAAACTAAAGGAGGGGAGATCTAGGCTGGATATAAGGAAGAAATTTTTTACAATGAGAGTGGCAAAGCACTGGAATGGGCTGCCCAGAGAAGTTTTAGATGTCCCGTCCCTGGGAACATTCCAGGTCAGGCTGGACGGGGCTCTGAGCAACCTGATCTGGTTGGGGATGTCCCTGCTCACTGCAGGGGGGTTGGACTGGATGGCCTCTAAAGGTCCCTTCCAGCCCAACCATTCTACGATTCTATGAAGAGCACAAGGGATTTATTTCCTGCTGGGGCATCTTTAGGATGAGGCTTCTGCAATAAGAGCAAGCAGCCTTTGATCAGTAAAACAGAAGAAATCCAGGACCAGGGTTTTGAGTGTGGCTTTCCTGGTGTCTGCACCCTGTCCTCTGAGTCTGAGAGGGTCTTTCCTGCATCTACCTGGAGGATCTGAGTATCACTGAGCAAAAAAGCTTTGAGAGGGAGGGGAGGCATCTGTCAAGCAGGCAGGGACATGAATGAATAGCTGGTGTAATCCCATAAGCCTTCATTCTGTAGGAATCCCAGGTGGAGATACTATTAGTAACACGGAAGAGGATATTTGCAGGAGAAGTGAATTGCGCACGGGAATGATGTGCTAAGAAAACTGAGGCTTCAGTATTTGTTTTATTTTTTCTTGAGCATGAAGTTCAGGAGATGGAGAAGGCTGATTCCTACATCTAACTTGTGCTCCTGATCTTAGCAGGGAGAAGCTGCTGCTTTGGGTTTCTTCTTGCAGCCCCCTGCCCTCCAGTTTGCTCACTGCTACCTTCACCCTGGCTGCCGGCACAGTCGCCTCCCCAGCAGGCAGAGGTTTTTCCGATGTTTCCCTCCATCTCCCTTCAGGCTGCAGAGCAAACGGACACTTTATGGTGCAGCCTTCCTCCTTGCCCATCTGCAGGGAAACTCCAGCAACAAGAGCTTGTATTACAGAAGCCTCGGCAAAGCAGGGCTGGGTTGTGTGGTGTGACAGTTTTTGGGGAGGGTACTCTCAGCAGTGGCATTGGGGTTGTCTTCCCCCTTGTTTAGGCTTGCTGCTACACTGTTCTCTGACTCCCTGCATAGAAATCAGATTCAGGAGCAGATCTTATGGAAAAGCTGGCTGTAATGAGGTTCTCTCAGAGGAAAGGGCACACTGTTGACATAAGACATGGTGCAGACACAGTCTAAGCTCAGGCAATTACAGAGCAGCGAGGGAATCCTCCTGCACCAGAGCTCCTGATGGGAATGACTGAGGTGCTGAGTCATGGCTCCTCTGGGGGATGCTTCAATATTCAGTGAAAGGTGAGCAAGGATATGATACGAGCCCTCTGACTGCCATTAAAAATACAGCATTACCATAGACAGGAATTAACCCTGGTGTCCTTGTTGTGCTGGAGTTTGCAGAAGTGGTTTCCCCCCTCTGTTCCTGAGATAGTCCTCATAAGATGCAGGAGTGGGAAGGGAGCACAGTGCATCCCAGCAAGCCTCTGTTCTGCAGCACAACAAGAAAACCTTGAAGTTTGGGCCTCTTGAGTTGTAGTCAATCACTGGGGTCAGATTATTGCAGCTGGGGAGGGAACCGAGTGATGGGAGCTGATCTGTCTGGCTTCTGCTTCAGGCACCAGCCCGAGCTATGGCAGCGGTGGGTACCCAGGAGACACAGAGATGCTCACCACCTTCAGCTGGGATGACAGGAATGTGCGCAGAGTGTTCATCAGGAAGGTAAGGGGCAAGTCTCTCCAGGCTCAGCCTTCCCCTGCGAGGGCAGGAGACCAGCTCTGAGCCCTCGGAGGGAGCTGGCTGCAATGACTTTGCTGGGTTCCCTGGGCTGGGTGGCAAGCAGAGAGTCTGCAGCTCGCCCATGGGCTGCCTCTTGTTGCAGGTTTATGCCATCCTGATGGTCCAGCTCTTGGTCACCGTTGTTATTGTGGCTTTCTTCACCTTCTGGTAGGTCTCTTGTGTAGCAGTAATGCTTGCTTTGTCCTGTGTATGACCTGTTACGTGGGGGTGTTGTCTGTTATGTAGATACCTGCATTTTTTCCCCATATGCTCCAATAGAAAAACAAAAGTGAGGGAAGCCTCAAAGGTCCTTCAGTACTTCTGCTACCTTTCCTGCATGTCCTCTGGATGGTGCATTGTCCCTTCTGGATGGTATTCCCAGCCAAGAGGCCTGGGCTGCTTGCACTTGAGTATTAACTGCTGAATTTTTCCTTTGGAAGTTGTCAAAGCCATCACATCCCAGCCTACCCCAGCTTTAGGGACTGGGTTACCTGCCCTTGCAGAAGCAGATACCACATGCTTGAGCAGCAGCTGTCTCTAGCTTGGGTGACTGAGCATTTTGGGCATGTGCAGCTCATGTTGCCTCCAGAATAAATAATGAATCATTGTCAGCCTGAGGATTTCAGCTGTTTAATCACCTCTCAGAGAAGGCAGTGGCCCTTCCCCAAGCAAGCCTGACTGTGTAATTGGTAACAGCAGGGCTGTCTTTCCAATTTGACAGGTTGAATTTCTTTCCAGATGGTCAGTCTGCTGGGTAGATTCAGCTGTAGTTTGTTGCGGTTTTTGTTTTGTTTTGGGCTTTTATGGTTTTTTCTTCTATGTACCCTGTGGTGCATCACCCCATGTATGTTCCCAGGTTTAATTTAGCAGCAACCTGTGAAGTGATTGGCGCTTTTATGCTTTCTGCTTAGCATCCCTTTTCTCTGTCTTGCAGCGAGCCGGTCAAGGGGTACATTCAGACGCACGCTGCCTGGTATTGGGCTTCCTAGTGAGTATCTCTGTCTTCTCTGATCGCCATGTATGCTCCAAACAGCTCTGGATGTAGCTGTGGAGATGCTTTCCAAACACTTCTGTATCTTGCATGTGAAGTGCACTAATATGTGTGCAGGGGGAGCTGGGGGAATTCATGGATAACTCTGAGGTGAGAAGATAGAATGTCTTACCTAAATGAGTCTGAGACATGAGATATGCTAGATATCTACAAATACTTTCAAAAAGAGGGCTTGCTGCTCTACAAACCAGGGTCAAAGTAAATACGTGAGTATTGCTTGCAGAGCAAACCAGGTAAAACTGGGGGGCTTCCAGGAAAACAGTGCAGAAACCCAGATGCGAGACCTGAAAGGGTGCCTAGGGTACCGTAGAGGTTTAATTTTGCCCCATGAAAGCAAGGAGATTGCCTGGGTTTACATCACATGCCTTGATATGCAACAGATGAAGAAGGGTGCAGGCAATGTTAAGGGTGGGGGATGCATTTGGAAGGATTAGGATGTTTGTTGGGCTGTCATGCGTGGGTCTTCATCATGGAGCTGCTCTCAGTGCACAGCATTTGGGATGCCATTCATTAGTCAAGCCTTGTCCGAAAGGTCAGCTCGGAGGTAGCGTAGGCTGTGCTTCCATGAGATAGTATATTTTCAGTTGTGTTGGTTTCCTGGATGCCACTTGTGTTAGTGCTGCTAATTAAGCAGGTAGAGTGTGCGATGCAATTGTCTGTGAACAAGGCTCTGTGAACTTGGCTTTAATTAGTTCACACCCAAATCATGAAATGTGTCCAGGCCCGGAGATGAGACAGCAGCTTACATAACTTAGAAAAAAAGACCCAAAATAGCAGTAATAGAAGGGAACTGGCATCAGCACGTTAAGCTCTCTGACCTTAAAGGAATTCCTGGCCAGTTGGTAGACTGGAGAAGCAGCACTGCCTTGCAGGGAGACAAGACCAAGCTCTACTCAGGTCTATGCTTCGACCTTTGGGTTCACCTCCTGTAGCTTGCTGGGCTGTTAGCATTTATATCTTTCAGTAGGAGCAAACCTGTCTCGGGCCAGCTGGGGGTAGGCTCTGTACTTGAGGGACTTAAATTTTGTCTGTCCCTTCACCTCCCAGTGAGCCAACCTTTCCCTCCGTCCCAGTGTCTCCAATTGCTTGTCCTGATCTGGGTCTGGATCTCTTTCATACAGAGACCCCAACTCTCTCTGTCTCTGTAAAATAGAACTGGGAGCCCTAGGGTGTTTTCCTGCTGCTGGGGCGATGACTCAGAGGGAATAAAGCAAGAGCAGATGTGCAACAAGGGATGCAAAGGAGATGGGCAACTGCAATGGCTCTCTTGGCTCCATATATGCTTGCTTTCCACCTATTCAGCTGTGTCCACTCCAACTTTCCTGGTTTCCCTGTGGGAGAGCAATGCTCAGGTTTATCTCTGGTGCACTTATCATGGCCCGTGGGTTTTGCAGTCATGTTCATTTATTAGACCTAAGGTGACTGGCTATCATGCAGCCATCGGCATGCTTGGAAGCTGCTTTCCCCCCCAGGCGCTGGGTGAAAGCAGGTAAGCAGGTTCCCACTGTGCTATAATCCATCAGCACTGTGGAAAAACACCCGGGCTGTGTGATGTCCAGAGCAGAGGGAGACCATCCCTCCGCTGTTGGATTTTTTTGCTTTGCTGAAGGGTCAAATCATGTAAGATAAATAACTCTCCGATGACCTGAGGATGGCTTGTGCAACAGCATATTAGGCTTGGGTCTGCGAGCTTCACTGACCTTAGGATCCTTCTGCTGTTGAACTCTTCCTCGAGTGCTGGTGCAGCAACATGGGACAAGTTTCCTTCTCTGACATAGACCTTCCCTCTGGCTTTAGGCAAGTCCTTTTTACCAACCCTGTGAATCTTGGTTTAAGTGCTGCTGAAATCCCAGCAGGATGCCTTGAATCCACCAAGCCAGGAAGTGCCTGGAAATGAGGGGCAAAGTGGGCACCTCCATATGAGCAATTAATGCACTGACAAGGTGTCAACAGCGACCATGTTTGGGTGCTCCATCTGTCCTGGACCCGAATGCTACCCTTGCTCTGCTCTGAAACCATTCTTCAGGGATGGTTGTGCTGTCCCACCTTGGACTGGCATAAGCAAAGTAGGCAGCTGTGGGCAGAAAACTCCTTCAGCGAAAGGTAGTTAGTGTCTTCCTCCCCAGCCTCAACTTCTGGCATGGCACTTGCATTTTAAACAGCGCAGCAGAGCGCTGGGGTTTTGTCAGCTGGAGATTTCTCTCCTGCGTCAACACACAATGCTTGTGTTTTCCTCCCTAAACTGCTCTCTTTCTTCTTTGCAGTGCTGTTTTCTTTGTGACTTACTTGATTCTTGCTTGCTGCTCTGGACCCAGGTAAAATATTTTCTTTTTGGATTTGAAACAGCCCTGTGAAATGAAGGATGAATGTTCTTCCTCCTGTTTCAAGCATGACCAACAATGTTGCAGAGGTGGGATGGGGTCATGCTGACACAGTGATGTAGGGACTGAGGTGGCAGCTGTATTTTCAGGCCTGATGCAGTTGTGAATTGCTGCAGCACAGCATTAAAAGCTGAAGTCAAATTGCAACTGGAAAGGAAGCTGCAGCAAGAATCGCATTGCTGTGTAGCTCCAAATTCTCGTTATTAAATACTGCAGAGGATGGTCGTCTTTGCTCTCGGTGGAGCAGGGTGCTGCTTACTGCTTTGCTGGAATATTATGGGGGTGTTTGCCCTCTTGGTCTAGGAGCACCCCAAATGCTCTCTCATTGCCAGAAGGATGACTGTCCCCTTGCACCAACCCTGCCATTTGCTGCACAGGCCATTAATTATATGGCACGTCTTATGCAACCTGTTGTGCAGCGCTGCCAGCTACCTCTGCCTTCTGCATCGCAGGGCTGACCAGCCCCTGTTTCTTCACTTGCAGGAGGTATTTCCCATGGAATCTGATCCTGCTGAGCATCTTTGTAAGTAGCACATCTGGACAGCGTCTGCCCTGCTCCTGCAACCAGCGTGGCTTTCATAATGGCTCCTGGCAGGAGAGATGTCTGGCCTGGATTCCTGCAGAAAGCAGGACTTTCATCCTCTAATTGCCCTGCACTTGGGCTGAGGAGCTGTAATTGAACTGGAGTGTGATAAGCAGGAAAGAAGGGAGCCTCTGTTTTTTTTAAAAAAAAAAAAGCCTGTGGAGGCTGGTCAGTGGTGGGAGCTGGGGTAGGGTGCTGGAGTCCTGGGCAAGAGAGGGGTAGAGGGATGGAGAAGGTGGGACTGCTTGCAGGCTGGTGGCCTGCCCTCCCTTTAACCTGCCCTGTGGATATTAATCACTGGTGGATTAGAAACTATGTAAAAATTGCTTCTCTTGAGCATCTCTTTGAGGCTTCACTGCCCTTATCTTCCCTGTAATTGAAATGTTTTATCTGTTGTGTGTCTCTCCCTGGGACATGAATGCAGGAGTAATGTGGTTCTCTTTCCCTCCCAGACACTCTCCATGGCTTATCTCACTGGGATGCTCTCCAGGTAGGTTGAGCATGGGGTCTCTGGGGGTTTTCTGGTCCTATGTCCTGTCTCTTCTTGCAAAACTTCCCTACTTCTGAAATATATGGGCCACCTGATCTCTTTGGAGCTGTTCCAGTAGCCACACAAAGCCTGACCTTCCCTTTTGAAAACATGTATTAAAGAAGCTCTCCAAGACCTATGGTGGCAGTTGGGGCAGCACAGGGTAGTTCTTGGCTATGCTAAATCATATAGGAGAGCACCAGAGAGCCGGGAACAGGGCACTGCCTGCATGATGGGCTATAGGGGACTACCATATACTGTAATCTCACCTCCTCCACTAAGCAGCATTCTAGCAGATGGGGCTGGAGTGAGACAGGAGTGTTTTCCAGCAGCTTCATGTTTTTTGTAGTCTATAGCTTGCTCCCTTTTGCGTTTTTACTGTTACAATCTGCTCACAAGATCAGCCCTGGTTCACGTGGGTCCCTGGTGATGAGGCAGATGAGCCAGTGGGTGTTGATGGATGTGTGCTGGGGACAAAGAAAGTAGTGGCTTCAGCAGCTCAGGGAAAATACCAGTGATATCACTCTCAAATCAAACCAAAGGGGAGAGTGGGGACTGGCTTTTCTTAGGGCTGAGCCTGGTGCTGTAACCAAAATCAGTAGTCAGACATAAAAAAAATTGTAACCTAAGCCTGCAGTCCTCCTGTTCAAATCCCTCCTTCCCTGCAGTTTTCCAAGACTCAAACCCCTGTTACAAGCACGAGTAGCGTAACAGTGGCTGCAGCTTTCTTATTTCTCATTGTGCTGCAATGATATTTGTCATTCTACTTTTATTACCTCCCAGTTTGTATCCTCCCTCTCCTCCATCTGTCCATGGACAGAGAGATTTTTATAGTAAGTCCCCATCTTAGCTGCTTGTGAGTTCCCAGAAGGCATAGACGTGCCCTCCTGCCTACCCTCTTCTATTTAAAGCAGGAGGAAAACCCATCTAGTCTTTTTTTAGTGCTTTCTATCCTTTCCTTTTTACATTAAGGGGGGACATTGATAATTTCAGTGCCATTTGTGGCCCTAGGACTCACACTTTCCCTACGCAGCTCTGCTAAGCTTCTGCCTGTCTTAATCCTTCCTTCCACCGGTCCCTGTGGGAAACACTGAAAAGTGGTTTTGCTGTTAATTTTGCAGTTACTACAACACTAAGTCGGTCCTTCTCTGTCTGGGAATCACAGCCTTGGTGTGTCTGTCTGTCACAATCTTCAGCTTCCAGACTAAGGTGAGTTTGTGCTGATCAGTCCCTCTGGGAGAGGCACCTCCCAGGGGTAGGACCACAGGGTCTGGCAGTGCTGGGGGTGAGGTGCAAGGGGCAGGTCTGCAGGGCTCTGTATACAGCAGCAACCTGAGGGGTGCTGGGATGTAAAGTGAAGGTTACAGGAAGATTAGGACAGATGCCTGGGGTGAGGGATGTGTCGGGGTATAAATGGGACTGGAAGATGCTAATGTATGGGGGTAAGGTGGTTTTTTGGAGGATTAGGCTGTGGGGTACAGAAGGGCACTGGCACAAATGTGTGTGATGGGTGTTTGGATTTTGGGCATATGACAGGTACTGAGTTCTTGCCCATGGCAATAAAGGGGATATGGTAAGTGTTTGGCTCTGTATGCCATACAGATGGGTGTTGGGCTATAGGACCCGAGATGCAGATGAAGCAATTGCTATGTGACAGCAAGATGGGTGTGCTGCTGGAGCGTCCCTCCCTGTGGACACGGGGAGGTTTGGCTCCCCTCGCTGCCTCCTGTTTCAGCACTCT
Source organism: Morus bassanus (assembly GCA_031468815.1). NCBI lineage: Eukaryota > Metazoa > Chordata > Aves > Suliformes > Sulidae > Morus > Morus bassanus. Next base: position 974,513 of record CM062594.1, read on the forward strand.
GCACTTGTAATGTGATGTCCTTTATCTCTGCAGTTTGACTTCACCTCCTACCAGGGCATCCTCTTTGTGATGCTCATGGTCCTCTTCTTTGGTGGCATCATCCTGGCTGTGATACTGCCCTACCAATATGTGAGTAACTACCTGTGCCCCTCCTTCCTCACCCAGTGCCACCGGTCCTGGTGCAAGGCTGGGAGATGCTCAGCTTAAAGCGGGCAAGCTCCAAGGCTTGGCTTGAGGGGTGTCCCAGCCTGCTCTCCAAAAATGTGCAGAAACACCAACAAATGTGCAGAAGCAAAAGGCAAGACCAGGTGGCTGTTGCCTTGTTGTACAATCAGATATCAGGTTTTAGGACAGCACTGGCCTGGGGCTTGAGGAAATTTGCTTCTGTTCCTGGAGCTGTGTAGTGACTCCACAGCAGGTCACATCACCTGCTTGTACCTCAGTTTCCTCTCCAGTAAAAGTGGGGCAGTGTGCACATTAAAGCACTGGCCTGTCCAGTGCAAAAACAGGGCTCTTGTCCCCGTTTCAGGGCAAGACTTGGACTCTGGACAAGTGCAGTGGGGTGCCTGTCTGGACAGACCTGGCTGCATTTGCAGTAACAGCAGGCGCTGTCCTGCAGTGTTTAAAACCTGAGACTCAAATTTCTCAGAAATAAGCCTCTCTGGAGAGGGGCCTGGGAACGAGTCCTGACCATGAGTGACTACCTTGTCACTCCTCCAACTGCTGCAAGCCCCTCTTGCATGGGTCCAGCTCCTTCCTTCAGCCTCCCTGCTTTTGACTCGGACCCGGTTGCAACTAGTGTTGGCTGAGCCCAGCTGAAATCTTGAGGCAGCTTGTGACCACACCTGGTAGAGGGTTTGGTGTGGCAGCATAGAGTGTCTGGTCTCCATCCAAGACTGTCTTGTTAGGCGAGCAGTCATTCAGGCAAGAGCCTGACAGACCCTGGAAGATGCTGATGAAAGAGGGAATGTGTGCGGGGCAGTGCAGCTGCCATTAATCACCCTGAATGTCTGTTTGCGCTGGAGACAGAAGCATCCTGCTTTGATCATGGCAGCTTTTAAGTGACCTCGAAACCCTTCACACCTTACCTGGCTTCTCTGGGGACTTAAGTCCTACTTTAAGGGCCAGACCTGCAGGAGTCGCTCCCACTGGTACTAGCCCTGGAGTTGGTCTGATGATGGACAAATACACAGGCTGGTGTTTCCAAAACAAGGAGCTTGAATTTTGCTTGTCTTGGCTTGAGATGCATCTCTCCTCTGAGAAACGTGAGGGTAAACCACCTTGCAGTGCCAAGCCACTGCCATTAAACTGTTGAGACAACTACTCTTTATCTTGCAGCTTGTCAAGATAAGCATGGCTTGAGGCAGCCTTGTCATGAGCTTGTCTGTCAGGGGAGGCAGGCTGCAATCTCTGGGTTGAATCAGCTGTCTATGTAGGCACCTTCTCCTGGAACACAGGTGACTTCTCCACTAGCACTGTGTGCTGCTGTGCCACAGCAAGCAGGGCTTGAGGTTTGGTCTTAATTCTAGTGAATTTCCTGCTGTGACTCCAGCAGATGAAGACATTTAAGTTATGCTTGTTAATTAAAGCTGGGTCTTGCTCTTGGAAGCATTTGGTGTTTTTCACTGGCACCAGCCTTGTCTGGGTAAATAAACACATAGGGCTGCTGCAAAATGTTTCCATCAGGATAGTGCTAAGCCATTTCCACAGAGATGGTATCTGTGTTCAAGTAGGCTATTTGGAAACACAAGTACCTGATCTAGAAGCTTGTGAGCCAAGTAGATGCAATGGCCACAGTGAGATGGGAAACTGAGGCACAGTGACCTGTTTTTTGCCACAAAAAGGTTAACTACAGGAACTGTGGTGGAGCTGGAAGTGGTGCAAATCCATCCTGGGCTATTAGAGCACTTTCCCTAACTCATATCCTCCACATGAGAGCTAAGACCTCCTCTGTGTCAAGTCCTAATTAATCAGTCTTCTCCCAGGCACTGACTGATGGATTTGTTTCATTTAGGTCCCCTGGCTCCATGCGATCTACGCTCTGCTTGGTGCCATTATATTTACTATGGTAAGTGGTGCTTGTCATGGTGCTTGGGAATGTGCTGGCAGGAAAAATAAGCAAGGAGTAAATGCTTTTAGCCTTGAGGGGCATTTGGGGAAGGGAGAAGAGCGAGTCGCAGGATTGCAGAGAACTCCACATCCTCAGACGGCTCATGAATAGCAATTATTGCAGTGACCTCAGCCTTGTCCTGAGGTGTTGGTGTACATGACAGCACTGGTGCAGAGCATGGTGTGATTGGCAAAACCATGCGGTATGTGCGATACTAGGTGTGAATAGCAGAAAACATTGTAGGGACAGGGCAAAAAGGCATCTCTGGAGTGGGAAAAGCAGAGATTAAGCTTTGGCACAGCAGTAGGAGCTGGACTGTAGGGCTCAAAGGGAGCCTGGGGATGAAGTGAGGCTGCAGAAGTGAGCAAAGTCAAGTTGGGACTGGTTGAGTGGGAGTGGGCCAAGGGTATGAGTTTGACTAACAGAGGTACAGCAAGAGAGTGAGAGGCCACGGTTTGTGATTAAGGGACATTAGGAAGGTTCATTGCAGGCAGGAAAAGCCCTAAAGCTGAGCAGCTCCTCAGGAAAAACTGAAACGGCTTGATTCATTCCTTCACCTGCTCCCCAGCGGTCCCTCCTGTAAGCCTCTTCCCAAAGCAAGTCCTGGCAGTGCCGTGCTTGCCGTTCAGGTGTGGGAGTTTTCTGGGAAGATGCTTGGCGTTACCTCGAGGTGGGGGTCAGGAGGAGGGCTGCCTTGGGGTTCAAGGCGGTGCCCATTGGGCATGTTGTGAATAAGAACAGTTGAGCAATTTCATTTATTAGCTATAATAAAGTAATTTCAAGTGAGCTCAGATATTTGTTCTGTGATTCATGATTAAAGACTGCTCTGTAAAGTACAAGTAGGCTATACATCTTATAATTACCCCATAAACTTCAGTCAGAAACTCAGCTGGTGGAGCCTATTGTGCCATGCTTGTCAGCTCAGCCTGACAATGTCTGGGGAGATCAGTTGTTATTTATGACTGGGGAGGGCAGAGGTGCTGGCTGACCCCAGGCGATGGCAAAGATGCCCTGCCAACCCTGAAGAGCTCCATGCCAAGGTGTGTGTTGCAGGCTAGATTAACAGAGGGAGTCAAGGCGATATGGGAGAAGATACTGAGCTTGAAGTCATGCAACAAGGTGCAGGTTTTCTTGCAGCTAGGCTGCCAGCCTGCCTTGTAGCCCATATTTGTTCCTGTGAGTTCTGTGTCCTGCAGCCTGCAGGCAGGCTGGGCAGTGGATTCCCACTGTGATGGCTTCACTGGTAAAATCTGCCCTGCACTCAGTCGTGTTTGTACCTCAAAGGTGTTAGCTTCCCTCTGGGTCTGGCTACCTCTGCTGGCAGCTCTGCAGACCTTGGTGCTGCCCAGGATCTGGGGTTTCTTGCTCTTTATTGCTCTGGTGTTGCTGCTGCAGCAATGTCATGTCTGGTCCAGGTCACCTTGTTACCTGGCAGGTGTTTCTGAACTGGGGGAAGTCTGGGAATAACAGGTTGTAGGGACTGACTGAGGAGGAACAGGGAGAACTGCTCCAGAGCTGATCCTGGGTCACCTTTGGGAGGGATGAAGCAAAGAGGGGAACCTTGGGAAAAAGCAGGAAGGAAGCAGGCCTGGAATAATAGTTAGGCTCAGGGTTTGACTATCAAGAGTAAAATGAAGGAAGGGGAAAGTTGCAGCTTGTTCAGTGCATTGTTGTGAGTTTTTAAATTGCAGTTACAGCCCATAAAAAGTGGCTGTGTTTTTGTTCTTGGTACAGTTAAGCAATTGGGAGAACTCCTGTCATTAGAGTACTTCTTGCCTCCATGTGACTGTTACCGGGTCTCCTCCTCTTTCCTCACAGTTCCTGGCATTTGATACCCAGATGCTGATGGGGAATCGTCGGTACTCACTGAATCCAGAGGAATACATCTTTGGAGCCCTCAATATCTATCTGGACATCATCTACATCTTCTCCTTCTTCCTCCAGTTCTTTGGCTCCAGCCAGGAGTGAGTGCAGCAAGGCAGCATCTTCTGTTTGCTGGCAAGATGCAAGTGTTTAAAAAAATATATATATTAAAAGAGGAGGAAAAGAGGGTTAAAAAAACCAAACCAAATGCACCCTTTCTGGCCCACTAGCAGGCTCCATTCAATCAGCTGAGCAAAGCCCCTGGGTTCCTTATGCAGCTTGTATATATGCTGTTAGGCCTTTGTGACCCAGAAAGTAAAGTAGGGCTTAAGTGTAATGTCTCTTCTGCTCCCTCCACTCCTACTGAGATCAAACCAGACCAGAGACTGGGAGGCATGAGACCAAGATCTTCTTTTCCCCAGAGGCTATCAGAGTTGTCTGAGTTCTGCACATTATGGGATGTTGAAGTGCTGAGAACAGCCCCGTGAAGGGAAAATAACATTAAGGGGAGGAGAGTAGGGAATTTTGCTAGGATCCTGGCAGGAAAAACAGCTGAACAAAGGGAAAAGGCTAGGGAATCCTTGTGTCCCCCTGTTTCTCTCCTGCATTCATTTGGAGCTTTGTGGCCTCCGCAGAGATATATTCCTGATAGTGCCTGCTCTTAGAAGTGCAGAGCAGGAGATCAAGTAGTGTGGATGTCCCAGCAATCTGTCCTTCAGGCACAAGGGAACCTGTTGTTCAGGATGTGCAGCCTCTTTGAGGATGTCCCTAATGCTCCTGCAGGAAGAATTCTTCTGTATCCTTTGCATCTGACCATGGGGCTGAGTTTGTACTTTCTTTCCTTCCTGGAGTGGGATAGCAGGACCACTGGCTGTGGACTCACCTCCCCACCCAAGGGGGACATGTATGTCGGTTCTCTCTGAAGTGTGGCTCTTCACCTGGCAGGGCTGTGATCCCATGTAAGGATTATTGGCAGAGAATGGCAGAGAAGAGGTGAAAGAGGCTGAGTTTCAGAGCCCGTGCAAAGCCAGGCACCTCCTGATGTGGAAAATGTGGATGGCTGAGATCCTGTGACCCATCATAAAGATCTGATGTCTTCACAAAATTGTCTTGGTTGCTCGAGATTAATGGTCCTAAGTTGTTACTACCCAGAGACTGAGGCCAGGGTGAATGCCTGTTGCTCAAAATAGGCACTGCTTCGTAGCAAACACCAATGTTGCCTCTTGTTCTGGCCATTTTTCAGTTTTGCTCCCCCAAATGGGGATGTCGGTGAGAGCACTGGATGCCTCTGAATGCTCAGGTAACTTTCCATCTTCCCCTTGCTCACATTCCCCCGTTTGGGGATTAGCTGGCTAATTTCTAACTGTAAAGCTCCAGGTGGAGATAAGAGGCCTTTTGCTCTCTTTAAAAGTGATCCTTCCTGCTGATAGAACCCCGTATCTTCAATCTCTCTGGGAATGCCAGGGCAAGTGCGTCACTGAGCTGCCTCTAGCAATCCCCACGTGTTAGAGAGAGGCTATGCCAAAATGCTCCGTACCGCACATTCCTCTTCTGCTGCCCTGGCTTTTACCCTTCACATGTTGTATCCTCCTGCCACATGTGTTCAATGCCCTGAGCTGGGCAGAGGAAAGTTACTGTGCAGAGAGTAAAAATGCTTCAGCCCCTCTGGCTGCACTGACCTTGTCCATGATCACACAGGAGCACAAATCATGCTTACCTTCCCACCCCCAAAAACCCCAAAACTGGCCTCCCCCCCTTTTTTTTCTTAGGAATAAAGGAGACTATTAGGTGATGATAGTATTAAGTTCATGACCTACTGATTTCTGCAGTACATGCAGGAGAAGAAACAAGGGCCTTGAATTGCCAAGCAGGACAGAATTGGGAGAGGGGACAGCATGGGAGGCACCCCAAAAGTTTAGGAAATAGTATTTTAAAGAGGGACTTCTCTGGCTCAGACCCATGCAGGCACTTCTAAAACATCCTGGCAGACTGGTTCTGTGGCCTTTTTTTTGCTCGCAGCAAAAGGCCTGTATTTCTGCTTTCCAGCTTTTGAGGAGGGAGTATGGAGTTATGTGATGAGTTCTGACTCTAAATACTCCTCCTCTAGAGGACAATCTAGACCAGAGCTCTGCAGCTGTCCTTTCTGAACTGTGACTCCTCCAAACTGGCCCTGCCCACCCTGGGACCTGGGGAGGAGAACATGGATCTGCAGCCCACCCTGGATCTCTTGCTCTTTTTCCTTCTGGTGTGGAGTAACTCTGCTGCTGCCTGAGCTGCTGCTACCTCCTGGCTTTCCGCTCCTGCGTGGGAAAAGCTTGCATGGCATCTGCTTGTCTCCAGGCCACTTGAGTGGGGATGGCTTGCTGCCCTCCCATGCCCCTCCACAGGGCTCCCTTCTTGCATGTGTCCTGGTCCCTATTCTGCACTGACCCCACAGCTTGCAGTCTGTCTAAGCCAGACCCAGTGAAAGCACTTGGACTGAAGCAGTGAGTAACATGTACATGCTCAGAGAGGTGGAAGACCCCATGAGGCTGAGTAACACAGGGTTAGGGGTGGGATATAGCTAGAGGCATGTTCCTCCTGGGTTCCCTGACTACCTGTGCAGGGCCACCTCTCTTCTGTGTGACTGTCCTTTTCTGAGGTCTGCATCACCTGGATACTGGCTCTGTATCTGCCTGCTCCTTTTGTCTGGCCATTCTTATGATTTCATTGTAAATAGGATTTTGTATTTTCTCTGAACATTGCTAATAAATTGTTGCAAAACTGTTATTGTTGTTGTGAGGTCTCCTTACTGAGGTACAGCTGAAGGAAGGTTTGCTTGCACAGCTGGTGCTTCATCCCCTTAAAACAGAAAACATAAACAAGATTATGGCATGGTGTGGCCTGGCCCAAAACTTTAATGGAGACCAGGCATAACCTTCTCTGGTTATGACTAAGAAACACATCCTACACAAAGTAATAAAATGCACATGGCTCCAGCACAGGCATCATGTGTGAGAAGTATTTGAGATCTGAAGGCTAAAGGGCTCCTTGGGTGAGGATCCTGCTTGCTCTTAGACTTGGTTTAAGTGGCCACAAGTAAATGGGGGTAAGCAAGGCACCTGCTCAGAGGGCATTTTCTGTAGCTCTGGAGAGCAACCTGATGTACTAAGCTTTCTCTAGAGTCAATGGGAAAAAGAAATGCCTCCAGAGAGCAATTCACTTGACCTAAATTAATGCCTAAACAGGGACGTGAAAACTTGTATTTCTCCCTATCATCTCTGAAGGGCTGATTAGTGTAGGCTGTCAGAGCTCTCAGGGGAGAGAAATCCCAACTGCAGCATCTTGTTGCAACAGTTCTCTGCTCCTTGGAAGGAGCTCTGCCCAAAAGGCAGGTGCGAGATTTGTTTCCGAAGCAGCATGTCCAAACAGTGCAGTACAGCCAGTATGGTCTGTCTTGCCCATAGTTGCGTTTTCTGCAGCAAAAAAATATTTGGCCCGGTGTTGTGCTGGGTAATGCACTGCTATGGGACAGCATTTGCAGAAAAATAACTGAAGTGGAACATTTCCCTGCAAACAACGAGGTGGCCACAAGCATTTATATGAGGCATCATCAGTTGTTCATGTAATTACCGCAAATGGGATAAAAGGCTGATGATTCAGTCAAATTTCAACACTTGGATTTTGAGGAACAGGGCAAAAATTCATTTGACTTAATGAGAGTGGGACCGCTCACATGTAGGATGCAAGGATGTGGGAGAAGGGAGGAGACAGGGAGATTCATTGGGGTGTAAAAGATGCTGGAAAGAGGAAGGGATCCCACTGTTTCCCATGCCTATAGCAAACAGGACAGGAATTTGGGGGCCCTAAATACAGCCAGAGAGAGTCAGAGGAGACCTCAGAAAAACCTGAATTCCACTACCTGGAGAAGGAGAATGTTTTTTTGTTTTGTTTTTTTTTTTTTTTTTTCTTCACTTCTTTCTGCCTTCCTTCCCTTCCATACTTAAGGTATTTTGAGGAAGGATGGAGTCTTGATGCCAACTTCTTGATGCCAACTCTGCCCAGGGCTTGCCACGGTGCAGGAGATCCCTGCTGATCCCTGCTTGCTTCTTCCATGGCAAGAACAAAATGCAAGAAGGGCCCTGATTCAGGCAGGAGTTGTTCACCTGCATTTCTGAGCTCCTGGCGCCCTCTGCTCTTCACCTTGTGAAAAAAAAGTCAGCATGAAATGAAATCTAGGTTCCCTGTGTCAACTTGACCCTAAAACCTTCCCTATGCCAACTCGTTCCCTCCTCTAACCGTGAGCTTCCATTTTCTGCTCTAAAACCTCCTGCTAGCTGCCTGCCTATGGGAGCCTGGGCAATCCCAGGGCAATCGTATGTTTAAGTGCGATTTAAATAACATTTGTATCGTTTTTTTTATATATATATATTTAAATAATGTTTTTGTAACTTTGTAGAAGCTTTTATATATGGGGAAGCGCCGGCCGAGGTTTGGTTGCCCAGATGGGTTTTGACACCGACACTGACTGAAAGCCGAGATGAAGTTTCAGGCTTTATTTGACACCAGCCTTTACGCGACACCAACCCGCAGCGACGCGGGCTGTTTCTCAGGGTCGGTGGCTCCCCCAGGGCCCTGTTGCCGAGGTGCCCCGGGCAGGGGGCACCCCCGAGCCCCCCACCAAGGCCTGCGCCCCCACGCTAGGCCGCAGCGTCGCCATGGCAACGCTGGGGCAAAGGGCAAAGGTGGCAGGGCTAAAGGTGACACTTTGGAGGCGTCCCCCCTCAGCCCGCCCTGGTGTGACAGGGCCCGGATGGGGAGGTTTTACACAAAATCTCTAAAAATTCATCTTTTCACTCAGAGGGACCCTTAAAGGCTGGGGTAGGGGGCTGGGGCTGTGCTGTTCCGTTGGCACCGGGAGGGTGGCCTTGTCCCTCCCAGCCCGCCGAGACCGCAGACCCCTCCGCGCCCCAATGCACGTATGCGCATGCGCGATCGGCCCCCCACCGGAACCTTTCTCCCCCGGAACGTTTCTACTCCCTCCCGGCCGCCGCCCGGCGAGCGCGGGGCGGAGGGGAAAATGGCGGCGCCCATGAGTGAGGGGTCTCCCGCCTTGGAGCCTGGCGCTGCTCCCTACGGCAACTTCCCCAATTATTCCCGCTTCCACCCGCCCGAGGGGCGAGTCAGGCTCCTGCCAGGCGGGCTCTTGCGGAGCTTGTTCCCCGCGGCGGCCCGCCCGCTGCTGGGGCTCGATGTGGGATGCAACTCGGGGGTAAGAGGGCGCCTCGACGGGCAGCGGGAGGGGTAGGCCGCGGGGCAGCAGGCGTGGGGGTTCCTGGGGTGGTGGTCTGGGCTGTGGGGAAGGCTGGGAAGACTTGGGGGGAGACGCTGGTCTGGGGTTTTGGGAGGCTGTGAGAAAGACTGGCGGGAGGCACCGGCCTGCGCTATCGGGGGGCAGTGGGGCAGACTGGGGAAGCACTTGTCTGGGGTATTGGGGGCTAATCCGGCATATGGAAAAGACTGGGGTTGAGGCACAGGTTTAGGGTGGTGGGGCAAACTGAGAAAACTGTGGGGGAGATGAGGGCCTGGGAGGGGAGCAGTGGGGCAAACTGGGAAGACTGGAAGAGGTAGTGAGGCAAATGGAGGGGACTGGGGGAGGCAGGAGCTTGGGGTGTTGGGAGGCACATTGGGAGGGTAGAGAAGTGCTGGTGTGGAGTGTTGGGGGTATTGGGGCAAAGCGGGGAGGCTGGGGCAGGTAGCAACCCCGGGTGTTGGTGGGAAGACTGGGAAGGTTGGGGGAGGCATTCCCATGGGATGCTGGGAAAGAATGGGGCGGACTGAGAAGACTCGGTGGGGACAGTGGTCTGGAGTCTTGGGGAGTAGTGGGGAAGGCTGGGGGGAGCACTGACCTGGGGGGCTGGGGAGGAACGCAACAGGCTGGAAGGCTGGGGCAGGGGTAGCAGCCTGAGGCAGGGATGAGCCAGTGTAAAAGGCAGAGTGGGAAAGCAGGACTTGGTGCAGCATGAGACTGGTGGGGGTCAGGAGATCGTCGGCGTGTGGGAAGCCCCCTCCACAGGTTTCCTGTGAGAGGATGATGAAGGCTGGGGGGAAGGCAGGCATGGGGCAGAGCTGGTTGTGTTGCTGAGAGTTGGTTTAGGGGGGTGCGTTGGTGGGTCTGTCCGCTTTCCCCCTGAGGCTTAAGCCTGCAGTGCCCTGGGTTGCTGCATTTCCTGAGCACCGGAGAGGTGTTATAGGACTGCCCTAACAGCAGGGGAACTGGACAAGCCTGAAGCTAGAAACCATAAGCTGTTGTGTATTGTGTCGTATCACATCATTTATCCATGAGACAGAACTTGAAACTAAAATCCTGGTCATGTGCTCTTGAAGATCATGTGACAGAGCTGGTGAATCTCTGTAGAATTTCCCATTTTGAAAGCTCATTCCCTTTCTTTACCTAGTTCTGCTTTTTTCTCAGGGCTTTTCCACAGTGTGCAGCTTTGCTGTGTTGTAATTCAGAAGTATTTGTGCATCTCTGATGCATACTGGTGCAGTGTTTAATTTAACTATGTTTAAAGATATTTTTTTTTTCAGATGGAAACTTTATCGGTGTATTAACTTAGAAGTAATTATTCATTCAGAATGAAATTGATTCTGGCTGGGGACAAGAGTACTGCTGTTTCTGTGGCTTCTCTTCCCCCAGCTCCTTGCCAGAAGGTTTGAAAGGCCACCTGAGGCATTATCTAAAGGACAATTCTAGATCCTATTTCAGGTGAACTTGTAAAACAGGTCAGGTAAAAATGTTCTCAGTCCAATTCTTTTGAGATGCAAAGACGTTCACCACTAGAGGACACTCTCTGCCTGCTTGTGTGGGCTCCGTGCTCATAGCCGATGTCCTTGAGGAACTTCATCGGATCTCCTTTAATGAAAGATTAATACACTTTCCACTTAATGGCACACTCTGTGAAAGGAAATTCGAAGGAAAGTTCTCATGTTAACTATCTTACGCTACAATCTAATGGTCGGGGAATGTCTTTTACTTTAGCAGCAGCAGAAGAAATGTTTTACTCTAAATTAGGCATTATAAATAGCTCTAAGTGTCACTAGGGAACTCAGAGGCTCACCTAGGGAAAGCAGTGAAGCCTTTGCCACCACGTTGGATGGGGATATCCAGCAAGATTCCTGTTACTAAAACTCATCTTCCCCATAGTTTTTGGAGCAAAACCCCAAGTGTGGGGTGATACAGGTTTAATTCCAATCTCTGGTTGACTTTCTGGTAGTCAGGGCTACCGTGATGCTTTTTACTACAGAAAGGAAGATTGTCGGTGAGCTTATTGTTCTGAACTTCATTGAGAGAAAGCTGTGTTTGCTTTGCCAGCTCTGTTGACACTGTACCTTGCTGTGAGAATTGGGATCCTATGTGCTTGGTGATGTGTTAACGAAGCAGGGCAGGCCCTGTGAACCCCTGTTGTTTTCCTTTCTGCAGGAGCTAAGTGTGGCTCTGTACAGGCATCTCCTTGGCCTTCAGGAGAGCGAAGGCAGCCTGGACCAGCCTGCAGCTGGAAAAGATCTGAACCTTCTGTGCTGTGACATTGATCCGGTGTTGATTGAGAGGGCTCAGCAGTGCAGCCCCTTTCCTGCCTCCATATCCTTTGCCAACCTGGACATCATGGACTCCAGTGCCAGGGAGCCATTCCTGAGCTCCTACCTGGGCCGTTTTGGCCGCTCCACCTTTGACATTGGTTTTTGCATGTCTGTGACCATGTGGATCCACCTGAATCATGGGGATAGTGGCCTGATGGAGTTCCTGTCCTTCCTCTCCTCTCTGTGCAAGTACCTGCTGATTGAACCTCAGCCATGGAAGTGCTATAGGGCAGCCGCACGCCGCCTGCGAAAGCTGGGCAGAAATGACTTTGATCACTTCCGATCTCTTGCTATCAGTGGGGATATGGCGGAGAGGATAACCCAAATCTTAACGAAGGACTGTGCCATGGAGCTGGTGTGTTGCTTTGGGAGCACTAGCTGGGACAGAAGTCTCTTGCTTTTTAAATCAAATGGCTCAAATCATGAGGGCAGAGAGTCTTCAGAACAGGAGTAGTGACTGACAAATGGCCTCTCACATTCCTGAATTTGTAGGCAAGGGGGTGCTTGCTGTTTACAGAGTCAGATCTAGGAATTCCTATTCCCTATTGGGACCAGACCTTGGACCCCATAGGGAGTTTGAGGCAAGTAGTGTCTGTGCGACATTTTTTTTCTTTCCATCTGCAAAATGCTGTGGCAGTTTTAAGCTACCTTGTGGGTTTTGAGATGGCTGTTCCTAGAAAGTGCTCTTGAAATCAGAGTTGCTACATATGTGCTTTCTATGTGTACCAAGAATATTCCCTGGAAGAAGAGAGAGCATGCCTTTTTTGCCCCTGGAGCTCTTTAAGGAAAGGAGACATTTCTGTTGACCCGTGCAATGCACTGTTCTGCTTCTTGTCATGTTTTCTGTATAAAATCCTCTAGGAAAACATATAACCTTTTTACCAGCTACGGACAAGCGAGTTCGATTGTCGCAGAGGGTGTCTGGTCGACAGGTTGCCCAGAGGGGTGGTAGATGCCCCATCCCTGGAAACATCCAAGGTCAGGCTGGACGGGGCTCTGAGCAACCTGATCTAGTAGAAGATGTCCCTGCTCATGGCAGAGGGTTGGACTGGATGACCTTGAAAGGTCCCTTCCAATCCAAACCGTTCTGTGATTCCATGATACTGGTCAGGCTGTGATCAATGCTCCTTTGCAGATGGGGCTTGCCCAGGATGGGCTTTGGAGTTTGACAGCACTGTGATCTTTCTGTGGAGTGTGGATTTCTACGGTAGGGTGTGTATTCATTTAAGTGTGTAACAGAGTGAGTGCTTTTTGTAATAATATCCTTGAAATAAAGATAACTTAATTTTATCGTAAATACTGTGTTGGGTTTTTTAATCTTTCTTTTTGTTCACATTGTTTTCAACACCTAAGCAGTCCCAGTTAACTGAGTTTATAATTTCATTGTATTTACTGCCTCAAGTGAGATTTGGTAAACTTGAAGCTGTGTTTGGCTAAGTTTGAAGTATCACTGGGTTGTTCTGGTTTTTTGTTGTTTTTTTTTTTTTTTTCAGTAAAATCTGGGACAAAAGAAAACTTGAGCAAAATACCTTAGTTTTAACTTCATTTTTCTTGTTTTAATATCCGTGCTAGCTTTAGTTCATACATAGCGGTTTTGTTAGCTTTGATAGTAAGTAGGAGTCACACTTCTACAGTGTTGTCTAAACAGATTAAAAACCTCATTCGAGTAGACTGACACACAGAAATAGATAACTGATGACTCTTAGAAGTTTCTAGGTTCTCCTGTTTCCTTACTGCGAAGTGGGAGGGAAGCCCAGGTACGTGCTGTACGGGCTGTGTCGTGAGAGCTCGGTACTGGAGAAGGAGGACGTCTCCTCCAGGAGGTGCTCTTGTTTAGCAGTTCTCCTGCCCAGGTGAGCCTGTGTGCAGGGGCAGAGAGAAACTTTGATTGCGTTTTACTTCATGTCCTTACTGGGGCTTCTGTGTTATTTGCTCGTGCAGTGATAGTGGAGGGGGAAAGAGAAAAAGAAAGCTTTGATTTCCTTTGCAATGAGCTCAGATGAAAGGGTGAAGCGTGTGAGTGTTCTGGCTGGCCCCAGCCTTCTGGACGAAAACCTGCTGGGATCCGTGGATAACTTCTGAAAAAAGCGTGTGTGTCCGTACATGTTTAAAGGGACTGAGTAAGGTCACAGAAAGGCTTTGAGGCTCTTTAAATAAATGCAACTTCCACAGTGTTCTGCTATGTAGAAAATATTTAGGAGTCCTGAGAGCTTCTCCGCCTTCTGAGCCGCAAAGAAATGTGCATTCCCTGGTGGTGGTGGTTGTTAATTTTCTTAAAGAAGACTTTGAAGTCTGGGCTGATTTTACTATCCCCGTGGGAGTGAAGGGAGAACCAATTTGTCATGTATTTTCCTGAGGGTTCACCCAAGTGCCTGATCTCTCTTGCAGCTTATTAATATATACCATTTATCACTTTGGTAATTAAGCACCTCATCTGACATTCATTACAATCTACGGGTGATCTCCACTGACTCGAGGGGTGTTGGCTCATGCAACGCTACCAGGCAGTTCAGCCTCCCCTTCCGTTGCTGCTTAGTTGCTGTTTCCTACGTTGCACGGCTGGTGGCACTGGAGTATCGCGCAACCTACAGCCTTGCCCCTTGGGATGTTTCTGTTGGGTTGTGTCAATATTAGTTGCTGTTTACTTTGAAATATTTATAAAACAGACCCGGACTTATCAGTTCAGTGCTCAACTTTAAGGGAGTGAACAGGGTTTCTGGCCTTTCATTTTCCCCTGGGGATTTACACACTAGCCTGTGAAAAATTTTACGAAGAGTTGCTAGGAGGGTAGACAACCCAGAGTTACACACAGGAGACGTTCCCTGCACCCATCTAGAATGACCTTCCCCTTCAAAGAGGCCCTGTTTTATGTTCCTCGTGCTCTGAGTGATAGATCAGTATCTGCCTGGGGGATCCTTTTGGGCTGCTGCTTGTTGAAAGATTGTGCGTTGTTCTTTTTCTTCTTTTTTCCAACCTTTATATACTGGCTTTGTACAGACCTGCAAACCGGCCCAGTGTGTACGTAACAGTGTGATGACTTCTTATCTGTTTCTCAAGTCTGTACTATTAAATTGCTAATATCAATAAGTCCCACTGTCTCAGAAATGGCTGAGCTCCGAAACTAGCTCTGGAACTGGCACAGTAGCGTGTTTTGTTTCCCATCCTCTGGATATTGCCACAAATACAGCTCAAAATAATGTCAACACAAACCTCCCTGCAGTTCTTGGGATACTAAGGAGCTCAAAATGGAGTCAATCCTTTCAGCAGGCAGGAGGAAAAAAAAAATCTCTTTCTTTTTCTTTTCAGGTTGCTGCGTCTCCTTTCCAGGAAGCTGTCAGGAGATGAGACAGGTGGGAACCCAGCTCCGTGACACTGCGATAGAAGAGAGCCTATGGATCTCAACTGCAGTGCTTATGTAAGGCTCTAGAGAATTTTTTTAATACACTCTCTGCATTTTGCAATGTGGCTAAAATGTGTTCCCAGGTCTCCTGAAGGCAGGACAGAAGGAAAGTAAAAATGAGGCTTAAAACCAGCACTTCTGCTCTCTATTGCCGAGAGCACTTTGTGAAGTTGATTGTAATTGTTCATTAAGATGCCCCTTGCTCGTTGTGAGTCCTGGGGGTGGTTATCCTTGTAGAGCTCAGGGTACCTGGGTTGAGGGAAGGAGCAGAGGCCTCTGGGCTGAAAGTACTGCTTGCTCATCTCCATCATGATCCAAAGATGGAGCCAACCTGGCTGCTGCTAAAACAAGGGAGATGCAACTTCCCTGTCTATGTAGAGGGCGGGCTGTGCTCCCACTGCTCAGCTGGGAGCATATGGCATCAGGCTGTGCTGATGTGTAGGTCCCATAGCTGTCCTGGCTCACTCATTATGTGCCACGTTATTTGTGTGTGTGTGTGCACGCCAGTGCATTGGAGGGTTAGTTAAGAGACCCCACTTGCTCTTTCCTGCCCTTAAAGCCCCAACCCTATGGTTGCTTACAGGAGCATGCTAAATTCAACACTTGCACCGAGCACATATAGCTGAGCATTTCCAAACAGACCCAAAATGTTGCGGGGCACTGTGATGGGACTGTCAAACTGCTGCTCTGTTCCATCCTGGCAGCAAGTGGGGAGTTCCCATGTGAGTTCCTCGTAAAGTTCCCATGCTCTGTGGTTTGGGATTGTTGCTGGGCTCCATCAGACCTTCCCTCGGTTTTTCCATCCACGAAATGAGCTTGATAACCACCCACCTCCGTGGAGATTTCTGATGTGGAATATTGGCTGTATGTTTGCACAGCACTTTTGAGAATGAAAAATACCAATGAGCTGAGCTGTACCATCAGCTGTGAGCTATGCCATTGTTCATAATAATCACTGCAGCCACTTCAGATATTAATTAGGTACCATACCTTCAAAGTGTTCTGACTAATTAAGTCTCACGCCACTGCTGTGTACCAAGTCGCAGCTAATTGTCCCCCTTCCTTGGATGGAAAAATCTAGGCAGAAGATGTGAAGCATTTAGTTGTGCGTAAGGTGGCATCAAAGTTGGGGCTGAGAACATGGAGGTTCCAGTTTCCGGATGCTTCTGCAGTTGCTTCCAGCCTTTGTAGGAAGTAAGATTTAGAGGGAGTCAATGAGAGGTCCTTTTTTATTATTTTTTTACTTTTCTTAACTTTAACTCTTGCTTATGCTAAGAGACAGTCTGCTGTTCCCTAGATTCTTGTGCTGGATGAGTACATGGGATGCACTCACTGGGGAAAAGTTTAGTGTGTAAACATGGTGCAACAGCAGCAATTTTATCAGTTTAATGTTGACAGCTGCCAGAGCAAATGACTGTTGTAAGCACCTATCTCCCTGCTGTCTGCTGCCTTTACGCGTATGTGTATTGACAGCCGTGCAGACACTGTTCATCAGCATTTCTAAATGGTGACATGGTTTAAAAACAGTTTAGTTTAACTTTCCCCAGAATGTGTGACCAGCCCAAGAGTGGAGGAATCAGGTTTAGGAACTGAGAGTTGGCAGCAATATGTCTGCTCCCATAAGCAGCTTCCTCTAGCTGGAAACCCAGCAACTTGTCACTACAAGCTTGTACGGCAGAAGCTGCAGATTTTCGGATTTCCTTTGCTCAGCTGAGGGCAAGTTCATTCTTGTTCTTCCTGGCACTTTGCTGCCCATGAATTAAAGGAGAAAAGTGAGGTGTCGACCCATGGAAATGTGGGCATCTGTTTCTGGCAGTGCGGAAACCTGAGAAAAGAACAGCCACAAACCAAACACATGATGTCTTTTCTTTACTACGTGTGGGCCAGTTCTCTTGCAGCGTTTTGATTTGTTAGGTGAGCTGGTGGTGTGAGGAAACAGAGCCCTTTTGGCAGAGTCTGGGGGGCGGCCTTGGTGGGAAAAGTAACCACAAATCCAAAGGGTGAGTCTGGGGTTCACTCTGGACATGTGCTGAAGGCTAGTCCTGTTTGGCCTTGTTGCAAATGAGGAGCGATTGGTAGGTAGTCAAGTTAGTCAGGGGAAGTCAGAGGGGGATCAAAAAGATTAGCTGCTCACTTGCTTGAGCCCTGTCGGTTATAGAAATGGATGCGGCTTAGCCATGTACGCTTAAGTTTGACGCCTAGGTGAGAACGGTCTCTTCGAGTCTCCATGGTTTAGACGCAGTCTCTCTGGACCTAGTGGAGAAGTTGATAGCTAGATAAGTGGTGTGTGGGAAGTTTGTCCTGCATTGGGCTCCTTCTTTAGTCTTCAGGGTTTTGTTTGCAGGCACCTCAGTTTTCTCATTAGATTCACGTGTGTTAACATGGGCAGGAGGTTTGGTTTCCCACAGGCCTTTGCACAAAAATCCCTTGGAGCATTATGGGCAGAAGCCTTGCCACCAATTCTCTTATCAGCTCAAGCTTGAGTTTCTTGGATTTAATTATGTGGGAGTGTCCTTGTTACCTTAGAGCTCAGTCACCCAGTAGGTTTGGACTCCGAAGGGGTCTTGAGTTTGAAGAAGAAAGCTTGGGGTCATGATCTGGGGTTGGGGTATGCTTATAATGCTCTGACAAGAACTGAAGGGGCTCAAGTCTAAAAGACCTTCATTCTAATTTGGGAAGTAGGGGTTCCTTTCTCAGGCTTGTCACTAGCTGGCTGCGGAACTTGGGTGAGCTGCTCCTTTCCTTGCACCTGTGATCTTGTACTCTTTATTTCACTGGGAAGCATAGCCTGACATCTGGTGTGATAAGCTCTTGAGTGAATATGAAGCGCTATGCAAACCTTCGGTGTTATGACCAGACAATCCAAGTTCAATCAGCTGTAGATCAGGCTTATAAAATGCTTATCAGCTGCCTGGATTTTTATCCTGACTTGCAACAAAACTGCTCCATCCTTGGATCCTTCACAGAGCATCTGGACCATGAGCAGAAGGTTTTATTTTGAGTGATGATGTTTTCAGAGTAGCAGAGCTTTCTAAACTCCTTCACTGTAGTGTGGAGACCTTGCTGTGAAGCAGGGAAGGTAAAGAGGGATGATACTCATGTTTCCGTAGCAGAATGCACTTCAGACAAGTGCCTTTGTAATTGATTAAAACCCCCTTCATCTAAGTTGTATATGGTGGGCCAAAGATCAGACTTGGCACTGCAGATCCTCTGCTCTGTTTCCTGGTGTGGAGTGGTTCATGATTCCATATTAATTCTGTTTTATTGTTGTACTAGAAATTTATGCATCTTCCATGTGAGTGACAAGGATTTAGTTAGAGCTGAGTCTAAGGGTGGTGTCCCTCCTTGGCCTTCTCAGTTCCCCTCCATGCCTGGGGTCAACCCAGAGACTCCGAAGTCTGTGAAACGCATAGAAGCTGCTGAAATGCAGCTTTGTTACCCAAGCAGCTGAAATCCAGGAGCAGTCATGCTGCAACAGGCCTGCCCTCCTGCGAGAGAACAAGCTGCAGGGTGACACATCAAAAGAGAAGGGCAGCTCCGTGGTGTTCTCTGTGGAGATCAAAAGGAAGTAAGCAGGGCGGCTCCTCTCCTGGCTGGCCCTTGAGACTGCTCATCTCCTTCTCTGTGTCCCTTTAATCTCAATTACCTCCTAGAAGATCACTGTTTCAAGCATGTGAGATGGTGGTGGGAAAAGCTCATCTGTGAAGTGGCTAGTGTGAGGGAAGGGAGCCTGGGTTGCATGTTGGGGAAGAATTTCCTTACCCTTTGTGAAGAAAGCATACAGGAGAGTGAAGGTTTTAATATACCCTTCTAATACAGCCAGCATCTTCATGTCCCATCAGAGCAGGTGACCCAGCGTGAGCATAGAAGAGGGCAGGGGAGCTGGGTGCGAGCTGCCCTCTGTGGGGCCTGGTGTCAGTCTGTACCTAGAGAACATCAATCCCCTTCTGCAGCTGCAGTGCCTTGATGGTACCAGGGCGGGAGGTCGTCTCTGCAGGGCTGCCGTTGCATTTCGTCAGGGATTAGACCTCGTTGCTGCCAGTGCACGGAAGCAAGTGAATTAGCAGGGCAGTATTTGAAAATTGTGAGGGCTTTTCAGGAATGTCTGTGGTGGCTATTATCCAGGGTTCTCGGATCTCCTGGGACTGATTTGTTGGAGTAACCGCTGCATTCTCTGTCTGGACATTCCCAGCCTGACCAGTGCTGGCTCCTGTTGTCCGGGGTGGCCAAGTAG
Source organism: Morus bassanus (assembly GCA_031468815.1). Classification (NCBI taxonomy): domain Eukaryota; kingdom Metazoa; phylum Chordata; class Aves; order Suliformes; family Sulidae; genus Morus; species Morus bassanus. The sequence continues at coordinate 993,740 of CM062594.1, forward strand.
GGCAGATGCTGAATTATTTATGGTCCTCCAGCCCCTAGAGCAGGACGTGCAGTGCATTCCTTACTGACTCAGGTTGAGTTTTAACCCCACATCTTAACCATTACTTAAACAGGTGTTGCTTAGTCTTTTCCTCAAAATACCCACAGTTGTTACTCAGGACAAATGCCTGAGAACTGCTTTTGGTTTGCCCTGGATCATTTCTGAGCCCACTGCAGATCACCTCTGTGGACAACCTTGTCCTTGGATCAGAGCAGCCACGGTGACCTGTGAAAGCACCTTTTCTACCTTGCCTCAACCAACCTGTGGGACTTTCCAGAATGGTGTGGCTTCTTCCGTGACACGTACAGTGCTCAGGGCAAGCATTGCCTTCATGGAAAAACCATAAGAGAGCAGAGGTGTTGAACCTGAGAGCATGGGCATGTGTAATGAAGTATTCAGCCCTGAGTGGAAAAGATACTGTCTGAAAGGCTATGGCTCAGTGAAAGGGAACAGGTGAGCCTTGTAGCTGCTTTGGAGAGGAGGGAGGAAGAAAAGGAAAGTAGATGTGGATAAAACTTGGGAATGAAACGTGATATTCATTCGGGGTTCCACCTGGCCTTTGTATTTATGAGCTCTTTTCTCCTGAGGATTGTATTATTGATGCTGAAAGTAGGAATCTCATCTGACCTTGCATACATCAGTGCAAAACTGATTTGGGGGGGGATTCCCAAGGCCAAAGGATGCATCTCCCTGAGCTGTAGGTTGAGGAATAGAGTAATGCAAAGGAAAAAACAGGCCTGTGCTAGGCCTTTCTCCCCCGCGGTGCAGGTTTCCCAGGTGACTAGTTAGTGTCCCAAACACTGATCTTTGCCTTGGGGGGAGGTGGAGAGCGGAGGGCTGCTCTGCTTCTCCATGTTCTCTCTTGATCTGCGTTTCTAGCTGGTGCTGTCACCAGCAAATTCTCTCCGCTCTTTGCCAAGGCTGCAGGTCCTGGCTGGTAGCTGTTCCCTGCTCTGGATGCGTGTGTCTACGTTTTTTCTGAAGACCAGCTTCAGCTGGTTTGGGTGAAGTGCTGACTTCAGGCATTGTGCAGAGCATGACTCAGAAGGGTAGAGGCTTAGGGGACAGGGAGGAAAGTCTTTTTAAGGAGTTGTAAGCTGTAAACTACAGTGAACAGTATTGGTAGAGGTAGCCTTGTTCTCTTCCAGGTTCAAAAGGAGGAGTATTAAGGATTTACAAAGAGCTGGCACAACTGCAAGGCAAAAGAATGTTTTATTGGTTGTGTAAATGCTTGTAAAGCCACTAGTAAACCTGATAATGTTGTGTATGTGCAGGTGTGTATGTAGGGAGGAGAGGAGGAATGTACCAAGAAGGTACCTGGAGGTTTCCAGGGGACCTAATGTTCCCTGTAGAAGTACATCGATGACTGTCACCGTTGTCATCAGTGGAGAAACTGGTTGATGTGGAACCTGGTTCCTTTCAACTCCCTGCTCTGATTTCAGGGTCCAGGGCAGGTGGGCCCACTGAGTCCATCAGTTGCTAGTGCAGCACCTTGTGTAATACCATCTAAGGGTAGTCTTAAAGACTTTGACTCTTGAAGAGCAGAGACGTTGGAAGGGGCCATCGGATCTCTTAGAGGGAGGTCGTGGAGAGCGGCTCACCCAGGTTCCTCTCTCTGCGGTATATCTATGGATATCATGTAACAGAAATACAAATTTGGTTGTGCGATAAGATGGGAGAACAGCCCATTTTCCCCCCCCCCATCACAGGAATTGCTTTGCATGTGCACCTGCTGTGGGGCAGAGGCACCTGCACTGTGGTTGCACGATGGCAAAACAGGAACTGGGGGGCAGTGAAGATGGCAATGAGCAGGTTGGTCTGGGCCTGAGGGGCTGGGGGAAAGGAAGGGGGCGGCAGATGAGCTGTTCCTGAATATAATGCAGAAGTTGGACACCTCCACATATGAGAGAACACACACACCCCCACCCCTCCACTTCCCGTACGCTGGCATTTCTTTGACAAGACGTCAGGGAAGGCACTTGTCAGACAATTTGCTGATGTGGAAGCTTTGAAGCCTGCAAGATTTGCCTTCTGCGCAAAACCCAGCAAAAGTAGGTTGGAGCCGTCTGTCCTGGTTGCAAGCAGTTCCCTCCCCACGGCAATGGACGCTGTAAGATCAGAGCTCAGCAAATGCACAAAGGGAAGCGCCAGGCGGGGCCGACAGCCTGCTCCCTGCTGCGAACAATGCTGACACAGCCCTCTGGGGCTGGGTGGCCCAGCCTCTGAATTCTCCTTTCCCAACAAGGTGGAAAAAGAAGCCTGAGCTGGCTGCGTCTCCTGAGGTTCCCCAGCTCAAGGGCCGTCTGCCTGCCCCGATCACCCTCCTAACTTCAGAGCAGTATTTGCATGGACTGGGGGACACAAATGTGTGTGCCGGGAGGCTACTTCTACCCCAGCATAACTAGCTAAATCTGTTGTTGCCCTTTTAGGAGTACCAAAGTCACTCCTGGCCATTCTGTGCTTCCCTGGCATGGTTCATGGAGTGTAATTGAGCAGTTACTAACTCTAATACATTCCTGTGAATTCAGGAAAGGTCTCACTAGCATCTGAGAACTGAAAGGAGCACTGCTTTGTAGGGCTACTTCAGACTTCTTCACCAGGGATTGTATCAATGCAAGGTTCATGGCTCAAGAGGTGAGCTCCGGATCTGAAGACCCGCTGAATTTTGCAGGTTTTTGGATTCGGGTGGAAAGGCTGGAATAGTGCGTTCGAGGAGTAAAGGCCAGTTGTGAAATGTAGATCCACATGTGAGACTGCATTTGGATCTCACTGCAGACTAAACAAATGTGATTCTGCAAGGCTTCTTAGATGATAAACACTGAGAACAGGGGCAGTCATGTACATATGTGTTAGACGTGTCGGTTCTGCTTTGCAAGAAGCAGCTGTTTGTTGTGAAAATGTAGGAAGAATTTGAATTTTTTCTTACGGGGTAGGATTTAACTGAAGAATAAGGGAATGTTGTCAGCCTTGGTTCCAACATCACCTGCAGCAAACATGAGGCAAAGAAAATAAGGGGGGTAATGTGAATTGGAGCTGAGCTATCACACAAAGATGAGTATCTGCTTTAGTAAAGTTAGAGATGTTCACAGGATTAGCTTAACCTATTGGGAATTGAGCTATGAAGATGCTCCGGGGACTGGAGCATCTCGCTTGGGAGGAAGGGCTGGGAGACCTGGGTCTGTTCAGCCTGCAGAAGAGAAGGCTGAGGGGGGACCTCATCAATGCTTATAAATACCTAAGGGTGGGTGTCGAGAGGAAGGGAGCGGGCTCTTTTCAGCGGTGCCCAACGACAGGACACGGGGCGATGGGCACAGGCTGGAACGTGGGAAGTTCCACCTGAATATGAGGAGAAACTCCTTTGCTGTGAGGGTGCCGGAGCAGTGGGACAGGCTGCCCGGAGAGGCTGTGGAGTCTCCTTCCCTGGAGACACTCAGACCTCGCCTGGACACGGTGCTGTGCCCCCTGCTCTGGGTGTGCCTGCTCGAGCAGGGGGGTTGGACGGGGTGATCTCCAGAGGTCCCTTCCGACCCCTCCAGTCTGGGATTCTGTGAATCTAATGCTAAATACATCTGGTTAGGGCAGCACAAATTCTGTATCCCTTAGGGGGTTTTTTTGGTGAGGGGGAATGTTTTTGTCCCTTCCGCTTAGCAGCCAGAGGTGCAAAAGGTATTTGATGCTGCTGAAGGAAATTCACTCCAGGCTAATTAAGGGCCTTTCTGCCCCTGCTTCATCTCCTACCAACAGCCAGGCCCTGCCCCGAGCATTCTCCTTTTCTTGTTGCCAGGCCAAGTCTCTCCTCAGATTTCCAGTTACATGGTGGCATTGCTTAGAGTTGAGCTTCACAGCCCGTGCAGACAAGCAGCGGGGTTCAGAGATGCTTCCGCACGCATCTATGCACGTAGATGTGTTTGTGTACACAGGAACAGTTGCAGGTGTAGCCTCGGATGCTGCATTCACATGCACAGATTGTGCCTGGGCCTGATAACTGTGCACATTCACTCTGGCCTGTGCAGTGTTTGCTCCCTGCAGTCTGTTTTCTCTTAAATTACGCTATCTGAATTGCTCTCTGCTTGATGTTATTGAGAAACAAGAGCACGTAGAGAACATTAAAAGGTGAGCACGGAGGGAGCTGGGTGGGATGTGTAAGTGATCCAAGACTCCATGTCAAAACATCCCCACCCCATTCCTTGCATGGCTGGGATGGTTTGCAAAAAGCTCAGACTTTGCAGTAAATTGCAGAGAAATTGGCAGAAAAGTAACTCTCGGAGGGGCTTAGTCCAGCTCCTGTAAAATCCACAGGGAGTCTAGTCCCACTATACTGCTGTAGCCAACGCTCACTGAAATTTTGCTTATTCCACTTAGGTTTAAGCTGGCAGAGAAGGGGCAGATGCCAATGCTTGTTATTAGCAGCACAAATCAGGAGCAAGGTGGTGGTGTGGCGTTGAGAACAGTCAGGCTAGCGTTAATCTTAATTTGCCAGCTCTGCTGCTTGTGGACAGCAGCATCCTCAATACAGTTGCAAGCTGGTCCCAACAGCTCTGTCCTCTTAGTGCTGTCAAGTATCTGCTTCAGATACAAACCTAGGGTTAATCTTGGAGCTATGACGATAGCGGGGTTTTAGGAGGCTCAGGAGCATCGTAAGTCTCTCTATGCTGGTGCTGCCTCTTCCTTGTGCAGCTGGAGGACCTGGATGGACAAGCACAGCCAGGCTGCTATGGGTTGTTTACTTTGCTTGAGTGAAGAACTGGGGCTCTTTTCTGATCAGGGTGGCAGTAGGATAGGATCAGCCTGCTTTAGGAAAGAGAAATTGAAATGCTGACCCTTCCCAGAATCTAGTGCTGAATAGGAGGTGCAGCCAAGAGGCAATTGCCAGTTGTGAGGCAGGTTTTTAACTGGTGCAGACGGCTGGAGCATTGCTGCAGTCAAGGGCTGGTTTATAAATTCAAAGATGTGACCCTGAGTTGCTTCTTACTCTACTTAAGGTTTTATCAAGGACTGAGAACTTCTGCCTTGCTGGAAGCTTCATGTTTCTGGGTTACAGTCAGTCATTTTGCATTGAAATTCAGTCTTGCCAACCACTGAATCTTCTACCTTGGTCCACCTGGGCCCCCCAGGACCTTGCAAAATCAGGGGCTTTTCTCTGGAACCACTTGTCATTGTTGCCCTAGATAACGTGTGTTGTGTAATTGGCAGAGCACACTCCAGATACGTACGTGGGCGAATCTTCCAGGGAGAACTGAATTCGGCGCTCAGGTCAGGACATGTCCTGTAGGTGTTTGTTGCCATGAGTATGAGCTGGCTGTCCGGAAAGCTGCCAGCAGAACATGTATGGATGGAGTCCTCCTGCTTCATCCACACCACCTTGGTGCGCTGAAAACTAGGTTGGAGAAAGCACTGACACAGAGGCTGAGGAGCAATCCGTTTGTGGGAGCAAAGGGCTTGTCTGATGCTAGCTCAGGTCTGGCTCTAATGAGGGGTAAATGTTGCATGCTGCTCAGTTTCAGGTTTCCCCCTGGGCAAATCCAAGGCTAAATGAACTTCACGATTTTTGTTAGTGACTTGTGGTCTACTGCTTTAAAAGAAAAAGGCAGTTGGAGTTGATCCCCCTTGTCTAGTTTGTAAATCTTTTGGGGTCCCAGTTTTTGAGTGTGTTCTGTTGTTGGTAGGCTAGAGCTTTGGTTTGAACCAGGAGAGCAACTGTTCTTCCATGTTCCTGACTTCAGGAATTGGGACTTAAAACAGTGTCACCCACTGCGGGGATAAGCTGGTGCAGCATCACTGACTTCAGTGAAGTTACACAGGCTTCAATCCAGTGAAGTGCTAAGGGAATGCTGGATTTACACCTTGCTGAGGTCAGTGGGACAGGCAGGTGTGCATCCAGAGCGGATCTGCAGCTATGGATCTGAGCTGGTGTTATCTTACTCCTCGTTTTGTATTTCTAACCCCTGCAAACTACACAAAAGGCACCAAATCAGCATTCTTATGTTGGTAGTGGTGTCTTTCAGCCCCACTGTGCTTATCCTGCACCAAGGAGCTGACAGATCACTTTGGCTATATGATAAGGCTCTGGAAGATTTGGAAACCAAGCCACAGATGTTTTATATTCCCTTTTTAAAGTGTGAACATTTTTTATCTGTGTGTGTTGGTGGGGCAGCTCAAAGGGGCTAGCATTTGCTGGGTGGCAAAGATTGCTGGCCAGGGGAGGTCTTGGTGTTGCACCGGGATATCGCTAGCCTGAGAAATGTTGGAGACAAAGGAGATTTTGGGACTCTTGGAGTTGATCTTAGTGCCATAGAGGTGGGTAGAGCTGGGCACATGGGCATTAGGGAGCTGGAAAACGTGCATGCCAAGTTTGCTAATGCTAAAAAATAGCCAGGCCCATTTCCATGAGCAGAAGTTGGGCCCTGATGGCTCCAGCCCCTGCTTTGCACGAGGAGGCTGGATGCTGGGTGAGGCTAGCGGAGGAGCCCTTTGCGCAGAGGGGGCTGCCTTGCCCTGCAGGATCCCCTTGCAGGGCTACAGACAGCCCGCCCTGACCCTCTCCCCGGCGTTCCCAGCCCTGTTTGCTCCCTGCGTCAGAGCCCCCGCCGCCTGCCCCGCGGTGAGTCACAGCTGGGATTCCTCAGCTCTGAAGTGGTTCCTTCTCTTTTTCTTTCTCCCCCTCCTCCCCAGGTGCTGAGCTTTTTTTCCAAAGCCTTGAATTGAAGGGTGTGTCTATGAAATCGCGCAAACACACGCAGGCCCCAGCAGGAATGGGTGAGCACCGTTCCCATTATGTTATGAATACCTGGCCGATTGCCACGGGGATCCTGCCAGGCTGAGCAGCCAATCTCGAGCACCTAGACCTGCTGAGCTCGGGGGTTTTGCTCCTCTCGCTAAGTCATTGCTTTGCAGAGATGGACAGTTTTAATCTCTCAGCAACAGCCATGTTTTTGTACTCGCTCGGCCTGCTGCGATATGCCAGTTCCCACGGTTAGCAACTTCCCAGGGTACTATGCCGGTAGGGGTGGAGAGTTGAGCAGGCAGCTCCGGCAGCTGGACTGCCCATCCTTGTGTGTGACTCATCTCGTCCAACCTGCAATCTCAAATATTTTCTGTTGCCCTGCCCTACACACTGGGCACTGCCCCAGCTCACCCAGGCCCCTCCATGGATCTCAACTCGATGTGCTGCATCAGGTTTGGAGGCTGTCTGGTATATTTGTGCATTGGAGAGATCTGTCAGGCTGGGAGGGAGCTTAGCTGGGTGGTCTGGGCCCGAACCATCTCCGTTTCCCGAGGGTGGACATGTGCCGTGTGTTGGGCTTCTTCCACCTCCTCAAATGCACCATGAGTGCTCGGTTGTTCCTGGTGAGGATGTTGAGGGATACGTGTTGTTTAAGTAGCCATGCTTAAAGCTAGCAGGGAGGATGCAGTAGCTGAGACTTCAGCATGACCTCTCAAGTAGACAACAAACTCTGAACCCCAGTTACCAGCTCTGGTTGCTAATGCCTATAAAGGCCTAAGGGAGCAGGTCTTCTGTGCTAGCAGTGCCTGCTAGCAAGGCTAAGTCACCAGTGAAGGTCTGCGGTCCATGCCATGATGCGCTGTCAGGCTCCACAGTTGAAAGCTGTCTCAGACTCAGCTAGCATCTGTGCAGAGCGAAGATGATGAGTGTGAGGTTGTAAATGGTCTCTGGACCATACTGAGTTTGGAGCTTATGAAACCTGGTACAGACAGACCCTGATCTGAGCTGCAAAGCCTCAGTCCTGATCACCAGTAGTGACCTGACCTTCTTTGTTTTCCTTTGTTTGCTCAGTAAAATGGGCACCAGCTCACGCGCGTCTAGCCTTGGCATCATGACTGCCCTCTGGACAGGCTGGCCTTTCCAAGCCGCAATGCACTTTCCACACTGGAAGGAGGAACGTCCCCATCTCTGCCGAAGCCTGATGGAGGTTAGCATGGGCCACAAACCACACACCCCTCCTGCCAGGCAGCGACAGTCTTGTTCGTGTCCCCATCGGTGGGCAGAGCTGCTGCTTTTCCCAGTGCCCCTTTGCTTCTTGCCCTGGATTCCCAGAGACTCCCACTGCCACCGGGTGACGTTGCTCTGTAGCATAAACGGTGTGTGCATAGAGGGGAGAGCAGGTCAGGAGGTGCTGGGAAATATTGTTTTGACTCATGCCTTCCAGGGAACAAAACGTTGCCCTCCCACACACACTGGTCCCCACCCATTTTGCCCCCATGCTGGGTCTCTGTCCTCCTGGAGGGCTGTGCAGGATTAAGTATGGGCAAACATCAAATGGCTAACCTTATTGCCATTTTGTTTCAGGTGAGGCTTCCTCCTGGCCTGTGATGGCCTTGTGGATACACAGGAATTTGGGCTGGGTGGGGAGTGTGTTGAAGCAGCAGCTGCTGCCGCCTCGCTGTGTGTGCGAGTCCCTGGCATGCCTGGAGGCAGAGGTGTGGGACCTGCTGGCACTCCCACCCCGTAAGCCCAAGGGCAGCGAGCTGACACAACTCTCCTGGAATCTGTCCCGCTCTAACCAGGATTGTTGGCAGGTGGGTACCAAATCTTGGCAGTGCAACAAGGGAACGCTGGTTTCTCTGAAATTCTTGGGCTCGTTTGGTCAGGGTGCTGGCATGTGGAGTCATGGCAGAGTTGGCATGTGCATTGCTGCGGCAGAGGTGGGCGCTGGGGCCTGGAGACAGGACTGTGGGGCTGGGGGCTGGATGGGCTGGCAGCGCAGGGTCTCCCCTATGCCCGTCCTGGCTGGTAGCAGCTTGGGTCTATTTTTTTTTTTTCCCTAATCTGGGTGCACCAAGTGATGGGCCAACCATGTCCTTCATTCCTCCTCTCACCTTGGGCCGAGGCAGTGAGATGTAGTACCAGGACCAGGAGCCACCGGGCTAGAAGGCTGCCAGCCCTGTCGTGCACTGGTTTTGGTACTGCTGGGAGTCCCAGCCGTGATGGGGCGATGCATGGAGTCCCCCCCCATGATCCAGTTCCCCTGAACCAAAGCCAGGCTGAGGACATCTCAAAGGTGAAGCTCCCTTAGCAGGTCTGTGCAGGCTTCTGTCTCCCAGGCACTGTCTGGGAGGTAGAGACCCCAGGGCTGCCCTGAGCCAGCCAGGCGCAGGTAGAGATGGAAACTAAGCAACAAGGATGGCTGCAGGACAGAAGAAGGTGTTTCACATGTCTGGGAAGGTGAATAACTGGAAATAGTTGAAAGAAAGGGGCGGTTGCCCCTTGCAGCAGACAACCTGAGCTCAGCTTGGCCACCCTGGGGAGTCTGAAGGGCTGCGGGAGAGGAAAGCCCCGACTGGGCCACTGTCCCCAGTGATGAAATCACACAGGGCAGAATTCCCCCCCTGTTTTGTGCCAGCTGTGGAGTGGGCTGTGTGGAGGTGGCCTGCCTTCCCCTGCTGCAGGTAGAGCTCTGCACACCTGGCAGAGGAGGCAGGGCGTGGGCAGGGGAGGATGGGCCCTGGCAAACTGGGCAAGGCTCCGGTGTTCACATTCCTCCCCGGATTGGCCACGGAGAGAAAAACCTGGCCTTATATGGTCAAAAAAGCCAGTGCCGGCTGCTGCCGCTCCTCCCTGCAAAGGGAGGTGTGGAGAGGTCTGGATGGGCTGATGGGGTCGGGCATGTTTTCCTCCACCCTTCCCTGCTCTCCCCTCCCTTCTCCAGGTGCCCTGGAGACAATTGCAGCACTGGCTTTGCAGCCAGCGTGGCTGATTTCTGGGGCTTGCAAAGAGGGTGGTTCCCCCCAGCAAGTGCAGCTGGTTTTGTGTCCCCCAAGAGCCAGGGAGGTGATGGGTGGGCAGCCAAGGGTGCCCCTTGGTGGGGCTGGAGATCTCTTCAAGCTCACTAGACAGTAGAGACAGTACCAGTCACTGCCTGCCTGATGGTTAAACCTCTTTCCTGCTTGCTAAACTCCCTACTCTCTGTCCTGAGTTGGAGCATTTGGTTAGGAAGACTAAATTGTAACCCCCTCAACTTGGTCCCATCTTAGGCTGCAGGCAAAAACAAATAGGAGAAACCGAGGCACAGTTTTGTCCAAGGTCATGCAGGGAAAGGAAATTAAACTCTTGTCTTTGCTCAAGACTGGGGGAGTTCCTTTTCCCAAGGGCTGATTTCTTGGGGTGAGCTGCTTTGGTCCCTGGAAACGGCTGTGCCAGGTGTAAGGCCTGGGAGATGAGCCTGGGGGATCTGTCTTTCTCCTCCTGTCTTGTGCCCTGTCTCCTGGAGTCGCTCCAGACATGAGCTGGAACCAGGGGGAGCAGCTGTCGGTGAAGTAGGACTTGGCAGATTAAACTGGGTTGGAAATTGGAGTGGGCTTGGGGGTGTTTTTGGAAGGGTGCAATTGCACTCAGTGGGACTAGGTGTAGTGGAAAGTCTCTAGAGCTCTAGGCCATCTTTTCTCCACCTCAGGAACACACTTCCATCTTACATCCCACACATTTAACAACATGGAACATGTGGAGGGATTTCCGCCCCCCCGCTCCAGTACAGAGCATGAGCTCGGCTTGTACCAGATTTCCCCAGTCTAAATTTACTTGTGTCTATGAGCCCGGCTGCTCTGAGCCCTGTGGAGGACTAGAAGATAGGCTGTCTGCACTGAGACCAGATCTGTGACCTGTTTTAATGGGAGCCTGATGGGCTCTCTCTGCTTCTGCCCAAAGGAGCATCCCTACATCTGGAGGGAAAAGAGAGATGGGAGAAGAACCAGAAATGCGCCTGCATGCAGCTGGACAGCTGTTTCATGGGGAGCAGATGGGCTGAAAGCTGAGTTTCCAAAGGAAAACATGGTTTGTCTCTTTATAAAAAGTTATTTTTAGTGTTTTCTTGCAGGATTTAGCTCTAAAAGGACAAAAAAGTGGCATGTCTCTGCAGGTTAGAAAGGGTCCATGGCCTTTTTCAGAGTGGGGCTGGCAGCGCAGCCTCCAGCCAGAGCTTTCAGTGTTACTCACCAAAGCCAGACACCAAGGAGGGGAAGGTGACAGGTTTGTTCCCTGGACTGGTGGGATCTGATCGAGGGAGGTGTTTCTCACTCCTGGTAACTCTGCTGGGAACTGATTTGCCTTCCATAAGCAGATCCTCAGACTGATTCGGAAGTGTGTGTGGGCTACGAAGGAATGAGATCTCAGTCTGTGTGCAGTGAAACAAATCTGGGCCAGCCAGGCCAGGCTACAGGCGTGATTTTTACCAGTATGTGAATCCTTGGTGGGTGAGGAACTTGCTTTCGGATTGGGCAAATCTCTGTGTCTCAGTCTACCTTTGTAGCCAGTGTTCTACCCTTTTGAAGCATCCAGGGAAAGATCTTGACCGTGCTTTGGTGTCGTCTTTCTCAGTGCCTGGGAGCCGTTTTCCCGTTTTCCTGGGAGGCTGGGCTTGCTGGAAGGAAGGAGGGGGTTGTTTGGGATGTGGGAGCTTATGTGATCCAGGGCTTGTGGAGGCCTCTGAGCCTCCTCTTTGGAGGCGTTTGCAGTGGTGTCACCTGCCCAGGAGAGGGAGCCTGGAGCTCACACTTGGGTGCTCCCCACCCCAGGAGGCAGCGGCCCAGGTATGCGGAGCCCTTAGATGTGGTCTGGGGCTCAGACTCTCCCTGCTTGGAAGACAGCAGAGGAGCCCTGCCGCTTCCCTCTGTCTGCTCTGGCTTGTCTTCTGGACTCCAGCCCAGTTGCTGTTGTGCAGACATGAATATTTCCTTGGTGATCTTCCCTGCCGGAGTCTGCCCCACCAAAATCAGCTCTGCCCCCTGCTTTCAGCACATGGATTTATCTGTCCCTGGGTTTTGCCCCTGGGCTTTGTCTCAATACTGGGCCATGTCCTGGACATCTGATGTCTCCTCTCCCCACGCTTGGGCAGATGCTCCAATCTTTGGCTCCAGACAGGGTTTGAGATCATCTTTGGGAAGCCTCTTGCAGTTGAAACTGATATGGATTTACCTGGAGATGGCTGTGCTTTGGATTGCACAGATGTAGCTCACCAGATAACGCGGATGAGCTTGCTTTTATTCCACTGATCCCTTTAGCAGCAGCTAAATCTGTCAGCCGCTGTGTTGATTACTGTGCTGGCTCAGCATCCTTGCCCTTTTAGGACTGTCCCCCAGAACCCCGAAGGGGATTCTGAGATCCTGAGTTGATGGTACTGCCTGTTATTTCTCAAGGGGGCAGGGGGTGTGATGCCCTTCACTGGACAAAGAAAAAAGATACAGAACTTCCCCAGTGAATTTAACAGCTGGGTTTAGGGCTGGCTGTATGTCTGGTGGAAGAATAGCTGCAGAAATTAGCCCTGAGGAAGTGGCTGGTCCTTCAGATGAAGTCAGTGCTTAAGGGGTAGTATGGTGGGGGGGAAGGACAGGTGCATGGGCAGGTACGGGTGTCCCAAAGCAATGTGACTATCTCAAGCATAGCTCAGCTCCCATCAATGGAGCGCAGGAATTATTCTGCTGCGTAAAATCACTGCCCTGGTATGATGTGGCTTGGTATATACTTTCCAGTTGTCAGTGAGGAAACTGAGGCACAGAGCAGTGAAGTGACTGAGACAGTGAAATGATGAGTTGGGCCTTCTCTCCTGGGTCCTAGAACAGTGAACTGAACCCAGGAGTCCAGCTTCCTAGTCCCCTGCTCTGGCCTCAGGGCTCTCTCCCAGTCCCCTGGGTGGTGAGGGCTCAGAAGCAGCAAAAAAAACCCACCCCAAAACCCATATAGCAGAGAGGGAAAACAGCTAGAAACTCTCATCTTGCAGGACTGGGCTGCTGTCGAGCCCCTGCCCTTTCCAGCATGGCCGCGAGCGCACATCTCTGACACCCTCTCTTCCAGTTCCCCCCAGGTCGAATGTTCAGGGCTCCGAAACCCTCCCTTTCCACAGAGGTTTCATTCTGGGCAACACTAGCTCTGTGTTTTTCCTTCCCACCCTTGCTCGCAGAGCCTCGGCCGCACCCTGCCTTACAAGGATGCCAGGCTGTTCAGAGCAGTCATTCATGTTCTGGGCCTCATGCACCTTTGGTGTCGTGCAGCCTTGCACAAACCCAGCACTGTTCCTCCAGCTGGAAGGGCTTTTGTTGAAGGGCTCTGCTGGGTCCTGCCTCCAGGGGAAGCTCTGCACTAAAGTGCCATCTCCTTCTGAGCTGGGAGCTCGCTCATAGCTCTTTCCCATCCCTGCCAGTTTGAGAAACCAGATTTAACAGGTGGGGACTCTTTCTGCTGGCCTGGACTGTCCTCCCATCCTTTGCCCCTGTACCCTTTGAGCTGACCCTGAAAGTGCAGTGTTTTTCTCAGGTGGGCAGCAAACAGCAGAGCAGAGATGCTCCCCATCTCAGGTCCTCTAGCACCTCTGGGGGCCTTGTTTGTTTTGGATCTCCCAGGTAAGTCCCTTAGAAGAGGGTGTTTTTGGGCAAGGAGCATCAAGAACCCGCCCCGTGCTCTGGAAGGGCAGCTCTGAAATGAGGAGCTGCATGGAAGTGTGGTTCCCCTGAATGGATTTGGGTCCCAGGTGCACAGAAGTTCCCCTTTGCAGAGGTGCAGGGGGAGTTTAGCAAGGGGAAGCTTTGTGTAGATGAGTACGGTGGTGAGCGTGGTGGCCTGTGCAATAACCCTTCAACTCCTGAAATGTGCTTGAGCTGCTCTGTGATTCAAAGCCACATGGGAGCCTGGTGGCAGAACAGCCGTGAGCTCCCCAAAGCCTGGGCTGCTGGCTCTGCGTCTGCCCCTCCATCCCTGTGTACTTCTTTCTGGGGATGTGGACCAAACAAATTACCTGGGAATCAATTCCAGCTTTATTTGACTGCCAGTGTTTAGCCAGAGCCCTCAGCTGAGACCTGCTGGCATCTGGGGAAGGAATTGCTGTTTCGGGTGGGCTGTGGTAAGAAATTCGGAGAAAACCAACAATACAATGCATTCTGTATGACACTCAATACTTTATTATAACAGCCATAACCCTGGAGAGCCAGTGTTCTGGTTACATAGACGCTACGGTAGTTGTCTATCCTACAGAAATGTGGAAATACTGCGGTGCACTCAACGGAAATATGCCAAGAGACTATTTACAACTCCTCCCGTGAACTCAAAATCTGGGAACTCAAGTGGGGCTGTGTGGCAGTGGCTGAGGCCAGAGCCTGGCCTCCTAAAGAAAAATACTGCAGGGCACTGTCTATGTTAGTTTGTGCAAGAGGGCCACAGAAATGTCTGTGTTGAGGCCAGAACATCCCCCCCCCACTGTGCTCACAGAGGGACATGGCATCTACAGAGTTGGCTCTAGTAGCTTTGGTGGGACATGACTGGTGTGCATTGGCTGGTGTCAGCCAGGTAAGATAAAAGCTGCTATGTAAGTTCAATAAATATAAAGACAAGTCCTGCTCGTTGTAGTTAAAAGGGAACCAATATCCCATTTCTAGGACCTAGCACCACTGTGTGTGGAGTCTGGCGTGCCTTTAGGCGAGATGGGAGGAGATGCTCTCTGTTAGAGAGAGGTGGCTTATGAAAACAGAAGTTTTGAAGAATTTAAGCTTTGGTGACATGGGATGGAATGAGGGGCCACCCAAAAGGCAGTAAAATCAGTTAAATACTCTGAAGTGGCCAAGGATCCCCCAGTATAGCCAGCATGTTTGTCACCGGATATGCAAATTCGGATGTCACAAATCCACCTGGCTCAGGTTGTTTGCATGCATCTCCCCACCAGCTCCGTTTGGAAAGCTCGATGTGGCTTTCAGAGGAAGGCAGCATCAGTGAACCCCTCTCACAGACACGCACATTGCAGGGACAGAGCAGAGAGAATGATTTTGTAATACTGGTAAAATGGCTGGGCTGATGGCTTCTGGCTGCTGTGTTAAAAGCTTGTGTAAGAATACTTTCCCCTCCTGCCAAGTTTCCTGTAGGTAGATCTCAAAGGTTGTGAATGCAAGTCCTCTGGGGAAACAGACCTAGAGAGGAAGATGTTGGTGTGGGTATCTGAATGGGAGAGTCTCTCAAATCCTGGGTCGGTTTCTGCTTGTAACTGGTAACAGAGATGTTAAATAGGATGTTGTAAAGACAAACTTAAAAGAGACAGACAGCCTGGAGTGGATTCTCATCCTTTGTCCCTTGGACATCGGCTTGAGTTCAGGAGAAAGTGCTTTGGCCTCGTTTGGCTACAGATGCCAACGGGTCTTGTGCTTATGCTATGGGGCTCCGTTTCTCCTAGGAGCATTCTTCAGTGGGCAGGGAGCTGAGCTTTGGCCGGGCACCGCTGACGAGGGCATCTGCTTCAGGTGTCGCTGAGTTGTCGTCACTGTGGCTTCTAGAGGGCAGTATCTTTGTGCTGCCTCCCTTTGGCTTCGTCTCGCCGTTGGTGCTGCCTGTTCCTCTTGCAAACAGCTTGGAGTTTCTCAAAGTGCTGGCAGAAACTGCAGGGGTTGGGAGGGGAATGAGAAGGGGGAGGTTAGAAACGTTTCATTCACACCCTGCTTTACCAAGTTATAGGAATGAAACCACTTACAGCGCTTTGGTCTGGAGTGGATGGTGCTGATGACTGCGGGTACTGGTTGCTCCATGCTGTGAACACAAGGACAGAGTGTGAGGACACGTATTAACCTCTGCAGTGCCAGAGAGATGTAGAGGACTGGAGTTTGGCCTGCGTGAGCTGGGCTACATGGGTAGAGCCGAGCGCATGGCTGGATCGTGAAGGCTAACTCAACAGCATCTGGGCAAAGCGACATCTAGAGAAGTGCTGGAACCCTCCAATCTGGGGAGTCCAAGGAAAACTTCAGAGCAAGAAACAGGGCTGAACTGTATAGGGACTGCTGGGATTTGTTCTTTCTTTGATCAAAGCTTCAATACCAGACTCAAAGCGTGGGATGTCTGCTTTCTCCCTAGGTGTCTGGGTGCATCCCTTCCCTTCTTCAGGCACAAGGAAGCTCAGCTTACCTGCTCTCCTCCCCTTCCATCAGCTTCCTGTAAGTGAGGATCTCCACATCCAGTGCCAGCTTGATGTTCATCAGTTCCTGATACTCTTTCACCAGATGAGCCATATCCTCCTTGCTCTTCTGTAGGGCTTCTTCTAGCTTGACCAGTTTGGCTTTGGCATCCTTGAGGGCCATCTCACCATGCTCTCCTGCTTCTTTGATATGCTCCTCTAAGTACAGGCACTGGTGTTGCAAAGGGAAAAGGGTGGTGGAGGCGTTAGGTGTGTTGTAGTTTCAGACCTGTACCTCAGAGTTTTGTCACCCACCCCAGGACACACCTGGCTCTTTTGGGACACGATGCAGGACCTAAGCTTCTGGATCTGTATGTTCAGGTCTGCAATCTCCCGTCGGCTGTCAAGGAGGTGACCCCCGTAGGTGCCTGACTGGGTGCTTCCTTCATTCAGCTGCAGGAGAGATGGAAGAGTAGGTTATCTGTGCACCTCCTCTGCTGTAGCAAAGGAATCTGTGAGGATTCCCACTGCCCTTGAGGAGAAACACCTAACTGGGGAAAAAATAGCAGGTGTGTGGAAGGATTTAAGGCTCATTCTCATATCCTCTTCTGGCTGTAGCTGTGCCAGGTATAGAGCACACTGTCTCTTGGTGTTAATCACATTCTTGCTGTGTTTGGAGGAGGCACCAGTGGAAGGTCATTTGCATCTTAGGTGGGACAAACTGCCACTGGGAGATGTCCTTGCCTTTCTTCATACACAGTATAGAGAGCCTAGAGCAATGAAACTACTAATTTACACACCTGAGTTAGGAGGAGTTGATCTGGGTTAGCACCCTGTCCCTCCCTCCATTCCCGGGTGTAGTCTGTCCTTCCACATCTTGCTGATTCCTGTAGTTTCTAGGCTGATCTCTCTCCCTCTTCTTTCCCTGCCTCTCCCCAGTATGAATCAGATAAGGAGACAAATACCTTTCTCCTGGTAAGTGCTTCAGCCTCCTCCCAGCTCCGAAGAGCCAGGGCTTCATACTGGGCCCTCACTTCTTCCACAATTCTGCTCAGATCGAGTTTGCATGCATTGTCAATTCCCAGTACAACAGAAATGTCCTTAATTTCTGTCAGCAGCTCCTCGAGTTCCTGAATAGCAAAGAGAATAGGACTGAGATACCAAGTAGTCAACTAAGCTACAAGCCAGGAGAGAGCTGAACCCTGGCAGATCTGCTGTGCTTAGCTAGGCAAAGCATCTTCCTCGTGGAGATGGTGAGATTTCCTAGGTTTTTGGTCTCTGAAGTTTGGAAGCTGGTGGTATTTTCTCCATAAAATCCAGGCTAGGGTGTTGGTTTGGGACCTTTGGATACATCCTGACAAAAGAGTGCATTTGTACTGCATCAAGAGCAGGTTAATTGAACTGATGATCATGCTTCAATATCTGTCAATATTCAGATGGTGGGCATATATGTCTTGGGCAAGAAATAGGGCAGTGTGAATCATTCTGCAGGCTGGTGGTGCTGGAAAGGTGCCTTTGCTGAGCTCTGCTTCAGTATCTGGAGGAGCCGTGGCTGCCACTTGGGTTATTATAGTCTGCTTTGTGTCTAGTTAGAGAAGGGAGAAACAGTACCCTTCTCTGAACACATCTGTCACTAGCAAACCTATTCCACTCCCCAGAGCTGCTCTCATATGCTGGGGAAACTCAAGCCAGCATGGGGGAAGCGGGAACATGCACGCGCAAGCTGCGGTATCGCTGACTGGGATATCTGCTCTTGGTAGCTGACTCGGTCACAGCTTTAGGAAAAGGAGCCAAACAATGATGAATGCAGACTCCCCTCAGAGAACCTGAAAAGGACCCTTAATCCATGCCTGTAAACTGCACTCCTGGGTGGTTTGTATCCAGGCAAGACACGACTTGATGTTGAGCAGATGGTGCACACATTGACTTGGCAGCTCCCCCCCAGCCTCAGACTGTTCCTGCAGGGGTGTCACTCTTATCAGTATCTCTGCAGTTGCTTCTGATTTAAGCCAGTGTTAAAAGAGAGCAGCATACAGCTCTCCCCATCTCTTGCCTTTCATCTTGATGTTTTTGTTCTTCCCTTTTGTGCTGAGGGCTCTAATCTCTTTAGAGAAGAATTTGTATACCTTGTTTTCCTTGGCTTCCCCTGACTGGGGAAACAAAGGGCACCCTGAGATGGTGATTCATGAATAACAGAAGAATACCCCACCACTCTTCCAAAGAGCAGGATTATCAGTGCAGTTTTTCCAACTGGTGTTTAATCCTTGAGCCTCTTTGTTAAACTTTGAGCAGGTTAATAGCCATATGAGAAAATGCATGTTTATTGCAAATACTTGAGCATCCTCTGCCAGGAGAGCTAAAAAAAGAGAACCTGGTGGTTTATTAATGAGGACTGAGGCTGGGATTTTCTTCTGATTCATACCAACATGCTGTGAGCAAAGCTGTCAAGCAAAGTTTTCCTCATTTGCCCTTCCACTGGGTATGTGTGCCTAGACATTGATGTCAGTCAAGTCAACAGGTACAGGCGAGAAAATGACTAACCTGAAAACAAGCTATTGAGAGGAGAGGGCAGAGAGAGAGGTGGAGGGTAATTTCTTTGCATGAAGCATGGGTGTAAAAAAAAAAAAAAAAAAAAATGCAGCCTTCTACCAGGACAGCAGTGTGGAACCTGGAGGAAATTGGTTCAAGAAGGTCCTCACCGCAGAATCTGATTTCCAGCTACCCCTGCGAATTGCCTTGCACCAGGAATAATCTTATTATTTTAGAGAAAGTAAGGCTTCATGGTTAGCTGCAGGCAGGGCGTGTGTTCTAACACAGTTCTGAAATTATGCAGGCCCTTCTGCCTCTCTGTGCCTCAGTTTCCCCACAAGGAATGTTAACGTTCCTCTGTCAAGCATTTTAATTGTTTGTATTGGTAGAATTTAGACAAATCATTAGTATTCCCAAAACACTGCCGAGCCTGCTTGGTAACATTTTACAGGCTCTGAGTAAGTGACTGTAATCGCTTCGCCCTGTTTGAGTAGAAACAGGCACACTGCAGCCTTTGGGTTTGTCTGAAGGGCTGCAGACTTTGCATCCTTCCCCCCTTGGTGAAATCATACCTGACTGCACACTTCTCATTTAAGTGGAAATGGAGTATGTTGGATTGTGTTAAAGAGCATCCAGCACCCCACTCGGGTTCACCACAGCTTGCCCTGTTTTGTTGTGATCCTTCCTCTGAATCTGCATAGAATAATATTCAGCTCGCTCATGGCCTGGGGTGTTTGGTCTCAAGGCAAAGGCTATCAGTGGGGGTTAGGAGCTGAGCCTAGGACCGGCCAGCTCAGGAGTTAGGTGGGGGTCCTGACTGCTGGAGGGGAGACCTGCTGGAGCAGCCTCCCTGCAGTAGCTGTGGGGCAGAAGGAACATCCTGATCAAATTTAAAATGGAGCTAGTTTAGTTAAAGAAAAGGGAGTAGCTCCTGAGACCTTGCCTTAAGCCATCGAATAGTTGTCTGCAACACCATGCAGCTCCTCTGGAAAAGCTCTCATTTTGGTGTAAATCTTGGAACAATGCTCTCTCTGTAGTAGAACTGCCCACAAAAATGCCTTGTTGTTTGGTTGTTTTTTGTTTTTTTTTGCCTAGTAGCTTGCATGTCTGTGCCAGGGCCACTCTCCCAATGGCATTTTTACCTGCTCGTAGATGGTTTTCTTCAAATCCATCAGCTCTTGGAGCCCATTGAGTTTTACCTCCAGCTCAGTTCTGTGCAAGGAGCTCACATCTAAATCCTGCAGGAGATGGAAAGCGTATTAATGAGTAGTTTGTCTTTGAGTTTGTAGCAAGAAGTCTTTCCCGCTGCCACCTCTCCCCCAGCAAGTGTCCTGCTTCGTATTTATAGGCAGGTACTTGTGAAACTGCTCTCCTGCTCTACAAGTAGGGAGGCTCCTTTGTGGACCTTTTTTCTCTGCAAGTTTGGTGGGTTTCTGTTGTTTTTTGGTGGTTTGGTGGCTTTTTTGGTTGGTTTTTTTGTGTGTTGAACGCTTTGGTGGAAGTCTCAAATGAGGTAGGGTGGAGAAGGAAACAGGCAGGGCTGGTCCATATCCACTCATCTTTTGTTCACCACAAAAAGCACAGCTTATTGAGAACTCTGATGCCATCCACAAAAGTCACCAGAACTGCCCTTACTGGCTGATGACTGTGTTAGGGAAAACATGCAATTAGCCATTATGATCATCTGCGGAGAACGTTTCCTCTGTCTAATAATACCCTGCATTTCTGCACCTTGGATTTTTTTTTTTTTAATGTAGAGGCTGTGCACAAAGCCTTCCATTTCAGCTGATATTCAAATACAGCTACTTCTTGGGCGGGATGTTTAAACAGGGTGTGGCCATGCAACAGGAAACAAAAGCAAACACATTTATCAATTTCCAACCTATGATGTCATTCTGAGATAATACATGCCAAGGAGGAGGGGTGTTGCCTCGGAGGGTCCTGGGGTGCAGACCTCTCCAGGCCAGGTCTGGCCAGTGCAATTGCAATGTGGTTGGGTGCAGGCATGTTCTGACCCCCGGGTGCTTCCGCCAAGAGCCGTGGGGCTTTTCTGTAACCACAAGTGGCCCAGACTCACTTTTCCCATTGAAATGGTGACTGTGTTCACCGCTCTGCTGTCCTCCCCAAGAACTTATTACCCCACAAATCATCTGTGGTACAAGAGCTAGCTTTTGGCTAGCTCTGGACTATCTTAGCTGAGCCTGGACAATCTTGCCTCTCCAGGCTCTTCTGTGACCAGGCAGAGCTGGTGGAGAGCCCATCCAGATGAAAACCTTCTCTTGCCACTGACCTTTTTGAGCTCCATGAAGGTGTATTCCATGCCGCTACAGAGGCGAATTTCATCCTCGTATCTAAGGAGAGTAAAAAAAGCAGTAAGAAATTACACATGGTGAAAGCCTCTGGGATGCTTAAGGTTGTCTTGCTGGCCCCAAAAAGCACTGGTATCAAAGCTTTCTGCTTTTACTGCAATGTCCCACCTCCTTGACATACTCTAGACAGCAAGCAGAGCTATCTCTTAGGTGTGGGCATCTTGGACAAGAGAGAGGATAACAAGCTGCCACATGCCAGGTGCTCTGTAGTAACACCATGAGCACTTCAAGTCTGAAGAGCCCCAGAGTAGAGAGGAGGTAGCTTTAATTCTAATTTAATTTGAGGGCTAAGCAACCTCAGGTTACCTCACATTTGCCACAGAAAGAGAGAGTAGGCATGGAGAAGTGGGGTGTGGTGAGTTATTCTCTGTGAAACCCAGTTGCATGCCCAAGAGACTCCTAAATTTTCACCCTAAGCCTTCCTATTCTATTTCTTTCAGGTATCCTCAGCATTTAATTTCCAGACTCTGAGAGTCTTCTCAAGGGAGAAAGCTTCGGCTTGTGAAAATTCTGCGAATTCTGGACTGATGTCATAACTTATCCTAGGTGTAGCACAATTTGTGAAGTAACACAGGACCTGGCAAAGAAATTCGTGGAAAATAGTGCCCACAGAGCAGAAGGTAACAAAAACCGGACGGGATAGGGTGGAGTCCTAATGGCTAAATATCCAGCAGAGGAACCAGCCCCGCAGGTGTTTAAAAACAGGTTTGATAAGGCAGGACTAGGATAGAAAGACTTAGTCCAGGGGCAAATGCATTTCTTGACAGCCAGCAGCAGACACAAGAGGGTAGCTTAGGGAATACACCAACCCTTTTTGGCTCTTGGGACGAACATGTGGCTAGCCCTGACGTTGCTAAAAGCAGGTGTCTGGCTAGGAAGCCACAGTCCCTCTTTTGGGCCTGGTGTGTGACCAGGAGCGGTTGGTTCGTTTGCCATGCAGGAGCATTATGTGGTGGATGTTTGGTATCTCCCACTGTGCTGCTGGACACGCTTTGGGAGTGTTGGCTCTTCTGCTGAGACCAGAGCAAGTTGTGCGCTCAGGTGGCTTCCCTGCTCTTCCATGATGCCTTGGGTTCCTCCTAGCCTAACATGCTCATAGTGTTTCCAGGCTCTGAATGAAACCTTTCGGTGCTACTTATAGATGTCATCAAATTGGTATGAAGAAGGCTGAGACCTCTGGGAACGAGGTAAAATGGCATCTCCTAACAGAACAATGATGATAAAATCAGGAATGACAGCCATATTCTTTTGTTTGGTGGTCTGGTGCATCGTCACTCTGGTTACGCTCGAGAGCCTTCCCTGCTGTTGTACAAACCTTTAGGAGAAAGAGGAGCTGTGCCTAGGAGCAGAAGGAGGAGGAGAAGATATTGGGAATGCAGCACAGGGGATTGCACTGCAGGGCAAGGGGGTAAGTCACGCTCAGGAGCTGACCTGAAATATCAAAAGCAGCTCCCTGGAGCTGTTGCTCCCTCCACAGAGGGGATAGTGGGGGCACAGAGGAGATCTGACTGGCACAGACTCTACAGTTAGGTGCTTCTAAGGTTCCTCTTGGGTACCCCCATGGTGTTAAACTCACCCTCTCCTTGCCTGCTTTTATAAGTCCAGGTAGTGTGGCTAACAAGATTTACCTGTCTGGTTTCTCTGCTCTTCAGCTGGAATGTTAGCCATGCTGGCAGAACTATGTACTGAGCTTAATTACAGCCTGCCACTCTTCCTTCATCCTCATTGCATCTCAGCCCAATCCCAGTCTGTCCCAGCCTGCTGAAGCAGCTTCGCACATTGCCGGGCGCTGACATAAGCTTGCATATTGAACAAACAACACTCCTGACTGAAAGAGAGCAGGCCCAGCCAGCCAAACACGCTCACCACACGGCTCCGGAGGGACCTGGCGGCTGGGAGATGACTCACATGGGGATGGAGCATTCCACAAACACATTACAGCATTTATCTCCTTAGAGATAATCCTCAAGCAGTCATGCATTAAGGCATACATCCATCCCATCTCGATTCATGCGCTTAAAACACACTTGAGACAGGCGTCTGGTCGCCTTGGGCTCCTTCCATAGGCAGTGAAGCAAAATCAGAGGTGAACCAAATCTCAGGCAGGCTATGTTCCTCTCTGGATGTGCCTTCAAGACTACTGTAGGGTGAAGATATAGTGGTGGGATGGATCTGAGCCTAGTGGCATGAAATTAAGTCAGTCTTCCTCTTGTGGAACAAGAAAACGGGGCAGGAAGTAGCTGAAAACCAGCTGCAGAGGTAGAAGGTAGAGGGGTGTTGACTGTCTAGTCTTCGGGTGGCAAGATCTGACTAACAAAATCCCTGGATCTCAGAAATGGATCCTCTAAGGGCTGTATGCCCCATCTTTTCCTGCAGTATCTCCCCAGTGCCGTACCAGAGTAGGTCAGCACAGGCAAAAATTCCCTGCCTTCTCATTCAAATGGGTCTTCGCACGTGCAAATCACGCCTGTGGGGAGCTGAAGCAAACACTTGTGCAGATGGGCACCTCTGGGCAGTTATCCCTATTCAGCTATGTTTCCGTATTTGAGTTTTTTAGCTTGACTTCCTAAAGAAGCAGGGTTTGAGATGCTGTGCTAGCCTCCAACCCGCTTCCCTGTCCCCTCTCTGTCCTTCTCTGTTTGGAATTGCTGGTCAATGGCAACCTAATTTGAGAAGGAGGTGCAAGTGTCCTAGCTAGTTAGATCTCCTGTATGATTTTTGGAAAGCAGTCCCTGGATATAGAAGACAAATTAGGGCCCTAGAGAGGGGCACTGACAGGCAGATTTCACACGTTAGGTGATCTGTTGACCAGCAGCCTGCTTGGGTGGTCACTGTGTGCATGGTGTGTTACATCTGGAGTGCGGCAGCCGGGGTGAGATCATAACCAGTTAAATTTGCTAGTGAAGTTATTAGCTTTTCCTCCCCCCAAAAATATCCTTTGGGAAAAGAAACCTCCACAGGAGTTGGACGCCTCCAAAATTTGCATAGTTTAGACAGACCATTTGCTCCAGAAAAACAACTGGGCAGAGGCAGCCTTCTTGAAGGCGGCGTGCAGGACTCAACAGAGCCAGTGTGGGTTAGGACGGGGTTGGATCGCTGCCTGGAGAAGGCTCAGCAGAAGCAGCAGTTCTCTCCCTGTGAATCACTAACCGCTGGGAGCAGCACAGTGGATTGTCGCTGTCACAGAAATCCACCTGCACTGGCTTTGGGTGTTAACAGCACCCAATGACAGGGTGGGTTTTGCCTATTTGCTGCTTAGGTCAGTCCCAGCAGGGCTTGTGCCTTGCAGCTCACAAATGGGAGAAAGCAGAAGGGGAAGGCTCCGCAAATGAAGGAAAAGTGCTTTGAGGAACAGTGTCACTTCTGAACACTGTTTTCCTGTGGCTGTGTAGTCCCACAAAGCGGGATCTCCTCTCAAAACTGATAGTTGGGCTAGTCATGTGCCCCATTGTGGATTCTCTGCTGTCTAATACTCTGCATGCGCACATGCTGCGTCCTTATCCTCTGTGTTTGGTGTAGAGTGGGTCCTGTTCCTCTAGTCAGTCTCTTTTTTTAATTTTGAGGGGTGCAGCATTCCTGTCATGACTATCCTGTTGTCCAACTCGGTAGTAACTGTCCAAGAAAATCAAAAGGTAGGGGGAAACACACAGACAGCCTGTTTGTATAAGCACCTCTATCCTTAAGAAATCAGGCTAAAAAAAAAAGATGAAGCACCAGGCATAGGCAATCAATGAGGCAATTGAGTACAAATATGAGTACAAACTCTGAGAGCAGATATGGGTGACTAATCTGACAGTTCACCACCATCCCAATCATTTTCCTATCTGGGTTTTCCTGACTGTCAGGGAATAAGCCAAGAAGTATCTTTTATAACTGCAGGGCCACAGAGCAGATATTTCCTCAGGGAAGTGCAAGGAAGACCAAGTGCTCCAGAGGGGGATGACAGGTCTTAATCTTTTTAGGGCAGGGAGTAAATGGCATAATCCATATTGTGGCTTTGAGCCAAGCTCAGGGTTGCTACCTGTCAGCAAAGCAAGCATCATGAGCCCAAGTGTTGTACTGGAACCAACATCCAAATAAAGAGCAGCCAGACACCCACCACTAGGAATTTACGGATTTCGGGCACCTGGGTGTCAGTGTGTCACTTCTTGAAGGGTGCCGTGCATAACGATTTCAGCATAAGGACAAGAACCAAGCTCCTATTCCTGTTCCACCACCAGCTCACTCTGTGAGCTTGCGTAAGACATTTAACTGCTGTGTCTCCGTTAATATATCTGTCAAGTGGGACTATCGGTCCTTCCCCTAATTTGCACACACGTTGAGTAGCTGGTTTAATCAAAGTCTGCAAAGAGTTTTAACATCTTTGGGCCAAACTCACTGGACAGGGCACTGTTACTATTCTTGCATCACTTCATACATCAGGAGCAGGTTTGGGTTATTACTACAGCGATGTCTATCGGTGCCAGCGGAGGGGTAGTCCCTTAGCATCACTGTTCTGTTTTGACAGTGCCCATACATGGCTCTTTGCTACGCATCAGCATGGAAGACTCCAAAGATCTTGTGTAGGCAGATGGGTGTAACTGTAAGGGAAAGTATCTAATTGTGGATTCATCTGTGGTATGTAAATGACACCGATAATAAGAAAAGCATTGTCTTCTTGAATGAGCACATCTCAAATGCTCTTATCTGAAGATCTCAAAGCTCTTGGCAAATTCAGTGATAAGCACGTGGCAGCTGGTCCTCCCTTAAAGTTTCAGCTGCCTCAGTATTTTCTGTCAAGTGGTTTTCTGGGTAAAAGTCTGGCTTTTTGGTCGCAGCAGAATTTTGCATTAAATGTTGTGGGGTGAAGGGGGAAAGGAAGGGATGTTTGTTAAGACTAAGCAGACTAGATCCAAAAAATGGTTTGGGGAGAAAGTTCTGGCTTGTGATAATAGTGTGGAGAATAAATATTTCTCTCTTTTAGTGGCAGTCATTCCTGATAATACTGTTCTCCAGATCTGTTCTCTGGCCTAAGGCATTTCTCAGATGCCCTGCACTCCTTGGTATTTCACTTTTTATGCGTTTCCTTTGATCTCTAGTTATCAGGAAGAGGCTAGGGTGCTAACTTCTCAAATACACAGTTCTGTGCACACCAGACTAGGAATTTGTTTCTGGGACTAACAGGCTGTCTCTGTTAAGTCAATCCCACGCTACTCTTTGTGCACACAGCTGAACTGATACCTTGCAAACACGTACCCCCTTGTAACAGCCAGCTAAGCCAGGCACCTACTTGCTTCGAAAGTTATCCATGGTCCTCAGGACCTTTGTTAGCTCCGACTCGAGATTTTCCTGTTCATAGCTGAGTGCCTTCATCTCTTGATTCATTTTGCTCATGTACTGGTCGTAGATGGCCTTGATGTCCGACTCGGAGTGGGAATTGTCTTGATCCTTCAGGAAGTTCCACCTTGTCGTCAGGATTTTGTTCTGTTGCTCCAAGCACTGGACCTGCAGAAGAGGTTTTAGAGACATTAGTAACACCAACAGCCAAAAGCAAAGCTGGCTGCTTACTGGCAGGGCAGGAGACATTGACCTGGAGGCCTTCAGACTAGTGAGAAGCTGCTGGAATCAGCAGAGATTTCTAGGTAAGAATTAGAAATCCCCTGAAAATTAGGCCTGAGGATGGAGGGTTATAGGGACTTTCAGAAGTCTTACACATTACCTACTAATTAATTTCTGGATAGAATACATTCACATCAAAATGAACAAGCATCTTTTATTAAGTCACTGAAAAATAAGAACTGTTCAATGCTAGTCCCCTTTGCCTGTGAATATATTGAAGCAAAGGCTGAAAATCCACCACAGGTCATACACAGATGTCCAGGGTGAACGAAAGTCAGATTTACTACCTCGGAGTGGCACAAAGAAAGATAACTCCTCTCAGATCTGTAGGATTGCACCATGGTGAAGTTTGAGTAATGAATCAGAGTCCTGGTTTGTATTGCAAAGCAACATAGACAAGGCCTATGGGAACACTAGAGAATAAGCAAAATAATTACAGGCTCCACGTGAGGTCTATATGTGCGTGCGCCTGTCTGCCTGAGAGAGGATACACTGCATTTTCATCCACCCACTGTTTGATGAATCTGGCACTTGTCTTTCCTAATATTCACAATCTTAACAGTAATGCTCAGTGTTTAACAGTTTTCATCTTCAAAGCTCTTGGCTAACTTCAATTAATTATCTAATTGCTACCTCTCATTGCTCTGTGAACAAAACCAAACTCCTTCAGTCACATTTTGGCTGGTGATTTGTGAGTTGCCTCTAACAGTGTCCTCCACTCTATCATGGAGATGATTCAACGCTGATACTATGCCCTGTGCGGTGTGAGCAGTGGGGTGCAGATGCTATCAGGCCTTGGCCTTCTGCTTGGCCTTCAGCTTTGACTTTAACTTTCTGTGGCCCAAAGCAGCGTCAATGCATTGAAGAGGCAGAGTTCCCAGCTGCTGACCACTGCACAGATGCACAAGGTGAGAAACAGCATCTTTCCCAAAATGCTTCTTGTCTGAAGAGAGAAAAGCAGGAGCAGAGAGCAGCCAAGCAAAGCAAAAGCACTCCAATGCTAACAGTCTGTTTTCAGCAGAATGGATGTGAGCATTGGGATCTTCCAGGTCTCGCGGTTAGACACCTAATCCCTTCTTCCTGGCCGTAGGCATCCCATCAGTAGTCCGGTCTGCTAACTGGCTGCTTTGTCCTGGCACAAAAGCAGCGTGGCACACTCTGTGTGTGTGCGCATGTGTGAGGCTGAGAACCAGAGGATGATGCTGCAGCGGAGCCAGGAAGGGGCATGGCAAGTAAATAGCCTCCGGGGCTACCAGGAGCCAATTGAGCCATTTGTTCTCTCTGAGGCATCTCAGGAACTGGGGTAGAGCATCCCTCCGTGGGGCTGAGGTCAGCCTGTGGATTGGCTGTAGGGAACAGCCTCTCATATCAAGGCAGCTTCCCTGTTTGCTGCTGTGACGGTAAATGATTGAATGTGTTGGCTGTTGTTCTAAGTCCATCTTTGACCCTGGAATCAAGTCTCAGTTCCTGAACATGCTCCTAATCCTTAGCTGCTCTTGTTCTCCCTCCCCCAAACTCCTCAGTTTCTTTCCTGTTCCCAAACCATACCCATCCACTGGGCTGAACTGCTTACATCTTGGCTTCGTCCCTCTTAGCAGAAATTCTTCCTTGCAAAGTCTTTTAACATGAACTTTGCAGTCGAAGAATCACCCAGATCTGGCCTCATTTCCTGGAGAATCATGCCTGGACACAGAAGAAGCAACCAAAGTTTGATCCTCGGAGGCCTCTACCTCTGTGCTGCTCAGACTAAAGGTAGGGTGTCAAACTGGGGCTCCATGACTTGGCTTTTCCCTGTCTTCCACCTGGACATATCTGGATGGAAAATAAATACTAGCAGATCTGGAACAGCCTGCTGGAAAACCAATCGCAGCAAACTCCTGAAGTTAGTATGGTCAATTATCTGAGGAATTAGCTGCTCAGGCTTGAGACCATCTGAATTCCTGATTAAAAAGACAAGTTCTCTTTTACAAGGAAGTGTCATTACTTTCCTCTGGAATGAGGGCCTGAGGCAGTTGGCTGAAGTTTGCCACTTGATGCACCACTTGAAGCTACAGCCTTCAAAGCTAAATGCAGGAGCTGCTAGCACTGAAGTCAAAGCCACCCAACTATGGTGGGGTGTTTCTATCTTCTGTCCATCAGGCCCTGTAATGCACACTTATCAGCAAGCCACCAGGTTGGGTTTATCTGGAAACCTGGAGGCTCTCTCACTTCTTCCATCCCTGTTTGCACAGAACAGGCTAGTGCATGTGGTCTGGCTCACGTACATATTGTCACTGCATGGTCTTGTCCCACCTCCCCTACCCCCATCCTTTCTGCTGAGGTTTGGTTTCTGAGCAGGGCTAACATCCACACAAACCCCGACCTCTCGATCTGGATGGTCAAAGGACCAGTCCTGCAGCACATGCAGCACAACCCACCTGGGTGATTTCCAAACCAGGGGTTCTCCAAATTCACATTGCCAAGATCTGTGCTTGGAAAAACACGGAGGTGAGGGCTGCCATGCCCCTCTATCTGGGGTCAGCCCCCGGTACCGCCGCACGCCTGTTGGCACATGTACATGTGGTTGGTTCACAACTATTCAGTTTAGAAAGATGCTATGGGAGATGGTTGCCCTGCCCTTCTTCTTCCCAGTGTGAATCCAAGTCCTCTTAGAGGTAGAGTTAAAACAAAACAAAAAAAAATCCCAAGCCATAGTAGCTTGGCATTGAGTGCCTGTATTGTAGACTGCAATGAAGCAATCCTCCTAGGAGATTACCATCTGTTTACAGAGCACCAGGGCTTTGCAGAAACCTGCCTCGGCTAGATGAGTTGTTTTCCTTTGAGAAAACCTTCTGCCTTCTCATGGATCTTAAGAGATGAAAGCAACACTTTCTTGGCTAAGCGCACAACCCCTCACAATAAAAACCACAGAGGAGGGAGGTGGTGGTGGTGGGGGGGTGTCTCCCTTGCCCACCACGTTGCTATGGAGGTGAATTTCCAGCTCTCTTTAGCAGTTGGAGAAGAATTTGAGCTGCCGCCTTAACCAGCGTCACTGCCCATGGCTGTTTGTCCACTATGGGAGCCAAGGCCTGCTCTGTCTGGCACTGTGCCTCCATGGCCCTGCCTTTGCTGCTCAGGCAGGGCAGGGTCCCCGAGGGCAGAGCTGCCCGTCCTCCCCAGGGACCCATGGGGTGACGGGTGCAGCAAAGGAGATGCACGGGCTGTCGGATGCCGCTGACCACAGATGCGGCCCGGCTTCAGCTAGAGATGATGCTAACCCTTGTTAAAACAGATAGCACTGAAGGAATAACTAATTGGGTAATTAGCCTAATATTCAGAGCCTGGCAAAGGTTAGCTGAAGGCCTTCATAAGTCTCCTGAGAGACTGGTTAGTGTTTGTTTCCCCACCGCCATCGTCATCCCCATGCTGCACTCTGGTCCTCAGTAGCTCACCTTACCTTCTCAATTAGGGTCACAAACTGGTTGTTGAGCAGCTTGATGTCCTCTTTCTCCTGCTGCCGCATGGCTTGGAAGTCGGGGTTGATATCAAGGTGCACGGGGGCCAGGAGTCTCCTGTCGATGGAGAAGGAGGGGTAAGAGGAGCATTGGTATCCACCATCTTCGTGGAGGCTGAGAGAGCTATAGCCATTGCTGGCCACCCCGTTGGGACTGCAGCGGCCCAGGCGATCCGGGGACGTGCTGGCTGCTTTTCCTCTGCTCATCTTCCCTGACACCTCCCAAGAGGAGAGGGAGCCACCGGTGAAGGCTTTGCAAGGGTTAGTCATGCTCAGCTTGTGGCTCTGCAGCTCGAGGGGAGGGGAAGGAAGGGAAAGGGGGAGGAAAAAACTAGAGATGAAGTTTTCTTGCTGCTGCTGCCTCAAAGGGAAGGAGAGTAGTGGCACACTGAGGAGTTTGGTCGGCTTAATTCCTGTCTCCTCAGCTCGTGGGTTGGCTAATGAATTACAAGCACCTGTTCTCCTATGTTCATTAAACGGAGGAGGGTGTAACCGTTGATGTAATCCAGATCAACCTGTTGGCTTTTTTTTTCCCTCCTCTCTCTGTACCCTCCTTTCTTCAGGAGCTTGTTTGTGTGGTGAGGGCATAGGCACTCGCAGCAAAAACAAATCACTCACAGGTAATTCGCTGGGCCCCAAGCGGCTGCTTTCCTCATCCTTAAATGGTGAAGAAAGCAATCAAAGGTGCTGGGCTGCAGCAGGCTCAGGGAGGACGGTTCTGAGCACAGCTGCTGCGCTAGTACTTGGCGCATGGAGCCTGGCTTCAGCCCCTGGCTGGTTTCCAGCCAAAATCTGCAGGAAAGAATTGTGATTTTATTTTTTTTTTCCCCTGTGGGAGTGTTTAAAATCATAAAGAAAGAGTCTGAACTGGCGAAGGGTAGGAGTTTGGAAACGCATCTCAAGCTTATCGTGATTAGACATGCTCATTGTCTTCCTTTGACTACACAGGCACATCACAGAAGCTTCTGGTGCTCTGAGTGTTTTAGGGACAACAGGTCTGGTTTTGAGACCCCTGGTGTGAGGACCAAGAGTCCTGAGGTTATTCAGTCATCTGGTCTGGCAACTACAGAGACCTTCAAAACCTCTAGAGACCAACTTGGATCTCAAAAGTGCCTAAGTCCATCCTTGACTTCCGCACTCCCACTCCTTGAAAGGCCTTTAAAAGCTGGCACTGGAGACACCAAAAACCACTGTCTTTTAATGACTTCTAGGCTGCTAAGGTGGCACGCCCTTAAATACCTGTTTGGACCTAGGTATAAATCAATGTTGGACATGGCTTTCTTGAAAGCATTTTCCTGTTTTAACTCAGTTTCTCATGTGAAAAATCAGGACAGAAGAGCACCCATTTCTGCCTGGTTTTGCCTATTGCATTGCAGTGTTCTCAGGGAACGGGATGGTCTTCTCTGGCCAAAATTGAGGCTTTCCATTTTGTGGGAAAGCTGCTGTTTTACAGTCTGGTTCTGCCCCATGTTGGAAGACAAGCTGGGAATTTCCCTGCCAAGTGATGTGAAAGAAAGCTTGGATCTGTCACAGACCTGCTTCAACAAGAAACATATCTGATGATGTAGTTGTTTCTGTCTTAAGAAGACTTCAGAAGGAAGATGACCTGTTCCAGTAGGGTTAAGCTTTTCTTCAAGCATAGTTTTAATATTTTGCCAAGAACAGTGTGCTTTCACATGGTGTGCCCATCTTACCAAAACACCCTTTGCAGGGAAAATGTTTCCCCTGAGGATCCATCTGAATACCAGGGCCCTCACTCAACGGATCCTTGTCAGGACTTTTCAGTTTAATCCTGATGGTGTATTTTAAGGATTAAAACAAAATTTATGGCTGGGAGATGACAAAGCTCATGGCTCTTGCAAGGTGAGGTGAGATTATCTATCTCATCGTGGGCTGCTCGTTTGTGGCTTTGTGGTTGCAGGCACATCAGTGTTCCTGATTAGCATCAGGTCATGGGGTCACCTGGCAGGTTTTTTGCTTCATCTGGTACTGAGGGCAGTTGTGATGGCTCCCTAGGAATGATCCCTCTGAGGGAAGGAGATGGAGGTGAAATTAGGCCAGTTCAGTTTAATAGCGGCAGTGTTCTGCACTGAACGAGGTGGGATATTGCACGATTAAGTTTTGCAAGATCCCAGGAAGCACTGCTGCAGAGAAAGCACTGCTGGTCATCGCATCAGCAACCACATCTGCCTGAGCATCAATCCCTACTCCTTTCTCCTCTAAGCATCAATTCTTTCTCTCCTCCACTTTTTTTTTTTTCTTGAAATGAGTCCTCTAACACTGGATCCAGCCTGTGAGGATATCCAGTTTGGCTGAAATGGCATCTCCCAGTGCAGAATGGCACAAAAAACTCTCCTGGTGATCAGCTCTAGTTGTAACATGTTGCTTGGTGCCTTTTGAGCCCCGGTTCCTATATAGCATCGTGTACTATATCCCACACCTCTCTATTAGGTGCTGGAGGGGGAGCAGAATCATTTGGCCACACAAAGATGCAGAAGGATGATGGGTTAGGATTAAAGCTGCCTTTAATCCTTGGGAAGGGCAGGGTGGAAAGCCATTTCCCAATGGGAGCATCGGGGCCACTCTACTCTGAGATGAGCAAGGCTTTTCAAAGTCCTGCTTCCTTCCAGAAGGATGGGTGTAATGTGCAATAACCCTCTAAGGAAAGTGTTTGCAAGTGGTCATCTCTGCTGGCAGGTGATGTGAGGATGTGTGGGAAGAGCTTGCAGAGAGAGGATTAACCTGCTTTCTAACCTCTCCTTTCTGGGTGCCAAGGCTGAAGCTCCTGTTGTCCCACCTGCTGGGCAGAGGGGCGAGGTGGGGATCCAAGGTTGCCCCGTTAAGGGGAGACACTGCTGCTCATGGTGCTGGGTCCTAGGGGGACCCTAATTTCAGTCTAGCCAGGGCATTGCTCCGTGGCAACCCCCAACGGCCTGATGCTGAAATGATACTGCTCTTGGGCATCATAGGTGCACTTAGCAGTGCAGAAACGTGGCACCCCATGCTGCCTTTTCAAGGATGGAGAAAGGAGGGCTGCTTTACACACTGGCAGCCAAAGCCTTGCTGCATGTTTCTCTCCCTTGCTGTCTTCCCTGCCCTGTGGGAGAGGCAGTTGTTAGTCAGGGTGTTTCTTCCCTTCCTGCCGATCTTCTCGATGCTCCTCCTTGGCTAGGTATTTGGTTCAATTTGGAATGGGCTGGTCTCCAAAATCGGGCTTAAAGATTTGGTGCCGGTCTGCTTGGCTGCACAGCAGAACAAGCTAAAAAAGGATGAGTACAAGAGGAAGGTGGTAACAAGGCGGAGAAGGCTCTGGAGGATGCGATGAAGGGTCCAGTCACCTCCAGCTAAACTGCCGTGTCCTCCTACTCCCATACTGTTGCTGCTTGTGTCCTCGCAGCCTGGCCTAGCTTGTCTCCTGATCCATTTGGATGGAGTCATCACCATCCAAAGATGCTGAATGGTTCCAGGATCTCCCATTCTGGATATGTCTGGAGCAAGGCAACGTCTTGCTTTGAGTTTGCAATGTGGTGGTTTGGTAGGTTGAGGTTTGAGGATGGGCACAGGGTGACTGAAACCATCACAGGATGGCTTGGGGGTGCTTAAATCTTGGCAGACAAACCTAGAGACTCTTGTAACCCTTCCCTTGATTCATGGAGATTTATCCCAGCCATCTGGAAAATCACCTTTTAGGGTTATTGGCTCAATATGTATACACATAGTAGAATAATTTATTTATCAAGGTTCCATAAGTAATTGCTGTTTATTAAGTATGGGTAATGTATGAAGCATAAACAACAAATCAGCATTTGCCCCAAGGAATCCGAATGATTAAGGTTAAGCAAGACAGAGACAGGGCTGAGGGATGCAGAGAGCCGCGGAGGTAATGAGTGGGTCAGCAGGATTTATTTAAGCCTCATCAGGCACGCGAGGAGCGTCTGGAGTGGGAACTGTGCATGTTAAGGCAAATGACACATCACAGGGGAATGGCCGATACTGTGGCCACAGGTAGGACAAGGCAGAGCGACTGCAGGTTCCTGGTTCCAGAGAGTCCGGTTCAGTCCACCAAGTTCACTTCAGGTTTAAAAAAAAATAAGAGGGCCTATTTTGTTAAATGTTTGTTTTGCATTTGTTAAATTTGGCTGCTGGCCCTCCTGCTGTGACAGGAGAGGCATTTACCTGCTCTGTGGCATAAGCTGGAGATAGGTTGGTTATACGGGGTCACAGGCCAGCAACGCTGCCCAGAGCTGGGTTTGTGGTGAGGGGCTTTGACTGCAGAGATGCCTTAGTTCAGCTCTGTTTCTCAGCCCATCTCTGCAGTGCCCGGTGAAGAAGGGAAGGTGCTGGGCTGGGCTGGAGGCTTGCCCAGACCAGCGCTGTGGTAGAACAGCCAGGGACACGCCAGTGACCACAGGGCTGCGTGCTAATTTGGGCACGCATGTGGTTTGCCGTTGCTCTCCTTCTCTGACCCTTCCCAACCCTGGGGGGGACATGGATGGGCACCGGGGGAAGCGCTGTAGCCGCCCTGCCCATGCTGGGATCGGGGCACGGTGGCTGGGGACAGGAGAATTTCACCTGAGACTCTGGGTCTTTGTGGACCCTGTTTTGGGGGATGGTTGGGAGTAGCTCTGCAGCCTTCCTGAGCTCCACTCCATCCCTGCTCTTTCCTTCTCTCTCACTTACTCCTTCTTTCCACGCTCATCCACCCTTCTAGTGTCACATTTCCATTCTCACCTCCTCTTTTCATTCCTTTATGTGCCTGCCCAGAGCCTTCCGCATCCCCTGCCTCCTGCCAGCCTCCTTCCCTCCTTCCTCTTTGATTTCTGGGTGAAACAGCGAGTAGCTGAAACTCCGCT
The DNA here is from genome assembly GCA_031468815.1 of Morus bassanus. NCBI lineage: Eukaryota > Metazoa > Chordata > Aves > Suliformes > Sulidae > Morus > Morus bassanus. Next base: position 1,028,496 of record CM062594.1, read on the forward strand.
GTCTAAATCACTTCCCCCAAAATAGACGTCACTCGCAAAGAATTTATAGAAGGGTTTGGAAGGCAGGATGGGACCTGCCCACATTTGCTTCATACTCCTAACCAATCTGCTGCGCTTTTGCTCACGTAGTTTCCAGGAAATTTCAGGTATTGAAAATAAAATAAGTAGGACTAATTAAGTCGTGGTGACATCACTTGTTTCTGCTGGGGTGCTGCAGGCTCTTCCCTTCCCACTGTACAAAGAGGCTGAGTGATACCGTCCGTGCCCAGGGCTGGGGAAGCAGCTGCTGGGCGCTAGATCTCCTCCAGGCAACCGCATCGTATCATCTCCCAAATAAAGGGACTCTGCTTCGTCTTAGAAACCGCTGCTTTATTTTCTCAGTCGAAGGCTGTCTTAAAGTCGATGAATCTCTGTGTCTCCTCGGCTGTCCATCATCCCCACTTGTCCTCCTGTTAACCACTCTGAGCCCACTCTGTTGCTGAGAGCCTGAAGGTTGCCAGTTCCCTTTCTAATAACCTGTCCTGTTACTTTGGCAATTGGCTTCTCTTTTCTCAGTGTCCCTGCTTATGAAAAGAGCATAAATGAGGCACACAATGTGAGGATTTACTGCTTAGTGTTTCTCAATCCACACTTGAGCAAATGACTTCATTCCTTTTAGACAGCACCCAGTATCCACCACTCTGATTACAATCTGGCTCTGAGCTCTTGTGTCACTTTTAATTAGGCACTTTGTTTCTGCATTGTGTGTCATTCTCACATGGTTTGCAGCATAAATAATGATGTATTGTGTTTCAACGGGTACTGCGAACCTTTAACTCTCAATGAGGTTACATGGATATTTATGAGGCCATCTACCTGTTTTGCAACATGCAGGTTCTGAGGCTAAAATACACTGGGATTTTTTTTGGGGGGGAAAAAGACTTAAGATGTCAAAGTGACAGTTAGAAGGTGGACGTTTGCATTGGCAATTGCAGAAACGGATCATTTTGCCCCAAGGTGGGGATTGGTGGCTGATCAGAGCAATCCCAGCCTGCAGCAGCTTCTCTCCTAAAATTAGCGTAGGGGGAGTGAGACCAGAAATTTAAGGGATGGCACCTAAGTGAGATGTCTTTGTACTTTTTCTCTGTGAGGACAGGGATTTGGGCTCCCCCTGCATTTGTCGTCGGGTGGGAGCCACAAGCTGGGAGCAGGGCCATGGTAAGGGTGGGAACGGGAGAAGGGCACGGTGGCACTGCTTGATGCGGCAGCTGCGTTAGGACAAACTGAGGGACAATTTGCTGTGGGATCCCACAAAGATCAGGGTGGGAGTTCCTTGTGCTGGAGAACCAGTGCCTCTACGCCCCCTCACTTGCGGCTGCCTTGTGCCTGTGCCTTTCAGAGGCCACGTGCCCGAATCATCAGGAAAAAGGTCTGAGTTTATTTTTTTTCCCCGGCCACTTACGTGAATTGGATCTCAGTCTCCCACTTTTCGCCTTGTGCCACCAACACCTTTTTGGAATAAATGCAAAGTGGGCATTTGGCCATGCCTACACCTCACCACAGCTTTCCTGGGGCGGTTTGTCGTGCTGCATGCTTCCCAAATGATGCAACCCAACCCTTCCACAGCACGGGCATAGAGGTGCAGGGCACGGCCCGCTCTGCTCCTGGTCAGTGCTTGAATTACTGCAAAGGGGCAGTTGCCACGTGCGTGGTTTTGGTGCTGGGTAACCCCCGGGGGCCAGTTAACTCCTGGAGCCTCCTCTTGGCAGTGCAGCGTGCGGTTGGGAGCTGCTTGCTGTCCCGACGTGTCTGCAAGGGAAACTTTGGCAACAAATGGTGTGCCCTGTAGCGTAGCTCAACAGGTTCGCAGCATGCATGCGGCGCAGGCACGGGCCCAAGTCAGCACCTTGAGGCAGAGGGAGGAATCGCCCGCTTGCTTCACTGTCTTGGCTTTGCGGGAATGGCGATGACGTGGCATGGCCGGGCTGCGTGTACCCGTGCGACGGCCCCGTGCAACCTCACGTGTGCACGTGTGTCAGGGCTACACCGGCACTAAGCCCAGGAGCTAGTCTGTAATCCCTCTTAAATCTAGTACCAGATCTGATTCATCCTGATTTTTAACTCCTGGGGTCAAATTCTGCGCGACTGATTCATACCTGGTGCATGCTTAGTGAACGCGGTAAACTGGAAGCTTGGCCCTGCCTTGAAGGGCCTTTATGCCTTTTTTCGTTCCCGGTAAAGCTCTTCCCCTGCACCGAGGGGCTGTGCAGCCCACGGGACGCAGGAAGGAAGCATCCTCAGCATCATGGAGAGCTGTTCTCACTCTTGGCGCTATTTTTCCTCTTCTCCTTTTCCTGCCAAGCCTCTCTCCTCCCACGCTGTCCTCTTGTAACGTGGAAACCTGCTGCAAGTGGAGCCGACGGCTGGAGGTGGCTTTGGGGTGCTGGCGGGTGTAGGGAGGAGGCTGTTGGGTGCTGGGGCTGGAGGAGGTTTCTCTGAGCAGCAGGCATGGCCATGGGTAGCCCCAGCGCCATGCACTCCTGGACCCGATCTTCCCTCCCCTCCCACAGACCTGGAAAGAGTCATTCATGTCATAGGGAATGTGGGCAGGTGCAAGATAATTACAATTATAATTATTATTGTCATCATTGAATGTATTGATTATGATGGTGCCTGACACAGACCTACCACACCTTCTGCTGCCATCAGCACCCAGGCCTTGGCTCCGCAGCAGGTCCAAGGCTGCAGTCTTGCCCTTTGTTCGTACTTTAAAACCTGATACCAAGTCCCAAACTGGCAGAAGACCAGAGGAAAGGAGGGGTTGTGCTTTCCTTTTTGCTTTCATTTGGAAGCTTCCAACTCTGTCATATTTGGGTTAAAAGCTGGGTGCTGGAGCAGTGCGTCTTGCTGGCTGAAATACAAATTTTGAGATAAAATACCTGGCTGGTGCGACAGCAGGCGGGTGGGAAGTACTGAAGCCCAGATCTTGGGAGCACGATTCTCCTTGTTTCTGTATTTCCCGTGTTTGCAGCTGTAGGAATAAAGCCCTTTGTCTCCCTGAGAGTTGAATTGGCCCCTCTGTAAGCAGAGATAACCATCTCAGCTTGGTGATTATAGCCGTAATAAAATACTTTTAACAAATTAATTGTCTGAATTTTTTTTGCCCTTCTCTTCTGACAGTGACTTCTCTGGGAGGAGGTCCTACACCTCTTTGGTTTAGCCTTTGCTTTTCTGCTTCTCTGCCTTTCACAAAATTGTTCGTGTGTTCACAGGTTGAGCTGTTTTGGGTGGATCCTGCAAGCTCCCATTTTCACACGTTGAATGCGTTAAATTCATGCAGTTCTACATTGAAAACATCCCTGCTGTGGATGTCCCCAGCGCTTGTCCGGGAGAAACTGTCTCTGGAAACCCTGGCTGGTACAAACCACCCTCTGTAGCAGGAGGACAGTTATGCTGAATCTGATGGAGTTTTTGCAATCCAATGTCCCGAAGATTCAAATGAATATTTGCAGCCATGTGTTTGGTAACATGTCACTCCGTGCGTGGGAGTGGAGGGAGGTGATACGGGTTTTACTCCTGCCTCTCCCACATACTTCCTGCGTGCAGGACAGTTTATCTCTAAAACACCGCATACAGTTTGGTGTTTTTCTTTGTTGTTTTTCTTCCTTAGGAACATTTATTGGGCAACAGATCTGTTTGGACAGCTTTGATTTTGCAAAAGATCTTGGAATTCGTAATTGGGGCCAGAGGTTGCGGAGCACCTTTGTTCCCGTGTAGTCACCAGGGTGAAGATGGTTATTTGTTGTGGTAGTTATTAAGAAACCCTGTCGTTGTCCAAAATTACGTTGCGCCAAGGGCCATACAAACACAGGTGAATTAGGATGGCTGCTCTGTTGGATGCTTAGTGTTCTGGGGGAAGTGAGACCTTAATCCTTAAACTTGGAGGTGAAGGATCAGTTGGTGTAAAGTGGCATCACGCCATTGTGTCTGCCCAGGCTGTGTCAGATGAGACACAATTTTGATAAGAGCAATTCTTTCTGATGACTGTGCTAGATTGTTTTTCTCTTTCTTTGCCTCATTCACTTTGTGGCATTGTCCTTTAACCTAGACATAAATCAGGCCCACAAACGCCTGTAATAATGCTGAGTACTCCATCACTCCCACACAATCCATCACTCCCACAAACTCCTGTAATCATGCTGAGTACTGTTGCGCTAGTTTTATTTCAGCTCCAATAAACTGCTGGTGTTCCCTTGGCTGCAGTGAAATGACCTCACGGTTTCCATTTGCTCTGAATGGGGCACATTAGTTTGCAATTGAGTTAATTAAAAGAGGAACACAGGAAGATCTTCTCACACCACGTGCAATCTCATTGCCGCAGGCTGTAGCAAGCAGGGATGAGTTTAACCAAGGAGTGGACCAATAATGGGGAGAGAGGACCATCAGCAGTGGTTAAACGTGCTGGTCAAGGTGCAGCCTCCAATTTGGGAAGGGTTAAACAGCTGATGGCTGGAGGCTGGAGAAGTATGGCCGGAGGAAGGATCGCTTTATAATTGCCCTGTATTTTTGGGCTGGCCAGCATGTATTACTGGCTCAGGATAGATGGACTCTGATCTCAGCCGGCTTGCCTGCTCTGTACCGTGTGAGTATCCGCAGGGGTTAGATCAGATCAGCTGTTAGGAACTTGAACAGACCAACAGATTCAACAGGCTGGGCTCAAAAGTGACCTGTGATTTTTATGGGGGCAGAACATGGATTTTCCATTCTCTTCCGAGACGTGCCTTTTCCAGAAAAACTGAGCGTGGTGTTACCAGGGCTGGCAGTTTCATGTTGGCTCTGAGAATTGTAGTGTTTTAGTTTGTTTGTTTGTTTTTCCTTAAGGCTTTAGCTGTGGGAGTGACTCTCAACTTTCATGTAAAAACTATCCATGTAATTACGATTATACATAATTATAACTATATTTATAGTTATTCCTTCATGATTTCTTGTAATCATAAGATCTTGTAATTTGGGGTAGAGGGGAAAGAAAACAGCTTTAGGTGCATGTAAAATAGGCTGCAGGAGGGGAAAATCCCTAGCTTGAATGCCTCCACCATGCGTCAGGCACAGAGAGCTTTTCTGATGAGCGGGTGCCCCGCCACGCGCCATGTCGCCGGGATGGATCCCTGCAGCCCATTGGCATGGGCTGTGTTTGCTTGTTTGTCCAGGAGCTCTTGGCAGCATGCAGAGGTTCCCATTGCTGCGGCCGCAGTGTGGGGTGTAAACGTTTCTTCTGCAAACAGGATAAGAGGCATGCGGGGCTTAATCCATGGGGCAGGGGAGCTACATCACTGTGTCAAGCAGCTGGAAAATGTTGGAATGGGGGGGACTCCAGCAGCAGCAACTCCTTTGGGGTCCAAGTTGTTCCTGGAGGTGCTGGCAAGTTGTTTTGTGCTGTTATGTAAACACTTTTGGGTTTAGACTGATACTCTTTTTGGGTTTCAGCTAACAGGACAAGCATGGCCAATTCTGAGCTCGAAGAGGCGTTTCTCCGTGGTGGATTACACAGCCAGCAGCAGGCAGCTTCTCAGGAGTGGCCAGGCAGCAAGGAGCCGTGCCAGGGGCTTCCCGGCCTCAACGGAGCGGGTAGAGGGAGGAGGAAAGGTGAGATGCCGCTCCTGGAGGGACAGGAGCTTACTGGAAGCATTGTTAACATGGGGCTGGCTCTGGTCTACAGCAGCTGGCTCTTGTCACCTCGGGCAAGCTGCCTCCAGCTATTCCTGCTGGTCTCCCCCTTAATACTAAGGCTGCTCTGCTTCATTGCAAAAAAGGAGAGGTGTAGCTGGAAGAAGCAGTGTAGTTTAGGTGCTGACTGAGACCTGAGGCTGTTACAGCTGCAGGGCGGTAAAAGCAGAGAGCAAAATGCGGTTTTTCCCATGTAAAACTGCATGAAGTTGCAGCCCGAACACCACCGATGCATATGCCAAGGGCACTGGAGCAGAGAGAGGCCACAGAAGTGATCCAAAGTCCCCAGAAGAGCTACTTTTTTATGAAAGATGTGAGGATTTCAGCCCATTCAGTTTATCCAACATAAGCCTAAGAGAGTGGTGACTTAACATTAATAGGGGAATCGTACCAGGTTCAAGAGAGCTGTTTAAGTGCTTCGGAAGTGGGCAGTGGCAGAAAACTAAAGACATCAATTAAACAACTTCAAAGTAGGTGTAAGGCCCTGAGTTACAGCAGGAGCGTTCCTATTGCAAGGCACTGTGCTGTACCGAGGTACCAACCTCCGGAACAAATGAATCCTTCAAATCAGCCAGCTGACACATTTCTGGAAAAGGTGCTTTCCTGTCGTTGAGATACGAGGCTGAAGAGCTGCATCATTACGTTGAGCTTTATAGCCTGAGCGACGCAGGAAATAGGACTAAACAAATCAATAAAACTTCATGACACATAGCCACCTTGTCCTGATATGGCTCGTTTGTTTCTCACATTGTTGACATACAGGCGCCTGCATTTGGGTCAGCAAGAAAACAAGTTCCCTCTAGAGCAATCTCTCTATATTCCTGGAAATTTTTGTTAATGAAGCTACTTAGATCCTGAAAGCGGGAGCTGTGATCGCAGCATGGGGGGGAATCTTTAGCATGGCAGTTTTATGGCTGCAGGCGTTGGTGCAAGTGCCGCTGTGTTGCCAGTGCTTTTGGGTGTTGTTAGCAAAATAGCAGCTTGACAGTGTCGTTCTGACAGCCCCATGAGTGCCCCATTGTGCTCTTGCCATACCCCAATCATGAGACCACCAAAGCACTGCTTATCCTTAGGACACTAATTAATTTATGACTCAGGGCCGAAGCACTTTGGAGCAGTAATCACAAACTAGGACTGCACAGTGCAAACACAAAACCTAAGGGCACTCCCTGCTCCAGAAAGCTTTCAATCCAAACACTGCAATCTAAACACGCAGCAAGAGATAGCCCATGGGATAGCGACATAAGACGTGGAAACAACAGGCTGACATTGATCAGCATAATAACATGTTCTTAACACACAATTTTGCTCACCTGCAAAGATTTATTCCTCTTCCATTAGGACGTAACCATATTTGATTTGATTTTTTTTTTTCACTTTCTGGGCTGGAATTGAGAGCCTGCTAAATTTACCAAAGGGTTTATGGAGGGATTTATCACTTGCGACTCTTTCGCTGGCTTTGTGAGCATCGGTGCACAGTGGTGGGGCTGTTCCCATGTGTGCAGGGACTGGCCTGGCTTGTTGTGACACCAAGCACAGCAGTCGTGATGTCAAAGCATTCAGTTCCCCAAGAGGGTGTTTCACCAGTCAATACAGCGTCTTCTGTGTTACCAAACCTGAATCCCTGGGGGGCACTTGCACGGCCTTGGAAGTATTTACCGTCTGTGCCCTCGTGAAACTATGCAGTGTTTCCATGGCATCCCAACAACACAAGCAAACTCTGCCGGTGACATCTCTGGATTGCCAGATCCTGCTCTGACTTAAACTTACTTGAAACCAGATTTAAACAGGGAACATTCACTTGCAGGACGCATTGTAATAAGTGTGCAGGGGTTCTAAACTGGCTAGCTGCAGCACTGGGAGCTGGGGAGCATATAGCAGCAAGGTAAATGAGGCTTTCCTGAGTCTCTCCTGCGTTGGCTGGGTTGCTAATGGTACAGAAAAGAAAGCGTGAACTTTGAATGGAAGACAGGCTCATCGTTACCTAAAATCAGTGGTGCTGCATGGCAGTAATTAAGGTTAGAAAATGGCTTGTGATTGCTCTGGCCCTTGATAGTGCAAACTAGGGTGATGTTCATTTCTCTTACTGCCGAGGCTGCTGAGAACAGCTTTGCCTTTATAGTAGTTTATCTGACAGCTGGTTTGTATTTTACCTGGCTGGATTGCTTTCCAGTTTGCGTGTCGCGTTGTGCAAAAAACCCCTGTCTGCTGATATAAAGGAGTTGAGGCTGGAGTGTAACCTGACAAAATCCAGCAGCCGGGGCTTACTTTGGTGGGATTTCTTCTTGCTTTACTGTAGGACTCTAAATCACGCTTTCAGTTTCAATCCCTGTCTTCTCAAGGCAACCCAGAGGAGTTGCAAGAGAACGGCCTGTCTCCGTCTGTGAACTCAGGACCTGGAGCTATGTAAAGCAGCTGGAGACTTCTGCCTTGTTGCTAGCTATGTAGGGATGAAATGAACCCTAGTCTGTCTACATCAGCCATCAGGTCAAGTATAGCTGGGTGTGTGTAACACATTAACACATGAGTTTGCTTTACACTCAATGGGTTTTTTTTTTTTGGTTTTGGTTTTGTTTTTTTTTTTTTTTTTTTTTTGCTGGTGGAAGCTGAGCCAGTTACAGGGCAGGGAGGAACCTTGCCTCACGTCTCTGGCTTGATCTCCCCCTTTTCCTCCTTCAAAACCAGAATTGCCTTTTAGTGGCTGGGATCTCCAGCCGACTTGTATTCTTCCTGCAGAGAAGGAACTACATATTTTTAATAGGCTGTGGCCAGAATATGTAGGCAATGCTATATTGCTGTCCTGATGCGGGGAAGAGCTGAAGGGTGACATATTCAGGCCTGGCTTTGAAATCTCATGGAGTATTTACGACCTGATAGTAAAAACATCTGTCCCTTCAAGGCTATTTGAAATGCAGAAAGCCCATAAAACTAATTTTTGCCTCTGCCTCTTCTGCATGGGAGCCCAGAAGTTTAAGCAGAAACCTGTCCTGTCTCCTTCTGAGTGCGGACTGCCACGTTGGGTATTTCCATGTGCAGGGTGCAGCCCATCTAAACCATCTTTATTTTAGCACTAACAGGAGAGAGGCAGCAAAACCGTGGTGTTGAGGAATAGCTGCGGCATCTCTCTTCTGCGGCCCTCATTCCCCTGCATGGTGCAGACTCGCTGGGTGCTGCTGGCAGAGTACAGTGTGTGTCCAAGGCTGCAGCTGGCTGTGGTTTATATTAAATCAGGCTGGACCTGGCGCTAAGCTGAGGCCCCTTATCTCCTTTCTGCTATTGCACAGGGAGCTACCTGCTCTGCAATAGTTAATGCGTATTCCCCTTCTTCTCATTTCAACATCCATTTAGGCAAGCGGAGAGGAATGGAGAAGCCTTGAGAAAACGGGGATCAGATCTGACCTGTTACAACTCTCTGCCAAGGGAGCCCAGAAAAGCCTGTGCTTCATGTCTCTCGGCTACACGTGTGGCAGAGGCAAAGGGAGGTGCAGAACAAAGCCAGGTCTGAGCACAGGGACACAGTGCCAGGTGTGTCCTGTCCCTTCCCTGTCCCTTCCCTTCTCTCCTGCTCGAATTGAGCAGGTTGACGGAGGGTGGGAAGGCAGCCAGGCACACCCAGCTCTCCGAGGCAGTAAAATGATCCCTCTTCTGCCCTTGGGCCGAGCCCAGATAAAAGGAGAAGCAGTCAGGAGAACTCTCTCACTTCCCTGGTCTCCAGCACAGCTTCCCTGAGCTTTGGAAGGGTCAGGGGTACTGAAAACATCCTCGGAGCAGCCATGTCCCGGTCTGTGAGTTTCAGCTCTCGCTCTGCGGCCGTCCCAGGGATCAGCCAAGTGCGGGTCAGCACCGTCTCCTCGACCCGTGGACTAGGAGGGGGTGCTGGCTTAGGCAGAGCAGGTGGCTTTGGTAGCTCCAGCCTCTACAACCTCGGCTCTGCCAACAAGCGGATCTCCCTTGGAGGTGGCAGCTCCTACAGCGTTCGCTCTGGATACAGCTCTGGAGGCATGGGATTCGGTGGGGCGTTCAGCCCCGGGGGCATTCAGGAGGTCACCATCAACCAGAGCCTCCTGGCGCCCCTGAATCTGGAGATTGACCCCAATATCCAGCAGGTGCGCAAGGAGGAGAAGGAGCAAATCAAGACACTCAACAACAGATTCGCCTCCTTCATTGACAAGGTGAGGTGTTGGAAAAACTGATAGCTCGATGGACACTGCTTAAAAGCAGTTCTGACTCAAAGCTCGCTTAATCCAGTGGGGGATTCACAGTGGGCTCAGGATCAGGTCCTCAAGAGCATGGTGTGATTTGCCTACTTGCAATCCAATCACTCTTATTAAAGCCTTGCTTGCACTGCCATCAGTAAAGGGTTTTGCCCTGCTTAGGCCAGCTTTGTACCCCCTTTATTTAGCTGGTATTGCCCATAATGTCGGTGCAGGCTTTAAAAATCAAATCTGCACCCAACCAAACCACCACCAAATTCAGGGAGGAGGGGGCCTCTTGGAGAGGAATCGTCCCAGTAGAACAGATCGTGGCGTAAGTCAGAGCTTGCTGAGTTTGTTTGCACTGCCCTGTACCTCTGTTGCTTTACTGTCCTGCACTAATTAATCCTATGTCCTGTGTAAACTTCAGCTCTGGCATCCTCAGGATGCAAGGAATCCAGACCTGGAGTTTGAGTAATTGGCTGACTTAGAGGTCTGTGGATGGCCTCTGTCAAGGGTCAGGCAAACAGAATCTGCTTATCTTTAATTCATACAAAGCCCTAAAGTCATGAGCCAAGCCCCAGAGTAGCAGTGCTCCCTCCTGGTCTTTATCACCCTCCAGAGTTAGGTGCTTCCTGTGAGCAATCTAAATTCTTCACATACCATCTGCAGCCTGTCCTTCCCCCAGGATCCAAACTCTATAGTGTCAGCCCCCCCTTCCTCCCACTTTCAGAAATGACCCCTTGGTTGCTTTCCAGGTCCGGTTCCTGGAGCAGCAAAACAAAATGCTGGAGACCAAATGGAGCCTCCTCCAGGACCAGAAGACTGCCCGGAGTAACATTGCTCCCATGTTTGAGGCATACATCAACAACCTGCGACGTCAGCTGGATGGGTTGTTGAATGACAAAGGGCGTTTGGAGGGCGAACTGAAGAACATGCAGGATCTTGTTGAGGATTTCAAGACCAAGTAACGTATAATCTTCCCATCTAATGGTGTAGTTGAGCTGGCAGGTTGGTCAGTAGATTGGCAGAGATGGCCCCAGCTTTTCTGCTAGGGAGGGAGAATTTTTTCCAGCCCTGAGTTAGATGTCTAGTCCAGGGAAGCTGCCTGGATTCTTCTTGCCTGAATGGCTCATTGTTCCTGGCACCTCCTTCCCACATGGTCTTCAGTGGCTCCATCCTCTTGGCTTTGCTTTGGGGCCTCCTCAGGGATGGCTTCATACTTCGGGTTGGCCGTGCCCGTTCAGGTCCGTAGGAACCCCTTGGGAGCTCAGCAGGTTGGCAGGCGGTGGATGAACTGCTGCTTGTTTTGTGGGTAGGTAATGGAGCAGGTGACCTGCAGTTTTTAAGCAACTTTTCAGTCCAAATTGTGTCATCTGGGAGGGGTCCTATGAAGAAAGTAGCCTTTGTCCCAGCCTGTGCCCAACCCAGCTCTACAGGGGAATGCCTTTAATAAAAAAAAAAAAAAAAAAAAAAAAAAAAAAAAGAGGGAGCTGGCAAACCGGATCAAGCAGGAACTGAAAACAAACAGATCTGATAATTCCCAGGGTGTGTTTAGGGAAAGTCAATAGCCAGTGATTCCCAAGGGGGTGTACTGTAATGATGTTTCCCCCAACCCCGCTCAGTTATTTCTACTCTGTGCTCATCCACATTTGTACCTCGTATCTCCGCAAGGCAAAGGAATTATAGCCCTAATTTTAGTTGCATGTCACATGAATGAAAGGTGCGCAGGTGCATATTTATTCCTCCAGCTCCAGGTCCATGTAAAACCAAACCCTATATATACTAGGAGAAGGGAAGCAGGAATTAGGAGCCTTAAGATTCTAGTGCAGCAGCGGGAGTGAGGATGTAGTAACTGGAGTTCAGAACCTGCTTCTCCCCATTTATATGAAGAAAATCTCATCTTCTAAGTGGAATACCTAAAAAATGACAAGCTCTTTATGTGTCTGTTGCCTCTTTTTCATACGTCCAATTTACGCAGTAATTTTCAGTTTACATCTGGGGTAGGGCAGGAGATTTATATGCACAAGGCTCCAGGGGATGAGATTCAGTCCCTTATTCAGCAACTGCATTGACTAAGGGCGTGGTTCAAAGTAAGCAAGGGAGTAAGGAGCGGACTGTTCATGCTGTGCACGTGGCTTGGTGCAGAGCATGCCAAGGTGTGGTAGTACTCTGGGCCTCCCAAGGCGCCTCGGGAGTTAATGGAGAATATTGAATGATTTGTCAGTTCATTGGCCAGCTTGGTGGAGCTTCCCCCAGGAAATGAGGAATTTGACAAACCGTTCTAGAATCATTCAGTCTTTTTACCTGTTTCCCATTATCCATTCTGCGCTGCAGGCCATGCATACGCCGCACAATCACATAATTTCCAGGTCATATATTACTCTGCAATAGCAATGGATGCAGGCATTGACCTCGAAAGGGACAACGTCCATTCATGCCAGTGTGGATGGGCAAGCTTCCAGCGTGGAGCAGAAGGGGAGGTGCATGAAGGCTGTTGAAAGTGAAGTAGCTGACGCTTTGGAAGGCAAATTACAGCACTAGCCATGCAGGGACTGTGTAAGCAGACAGAGCAGTGTTCTAACTTTGGCAACAGCAATTCCGAAACAGCCAGAGAAAGTGGTTCCTGCTCTGTTCCTTGGGTGACTTTCAGGATTCTTATAGGAGATTCTTGCTGTTTGTTTCAGCAGGTTGGCTTAGGTAGAATGGTGTAAGGCAGGCTCTGAGATCCAGGCTTCCAAGTGGTACAAATTGGTGAGCTCCCATAAAATCAGTGGAGCATGATTTTTATCTGCTGAGGATCTAGCTCATTACACCTAAAGGTGAATGCCTAAGGAAGCAATGAAGCCAATATTAGAAGTTTGTGTGACTTTGAAGCATAGCCACTTTGTGCAGAATGAGAATAATTATACTCAGCTCATACCAGGCCAGTGGCATGTGATTGACACCTGCAAAATATTCTCAAATGTCTCTAATAAGGAAGTGCACAGTGAAAGTAGCATTAGCAGGTGCTTTGATCAGCATAGAGGAATTTGTTGAATCTGCTTGCAGCTCTTCTGCACTTGTATTTGCTCTCTCAAGGGGCGAGTGAAAAAGCTGAGAGCCTCAGGACATAGACTGCCATCCTGCAGCTGTCCATGACTGAGGATAAGGAGCAGGAATCTTCTTAAGCGCAGTGAATTTTGATGAATGTGGGAAAGCATGGGTGAGAAATGCTTTCCTGGTTAGCGGTCACGGCGGTGTGGACCAGAACAACTTTCAGGCATCAGCTCATCCAAACAGTACCCTGGAACTGTGGCATACAGCTGGTACCTCTTGTGCAAGTAATGCACATGCTGCAGTGGTACAGCAAACCTCTGCCTGGCTTGCTTGGGGAAGCCATAGGCTTTGCTGAGGTGGTTTACAAAGAGAAAAATGGAGGGAGAGAGAAGGGAATCAGGGTAACTCTTCACTGTGACATTTCTTCCTTTTACCCAGGCTCTAACTTCACACCAATCCTTTTTTTCTGGCAGATATGAAGACGAAATCAACAAGCGCACGGCAGCAGAGAATGAGTTTGTGGTGCTCAAGAAGGTGCGTGCCATGGATATTAGCTGGGACAGATCATATATGCTTGCAGCCCTTCTCCCCCTTTTGCCCCTACAGCCTTTTTGCTACAGCTGTGCCTAGAGACCTGCAGGTGAAGAATTACAGCTCCCATTTCTGGCTGAAGGCTGCCTCAGTGTAGGCACTGAATTCTCTATAGGAGGCTGGGAAGGAGTGCACATCCCAAGGATATCATAGATTATGGCTTTGGGACATTTCCTAAGGCCTCCCCTGACTGTCCAAACTGACAGTGGACTTGCAAACACAGGTCCAGGGGACCCTACAAAACATATGGGATCCTGCACACCAGCAATATGTAGTACGCTGGTGGATAATTTTTAGGACGTGGTGGGTCATTGGGCAGATGGACAGGGAGAGCAGACAGCTTGGGGAACTTGATGGGCTCATGGCTGCTTTTGAAGCCATCAAAGGCTGGGTGGACTTAGTCATCAAAGCTATGGCAATCTCCATGGATTATCACTCTTTTTTAGGATGTGGATGCCGCCTACATGAACAAAGTAGAGCTGGAGGCCAAGGTGGATGCACTGACGGATGAGATTAACTTCCTGAGGTCTCTCTATGAAGCGGTAAGCTCCTTTCTGCTTCTGGTGGCTGCTGCAGCGTAGCACCACCAGTGGGTGAAGAACATTGAATGGTGACTGAGAAAGTGAATGTGCTGTTTCCAGAGACAAGAAGGGTGATGGGGACATGGAGTCTTCCCTTGTATAAGCAGAAATAAGCCTGAAAGTAAAGTGCACATCCTGTGAATTGTCACAGTGATTTTTCCCTATCTGGGATGGATTTATTGCAAATGTAGCCGGGACATATATGTTACTTTTTTGATGCTGTTAATGTGAAAACAAGGAAAACTAGTGTATTATAGCCAGTGCTGTGGTGCTGGTGTGTGTTTGTGTGCTGTGTGAGAGAAAGAAAGGAAAGCTCCTTGTCTCAGATGCCTTTATCTTACCCATTATTTGCAAGATAAGAGTTTGATTGAACCGGGCATGTTGCATCCTTGGGTGAGGTAGTGGAATTTGGTCCTCGCTTTGTTGTGAAGCTGTTGCTCAAGCTTCTTGGACTAGCATTTTATGCTGGGTTCTTATCTCAGGAGTGGGGTAAACTAACCTTGCTGTCAAAATGTGGGCGATAAGAAGTAGCTCCATTTCTGCTGTTGTTTGTTACTTTGTGCTCTGCAAGGTTGATGTGATTCAGCCGGTTTCCTTCTAATTAATGAATGTTTTGATTGAATTCTTTTTATCTTCCTCCCTTTCCCTTTTCTTCTCGGATGCTCTCTTTAATTGGCTTCCAAAAGAGAGGCCCTTAAAAGTCAGTGATTAATGGTATTGTTTTTAATGCAACTGTCAGGAACTTCAGGAGCTGCAGGCCCAGATCTCCGATACCTCTGTGGTGCTGTCTATGGATAACAGCCGAAACCTGGACCTGGACAGCATCATCGCAGAGGTCAAAGCACAGTATGAGGAGATTGCCAACAAGAGCCGGGCGGAGGCCGAGTCCTGGTACCAGAGCAAGGTGAGTTATGGGAGAGATAAAGGCAGTCACAGCTTCTGTTAGTAAATGCATCCTGTGTGTCGTGAGTGGGAGAGATTTTAGCTGGCTGATTGACTGCGGGCCTGACTCCATCCTTTTCTCTTATACTGTTTTATGTCACAGTACGAGGCACTGCAGGTCACTGCTGGGAAACACGGAGATGACCTGCGCAACACGAAGAATGAGATCTCAGAGATAAACCGCATGATCCAGAGGCTGCAGGGTGAAATCGAAAATGCGAAGACCCAGGTGAGGAGCTGCCCTCGTACTCCTGCTGCAGAGCAGTGGATTTAGCAGCAACAAGCAGGCCAGGGATCTGGGTGTAACACAACATCTGTAGAAGCAGTTTGGGGGTGGCTGTGATGCTCACCTCAAAAGCTCCAGTTCTGCTGGAGGGAGAAACTGTGTTGTGAGCAATGTAATGCTATGGGGCAGCTGAGCTATAGGTGAGAACAAGTCCGCCAGTGACCTGGGAGCGCAGAAGGGGAGTGATGCAAAGCCATTTCCAAAGGGCAAGGCTGCAGGTAGCCTCCCTCCCAGCCCTGCACATTCCTTGCACCTTCTTGCTTCTGGGATCTTTGTCCACTCCCTTTCTGCAGAAGGGAGCACCATGTTTGGGCACATACAAGAATTTTTCAGCTGTATGGGAGTTCTGTTTGCTTTCTCCAGGGGCTGTTATCGCTTTTATCAAAGCTGGTGAAGGCCAGACCGATGAGTGGTTCAGACCGTGTTCTGGCTGAAAACTGTCTGTGAATAACCAGGGTGCACAAAGCTGGAGATAAGCCATTGTGATTCATCCATTTGTGTTTATTTGGTTTCAGGGCAGGGAGGCTTCAGCACACACTTACAAGCAAAGAGCTGACCCAGTGCAGCTTCCTCGAATAATGAATGAGAGTATGAAGCACATATGTTCATTGTGAGCCCTTTCTCCCAAACATGGGGCTTTTTTGGAGGTGCAGGGGGCACAGTTGAGGGTGCGTTAGAATGCCAGCTTGATGTGGCCCCACAGGGATGCTTTTGGGGTAGGTCTGCATTGTTTGTTAACTGCAGGTCTGCTCGAGTCCACGCTTGCCTCACATCAAAGCTTGCTGGAGACCAGCTGGCTCTGAACAAGCTCTGGGGCATAATAGGAGAGAAAACCTGAGTTTGCATTAACCCTAAGTGTTGTGCTGTTGTGTGCGGTGTGGGTGGGCTGAGAAGCTGAGGATCACCTGAAGAAAGTCTTCTGAAAATGTAGCCAGTGGAGAGAAGTAGGGTCTGGCTTTTTTGAAGAGCATATCTTGGGATGAGATGAGCTTCCTTTGCAGCCTGATCTCGTCCAGTGCCCAAAAAAATGTGTAGGCATGAATTTCTAGGGATCTAAGTTGAGCAGGTGGCTCCGGGGCTCTGTGGATACACAGAGATGGTCTGGCCAGTAGATGTCAGAAGTCCACGGGCAGTAGTGTCCTCCACCAAAGAGGTGAGATGCCCACTGACATACCCTGCTCTGTCCCTGCAGCGTGCCAAGCTGGAGGCAGCCATTGCTGAAGCCGAGGAACATGGTGAGTTGGCTGTCAAAGATGCCAGGGCAAAGCTGGAGGAGCTGGAGGCAGCTCTGCAGAAAGCAAAGCAGGACATGGCCCGGCAGCTCCGCGAGTACCAGGAGCTCATGAATGTCAAGCTGGCCCTGGACATCGAGATTGTGACCTACAGGAAGCTGCTGGAGGGCGAGGAGAGCAGGTGGGGGCAACCTGGGGGTTTTATGTGAGGAAGGGTCCAGCCCTTTGTTCCCTTTGCTTGGGGACATTGTGAGGTCCCAATTCCAATTTCTGCAAGGAAATACAGAAGAGAAAAACCTTCATTTTAAACTGATTTTGGTCCTGAAAATGCTTTGGCTGAAGAGCCAAACTGGCAAGTTCTGGGGAAAATTTGATACTTTTGGTGAAAATATGCAAAGAAGAAAAAAGTTGTTTTCCATCATATGTTCAATGCTGTGGCAGAAAATTTCCAAGTGGCTGAAATCCCCATGGAATTAGGACAGAGCTTCTGTGCTTTTTCAGCCAAGCCCCAGGTGATAACAGAGCTTTTAAATGTAGGGCCAGAACAAAGCTCTGGATGGCACACTTATCTTGTCTGAATTATTTACAACAGCAGTAATAACTCACTGCCATTGTCTTCATCCTCAGCGCTGAGGCCCTGAGGAAACACTGAGTAATGCAGAGTCTAACCCGTCCTCTTCCTTTTTGCCTTTGTGTTTTTCTTCTCCAACAGGTTGGCTGGTGACGGAGTTGGCAACGTCAACATCTGTGAGTTGATTTTTATAATTTATAATAGTTACACATAGCCATAAGCCTACAGAAAATGCTGGTGGGGACCAGCTGGGTCTGCGTGCAGGAGCCTCGTAGTGCCCTGCCTTAGCTTCTGCAACCCAGTTAGCCCCCTTCTTGGGAGCCCCCCGAGACAGAAGTTGGTAGCGCTGTTGGCTCCATGACAGACTTGAGCTCTAACTCATCTGTATGAAATCTAACTTGGGAGAATAGTGATCTTTCTTTCCTCCCATTTTTGTATGGAGAAAAATGTACTAATGAGAAAAGGCATTGCCTGGATTGGAACTTAGTGCAAAGGTGACGTTAGAGGGTGTCTTTCCAGCTTGGGAAGCATTGTGTACTCACCTTGCCTGGACATCGAACAGGTGCTGATGTCTCGGCGACGCTGTCTAGAGCTCTAAACCAGTGGCTCTACTTTTAATCTGCTTAATTGCCACTGATAGCTGGTGAACTGCCTGCCCACAGCCTCTTTGGTGCACCAAGAGATGAGCTGAATGTGTTTCTGACATGGGGTTCTCAATGCTGCAGGGGTCCTGAGCCAAACTGAGTGATGGAGAAGGAGATGGGCTGCTCAACCCTCACATGCATCTGGCTTAGCAGAGAGAATAAATGCTCTGGGCCAAAATGTAACAAGAGATTAATATCCTGGGCCCTGTGTTTTGCAGGAGATCGTAGAGAGTTTTCATCTGGTTGCTGCAATTTAAAAATGCCCTTTGTGTGAGGGTGCCAAACTGGCTTCGAAGTTCCCTGGTGCTCACATTTGGTTTGCTTCTCTCTGTGTCACAGCTGTGCTCAGCTCCAGTGGTGGAGGCGGCTATGCCAGTTCCAGTGGATTTCTGGGAGGCGGAATTGGAGGAGGCCTCAGCCTGGGAGCAGGCATGGGCAGCGGGGCGCTCGGCTTCTCCTCTGGGGGTGGCTCCAAATCCTACACCATCACCACAACCTCGTCCAGCAGGAGAAGCTTCAGGAAGTAACTACGGGAATGGAGATCAGCGGTACCCATTACATGGGAGGAGGGAAACCATAGAAAGAAAAGTTGTCTTGCCTTTCGTAGGATAAATTGGCTGCAAAATTTCTGCAGTGATGAATGAATTGGAATAAGACATACTAGAGTACCTGACCCTGCCACATCATGCCTAAGGCTTGATCCTGCACTGTTGAACTCAATGGGAACCATTCCACTGAGAGCAGGTTCAAGCCTGTAGGGTGAAATTTATCCGGTGAAGCGGGCGGTATAACGCTTTTGTTACTTGTGTGCTTGGTACCCCCTGCTCAGGGCTGGATTTCACCCTTTGAAGGGCAAAGCAATCATTTGAGTGGCAAGCATTTCTGCTGTGGTTTTGCAAAAGAGACCAGAAGATTATCTCCCTCGTAATATGATTTGGAAGACTTTATTCCCTTAGGGTCCTCAGAAAATGCCAACCCTTGTTAAGATTTCAGCCTGGGTTTGTTTTCTTAAAGTATACCGAGAAGAAAACAGTGAAACTGTTCTGGGCTTCTCCTTATTTTCTTTGGAAAAGGGCTCAGAAAGGGATTTCAACAATTCTCCTCTGAATGAAGCTGATTTCTTACCGAACGCAATGCAGACAGATTTACTTTCAGGTTCTTTATAGTGAAGTAACTCATAAACAAGCCCCCCCGCCCCATTCCCTCTCCTTAAAAGAAGCCCAAAGCTTAAGGGATATGAAGTTGCTTAAAATTGTAAGTAGCACACTAAAACGGGAGATAACATTCCCCATCCTTGGGTGTCTCTGTTTACCACCCTGTATTTCAAAGCGTATCTAGAGGTATCTGGTGTCTTTACTACAGATAGGGAAAAAGCGTGTTTTGTTGATGCATCATTACAATAACTACTTGTTCCTGCCAAAATGTGTCTTCAACTTGAACATGCCAGTTAGGTCATTACTGCAGTAGGAGCTCAAAGAAACTGCACGGAATTGTTGTATTGCATGCTCAGCCATGTCCTAGGAGTGTATCTTTGGTTGACATTTTATGCCTTTGTGATCTGAGACCTTGTCACGAGGCCATTAATAAAGTTTCCCTATTGCATGCTTCTTCAGTCACAGCTGAGTTCCTTGTCTGTGCTGCCCTGGATGCTCAGGAGCTCTGGAAAACATCCAATGTTACCACCTTCCTCCTGTCTCCAGAGCCTGCTCCTGGCTGTGGCCCCTGGAGCAGTGCCACACTGTGGTCAGGGTCAGGATTTCGGGTTTGCTGCCTGCAGAGTCTTTCATTCCTGGGTGAATTTTATCCTCTTGCTTTGCACCGAGTCTGGGCAGTGGGATGATGGGACTGGTTTTCTTCGAGCACTTGGCTTCAGCCCAGCCCCTGATCAGGACTGGAACTGACTGAGACCAATCCCTCTCCCAGCACCATCTTCCTCCCCTGAGCCGAGAGGAGCTAAATGTTGGAGGAGACACCTCTCTTGCAGATGACCAAAGCTTGGACACGTGAATCTGGGCCTTGCTGCATGAGGGCAACTGATTCCTGCTCCTTTTGGGGCAGTGTGGGGTGAGAAGGGCTCAGCCCAGGGTGATTTGCGCTTGCTCCAACCCGTCACATAGGGCCGTGGTGCAGACGCATGGCGTGCCCTTGCTGGAGCTGCTGTTGCAGAAGGCATCACCCCAGTGGGGATGGGGCCAGGTGGAGATTTTGTAGTCACTGAGAAAAGCTGTTTCCTCCAGGATGAGGGTGGCGACGAGGCTGCCAGGGCCTCGAAGGATGCTTTACCCACCTGTGCGTTACCCGGACCCCGTCGCTCCAGTGCCCAACACGGCCCAGCACTTCGTGACTGAGCGAGCACAGTGCTGAGCCTGCGTGTGGTTTTACTACACGCGTGGCGCTACTGGCAGGGAGGGGAGGAAGCCAGGGTGCCCAACAGAGCCATGTCATCAGTGGCCTGGTACACCCAGCTCACGGCTTTTATGTCAAAAAATCAAAATGAAATAAATCCCCTGAAGTTAATTGAAATGAAGAGCTCAAAGAAGGACATGGCCCCGATGTTTTTGGCAGGGGGTGCCACTGTTTGCTGTCATTTGCATGGCTTTGTGATACTTAGTGAGGAATTGTGGGTCTCTCTCAGCACTACAAGAGATTAGCAGGAGTCTGTCGCTGCTCCTTGATTTTTTGGGTATCGGGCTTGCAGCACCGACCTGGGATGGGGCACGTGCAGTCCGTGTGGCTGCAGCTTTTCCACATTTGCAGAACAACATACGCTTCATAACAGTGCTGGGGGAAAGGGGATTTGCACACTTCCTGAAGCACCGTGAAGTATCTTTGTGAGTCCGTGGAGACGGATGCACTTTGTGCTTTGTGCTCGTTCTTTGGATCCGGTCTTGGCTCAGTCTGGGGTCATAAGTGGAGCTGGTTGAAATCTAATCTCTCTGCTTCAGAGGGGATGCTGATATTATGAAGGCAAAGTGCCCTGAATTAGTGTAAAAGCAGGTATATTCAGAGTGTCTTGTTTACTGCAATTTCTGCTAGTTGGATTCAGGAGAAATAATTCAGCTTCAGAAGCAGTGGGGGAGATTTTTGCACTTCTAGAGAAGGGAGACAGACGTGACCCAGAGAAACCCAGCACCCATCCACTCCAGAGCCCTCCACCATGGAGTACTACCGCTGCCAGACTGAGCAGCCTGTGAGCTGCCTTCAGTGCCGACCGTTGCTCTTCGGCAGGCAGAGCCATCACCCAGCTCTCGCCGCTTGGGCTGAGTCTGCCGGGTGCCAGACTTTGCCTCCCACTGCTTGTCTGAACGGCAGCTGAGCTTCCTGTGCTGGTGGGCAGGATATCGCTGCTGCAGAAAATAAAGACAAAAAAGGATGACAATGGGAGCAAGCAGGTCTCAGAGTATTAAAAGGTAGAAAAAGCCATCAAATGATCCACATAGCATTTTTGGCTTCCCTGTTTCGCAGCAGTGACTAAGATGAATAATGAGCATCTGAAATGTGAATAAAATCATACACAGACAAAGGATGTTCACGTTGGCGCAGGGCCAGGAACGTGCCTGGTCTGGGCATCAGGGTAACCTGGCAAGCTGCTGTGGTTCATGGAGGAGCCGTGAATTTGGGCTCAAAGAATTTAGGGAAAGCTGGAGGTTGTTTAGCTTTGCAAATGTGAGTTGAGGGAAAGATGGAGCCCAGTAGAGAGCAAAGACAATTGCAGAGGGCAATTCCTCCTCGAATGGGCAAGTCTTTTGACCCGTCTGGTGACATCTCAGGGACGCTATTCTGTTCGTGCTTTGTGGCAGGGTATGGCCAAGACATCCCTCTCAGCCCTCCTGTTACGATTTAGGCAGATAATACTACATGGTCAGGAGCACATCCATCTTTCTATACTCAGCTGTGTATTTTCAGCCTTCCACACTACAACTCCGTAACTGTAAGTGTTGCCTTCCTCACTGAAACATCTCAAAGCCCTTAGTTATTATCATGTCAGTTAAACACCTTAATAGCTCTGCCCTGGTGTGAGCGTGTTAATGGCTGGGGAGGTTGCTCCATGCATGCACTTTACTCACAGGCATTGAAGATGCCCAGGTGGTTTCCTCTGGGCAGTCAGTAGTATTTCCTCTTTCCAAGCCAACCGTATGAGGAAACCTTGCTGCTTCCTCAGCTCATAAAAGCAGCAAAATTGCCTTTTTTCCTTCTTACAGTGTTGCCAGTTCCCATGCAGGTGTGAAGCCCAGCTACCCCTGCTGAGCCTCAGAGCACTTCAGCTTCTGCCACTTGCTCTCTGCAGGGTAGAATACACAATAATTAAGTATACTTTATTATACTTATCTAGGTAAGCCTTATAGTATCTTTTTTTATCTAATACTTAAAAAAAAAATACTTCTTTGAGTGTTTGTTCTATCTCTGCTTGCTCTTGGCCCCTGTATTTCTCCCCTCCTAGTGAGCTGTCCTGATTTTCTCTCTCCAGTTAAGTGCCCCAGCTGAACGCTGAGTTCCTGCTGGACCACCCCGGTGTTTCCTTCTGGACCGCATTGCAGGATGCGGTCGCTTTGCTCGGTCCACCTACCCCTGCGGCGCTGCTGTAGCACTGGCTGCAAACCCCGGGACACGAGGTTGGCCATGCGTTTTTGTAATAACAGGACTGAGGTCATTGGCAACGCGGTTCTGTCCACAGATGTCAGAGTGTTTTACAAAGGAGGTAAGTTCTGTTCTTCTCTGTAGGATAACTGAGGCAGAGGAAGGGTGAGGACTCGGATGCAACCAGGCCTGAGAAGGCAGCTGCAGGTGGTGGGGAACTTTCTTCAGTTCCCTGGTGTTTGAGCTGCATTTGCTTCAGTTTCCGTCAGTTTTTCAGTAACTACCAAGGCCAAAACCCTGCTCTGAGGTTGATTTTGATTTTCATCATGTGTTTAAAGGGCACGAAACCAGTATGGGCTAGGCTGAGTCCCCAGCTCCCACTGGGCAGGGAGGAGCAAGGTGGAGGGGGGGAGACAACTCCTATCCTGGGAAGGCTTCCACCTGGGAAGACTAATTAGCTTGATGGGAAGCCTAATTGGCTTGATGAAGTTATAAAGGGCAACACCCCATACAGTAGAGATGAAGAGAGGTCCTCCAGCCTCTTGCTGGAGATGGTGGCACTTTGTGCTTCTGCACTGGAGCAGCCACAGCCTGGGCAGAGGTACGGAGCATGGGCTGGGAGTTGGGTCTGCTTTGCCTAGGGGGTCGCTGCAGTGAAGCTGTGCCCTGTTGGAGAGCGGAGCAGCCCTGGGTCTGGTGCCAGGATGGGAGGAAGGGCAAGGGAGTGTAAAACCATCCAGCAGCTCCTGGCACATGGCTTTGAGGAGTTCCCAGGCAACTTGAGGCAATTGGTGACGGTTTTAAGGGGATTTAGCAATCAATGATAGTAATTAAAAGTTTCAGTTAGCTTTATGCAAATTGCTAGAGCATTTTTGCTTAGTCAATGCCCTCTAAATGTTTTTGTTTGTTTGTTTTTCCTGGGGGAAAAAATCATTTAGGGTTCCACCCTGTCCTAATGAAGACATCTAACCTGGAAAGCACCTGTTTCTCGTGCCTTGCTGCAGCTGGCTGTGTCATAAACACTCAGCATTGGGTGGAATGGATCTTGCTCCTTGTGTGCAGGTGTGAGGAAGGAGAGAGCTGTACTTCCAACTCAGTGGTGCTCTGGAGAGAGGTTATAACCCCTCTCCTTGCATAGCTGCTTGTGTGCGTGGAGAACAGAGGTGTTGGGGGTTAGGGGAGACCGTTGAGGTGCGGTGTTGGGGTTAGGAAAGAAGAGCTCCCAGCAGATGGAGGACTTGGCCTGTGCCTGTTTTAGACCCCTGTAAGCTTTGGCATTGGGAGCCTGGAGCAGAGACAAGAATTAACCCTCCTTTCCCCAAATGAAGGTGTCGAATGAAGGTAGCTGAGTTGCTATGTCAATTTATTGGAGATGCAAGACTAAAGCTAGGATGAAAGCTGCTGATAAAATGTAAGGTCATTAGAAATAAATCCCTGCTTCCCCTTTTTCTTCCCAAATAGGCTTAATGTACTTATGTTAGCAGTTCAGCATGCTAGGTACTGGGCAGCTGGGAAGGCAATTGATGCTGGGCCCATGCATTTAAGGTTGGATTTGGATCCCTTGAACAAGATCACAGAGGAGATTTGTGTCCTAGGGGCAGATACGTTGACGGATCAGTCCCTTTCATACCTAATAGTGGACTCTGGCCCCCAGACTCTTCAGTTATGATGGCATTTACGGCAACAGATGAGCCAGACCATTAAAAACCCAGAAGGAAAAGGGAAGTTGAGGATCAGTTTCAAAATGGGTAATGCAAGTACCTAAGCAAACTGCCTTCAAACAGCAGCACCCTTGAAATCTATCCTTTGGGGCAAATAATCAATGAAATCGACGCAATGCGTAGGGAAACCGCAAGCTAGGCAATTTTGGGCGAGTTCTGCTCATGCCAGGGGTGTATGTGTAGTCTAAAAGGCTGGCTGATAAAACTAGGTTGATCCAGGGTGGGAGCTGCTGAGGCAACTGGGCTGGATAAAGCTCTAATGAAAATCTTTTTAGGTAGAAGGCATGGTCTCTCACACTTCATTTTAGGATTTTGAATGTGTAGGAGTGGAAACACCAAGGAATGACACCAAAGGCATCTCATTTTAACTGCGTTCTGGGAGTGATGAGGGGGATATTAGCCCTTCTTGCTCCTAGAGTCCCTAGCAGAAATAGCAAAATTCATGACCATAGAAAAGCCCTCTTTGCATGCATGGAAAATGGGTGTGCAGCCTGGGGGAGCTGGGTGCATGCGATCCGGCTCTGGCCTGGCTGTTGCTGTGTGTTGGCAGAAGGGCGTGCGTGTTGCTTTGTTCCCAGCCTTGCCATTTATCTGCAGCTCTTTACGCGATGCTCCTGGCTGACTTGGTCATGGACACCACCTTCATGTGGGAGCTCCTCGTGCTCCTGCTTCTAGCACCATCACAGCAGCTCACTGCTGTGCTGCGGACCCCTGTGCTGCTGGTCCAGCACACCTTTCTGTTGGCTGATGCATGGGCACTTGCAAAGCCAGGCTCTGGTCTGTAGGTGAGGCCTCCCTGCGAATGGCAGACAGCTGCAAAAGGCAGAGCAAAGCTGAGTTTCAGCTTAGGGAATTCCCTGGAGAAAAGGCAGAAGATGCCCGAGTTTGGTGAAGGTGAATACTCCAACTTACAGTTGTTGACCGGGAAGCCTTCTTTTGCACAGAGCCTGTAGAAAATGGGAAAAGGTTGCATATTATCAATCTGTCTTCAAAAGCAAAGCCCTTTAGCCTCAAACGTGAGCCTGACCATCTCTAGCCTGCCTCTTGCTGTTTGGAGGCAGTAGGACTGGCTGTTTGGGTGGGTTTGCACTGGTGGAGGTCTGTTACAGCTGATAGGAAGAACTGATCTGCATCAGGACTGCGTAGGTGATTTGCAGCATGGCAGCTCCAAAACAGCACTGGCCAGTCGTTTTTCCTTTCAACACATGCATCTAAAGTGGCTTGTGCAGCCCTGCTAGGGTCTGTCACTCACCTATTCTCCTCTCCTTCCAGCAGCTTCCTATAGGTGACGATCTCGATGTCCAGAGCCAGCTTGACGTTCATGAGCTCCTGGTACTTGTGGAGCTGCTGGGCGAGGTCCGCCTTGCTCTGCTGCAGGGCTGTCTCCAGCTCGGAGAGTTTGTGTTTCATATCCTTGACGGCCATTTCCCCACGCTGCTTAGCATCGGCCACAGCGGCTTCTAGCTTGCAGCGCTGCAAGGAGTGAGACACAGTCTTAGTTGTCTCTTGCTATCTTCAAATGTAATGCATTATTAAGAGATGGGTTTAAGGTCTGGCTGTGCATTCAGCCCAACAGTAAGATGGACACGCATTCCCCTCTGGCAGGGGTTTGAGGGAGCTGGACATGCAGTTTCAGTGCTCCCTCGTGTTGCTTGCAGGGGATGGGATGTACTGCATGAGTTGGGCGTTAATGCAGCCCTAGTTGGAGCAGCAGAGTCCCAGCTCATGAACACCCTTTGCAAGGTGTTATAGCACCATTTTATTTAGTTGCGGGAGCTCGCAGGAGCAGCAATTCACTCTCTGCCATGCTGAAACAACCAGACCTGGCTGTGCTCACCTGGTCCTTGGTGTTCCTGACTTCTCCGTTCAGTCTCTGGACTATCCATGTCAGCTCAGCTATCTTGTTTTTTGTCTCTCGCAGGCTGTCAGCGTTTCTGCCCGCAGTGACTCGCAGCTCCTCAAACTAAAAAAGCCCAAACAAGATAGTTGCATATCCCAAAAACATGTGATTTGAGTTAAATCGGAGCAAATCAGGAGAGTGGGGAGTGTTTCTTTGGGTCTGAAGTTGGTCTGAAGAGAGAAACTGCACCCAAACCCTCCCTCTGCCAGGTTTTCTCACCTTGCTTTCATACCAGGCCTGTGCTTCTGCCTGGCTCCTGTGGGCAACGTTCTTGTACTGAGCCTTGATGTCCGTGATGGTGCCATCCAAGTTGAGATCTCGGCTATTGTCCATCTGCATGACCACCGAAGTATCTGAGATCTGGGCCCGCAGCTGGTGGATCTCCTGGTGGTGACACGGAATTGAGCTGGTCAGAGAGATGCTGGTCCCGCTGTGCTCCAAGTCCAGGCCAAAGCTGATGCAACTCTGTCCCCCTCTGCAGTGACCACGCAGAGATGAATTGCCAAGTCTCAGCATTCACCGCAAGCGATGACCACTGCCCTGTGTTACCCCCTCTCCCTCTGTCCTTTGGCATAAGCAACTTCAAAAATCCAGCTGGGAAATACAAATGATGGGTGGAGCAATGGGGAGGCTTCTTACCTCTTTGTAGAACATTTTCAGGAATTCAACCTCTTCTTTCAGGCTTTCCGCTTTGGCCTCCAGCTCTGCTTTGTTTAAGAAAAAACAGTCCGCGTCCTGGAGACGCATTGGGGATAGAAGAAGGAAGTTTGTTAGCGAGAGCAGACTCAGGGCTACCCTTGGGGTGAGGGACTTTCAGTGCTGGTACCGTGACCGTGTGCCAGCTCCCAATTACACAGTTGCTGCTGATTTGAGTTCAAGCAAACCCAAGCACCGGCTCCTGCTTGTACTTGTTTTATGTGCTGCTTTTGGGAAATAAATCACCGTGTGCACCCCAAAGACCTGAACCCAGAGAGGAGAGTTCAAACAGCCCCTTGCTCACCTTCTTCAGGGCAATAAACTCACTCTCAGTGCACGTCCGCTGGCTGCATTCGTCCTTGTACCTGCGTGGGAAAATGGGAGATTTTGTCTGAGTTCAGCGCAAT
Source organism: Morus bassanus (assembly GCA_031468815.1). Lineage (NCBI taxonomy): Eukaryota > Metazoa > Chordata > Aves > Suliformes > Sulidae > Morus > Morus bassanus. The sequence goes on from CM062594.1 coordinate 1,055,580, forward strand.
TACATCTTTCTTTGTTTCTGCAGGCCTTCTTTCAAGGAGTGAAACTCCTAATTTTTTTCCTTCTCCCCAAACAATGCTTTTGGGATGCTTTGGTCTTGTTTCATAGCCCATGGGAAAGCAAACATGTTTTCAGAGAGTTTTCTGTGTCTTTACAGATTTGCAGCAGAACTGTTTCGTTTGACCTCTGCAACAGCAAATAGCTGCTGAACATTTCTAAGTGTTAATTCCTTGAATTAGGAAGGAGAGAAAGAGAACCTGGAAGAGGGACATCCACCGTTTCCTCCATGTCTCTGTAAATTGCAAACTTATTTTATATACTGAGATCCTGGTAGATCTCTTCATCTACCTACTGATTCTCTGGGAACCATTTATTACCACGAAAAGTTAACAGTCTCTGCCTGTTTACAAATCTCAAACAATGTTTTGAGCCCTGCATTCACATTTCTCTTTTTTTTTACTTACATTTTCTTGTTGGTTTCCAAAATCTGCTGTGCTGCTTTCAGATCTGTTTCTAACTGGGCTCTGTTGCACCCTAGTGCTTCCAGTTGCTTCTTCAAGTTACCAATATAAGCCTCTAACATGGGCATGATGGTATTCTTGCAGTGGTTTTTACCCTGCAGAAAGCTCCACTTGGTCTCCAGCGCCTTGTTCTGCTGTTCCAGGAATCGAACCTGAATCCCAGAAAGCAAAATGGGAAACAAGACGAGGATTAAGGGCTTGTGAGAGCCGGTGTCCGTGCAACAGCAGTGAAATGTGCGTTCCTGCTCTTGGTACATGTGAATGCAGCATTTCCTAATCCAGTGTGCTTTTGTGCATGGGCTGTTTCTGGGCCACCCATGTGGAAATGCACAAAGATCTAAGCACTTCTAGAAAGGGAAGATTTGCAATAAATTGGGAATGTGCAGAGAGGAGTGGGAAGGAACTTGGAAGGCTGATGAAACTGGTTTTAGCTTGTTCCCTCCCTGCAGTCAGGCCTAGAGATCAGATCAATAGCGCCTGTACACTGACGCTTCCCCAGTGGCTCATAAACACCTTGGTGCTCAACCGGCACCCTTAGGCAAGTTGCCCTCAATGTCTAAAATGAGTTGTCCTACAAGGATTTCATGCCCTTTCCATGCTAGACGCCTCACTTGGACTCTAGTGCCTGCAAATTGGAGCTGAGGAGGGGTTCCCAGCTCACCTTGTCAATGAAAGAAGCGAATTTGCTGTTGAGGGTCTTGATCTGCTCCTTCTCTTGGTACTTCACCGTTTGCATGTTGGGATCGAGTTCCAGTCTGAGCGGTTGGAGCAGTTGCTCGTTGATGGTGATGGGTGTGATGGTGCATGGCCTGGCGACTCCATGAACCCTGTAGCCAAAGCCGGCACCTCTGTAGCCGAACCCCGTGCCAGCTGTACCAAAGCCATATCCACGTCTCGGAGGAGGACGTTTTCCAATGGATATTTTGGGCCTGAAGAATGCCACACCATCAAGACTTCTGCTGCTGAAGTAACCCAAACCACAGTAGCCCATGCCACCACCCCAGTGACACGAGGCAGTGCTGAAACTGCTTCGATTTCTGGGAAGAGCCGCAGAGAAAGAGCTGAAATTCCTGACAGCGTGGCCAGAGCTGGTGCTGTAGGAGCAGCAGGACATGGTTGCTGGTGGGAGAGGGACTGGTGCAGGCGATGTGCTGGGAGCAGATTGCAGGGTGCAGTTCCCTCTGACCGCAGTAGAGCACCTTCTTCCTTTTATTTGTGTGGAAAACGGGGCGAGGCTGCATGAAACTTCCACAAAATGTTTGTGATGCAAAGAATGTGAACTACTTAGCATATATTGTGCTTACCAGCAGAGAAGGCAGCAGCTTATTTGCCCCATTTACTGGCAGAGGAAGCAGCAGCATGTTTGCCCCATAAAGGTTTGAAGAATGCTGTTAGGTCAGAGGGGTCATATTTAGGTGTTGTGTATTAGCAACTAAAGTTAGGGGAGTTGTGGTAGGTGAATTGTTTTCAGGAGACATGGTGAAAATTGCACATTCCCCTTTTTATAAGTTGGATGAAGTGGAATGGAGCCTTTGAAAATGTAAAATGCTTTTCTGTCAAAGGAAATCTTTAAGTTTTGCTGGTACCTCAGCTTGCAAATAAGAGCTTTGAAGCAGAATGTGATTCAACCTGCTGTTTAATAAAAACTATCAGTAATAAATGTGAAATTACTGAGAATTAATGAACAATGTCTTGCAGGCAGGTTAGTGGTAAATGACCGTGTTTTGTTGGTTCTGCCTATAAAAAGGCAACATGTTTTAATGCCAGGGAAACATCTGTGGGGCCAAATCTATTTCTCAAGGTGATTTTTCCGCAGGTTGCCGATACAAGTGTTTTCCAACATGATGATATATTTGGGGGGAATTGCTGATTAGTTGAAATTGAAACTGATGCTTGAAACATGGTAGCTTTTGTAGACATATACTGGCCAAATCCTCAGGAAACTGGCGTCTCCTTCTCCCCTCATCTCTCAACTTGAAGGTTGGGTTCCCACCTGGTTTGGGGCAGGGCCAGGCTTGGTCCTTCGCCTCCTACGTTGGGCGAGTGCCCTCATTGTGGTGTCAGGGCTCAGACTCTTCCCAGCTTTGCTGTTCACACGCACGTGCCCCAGTCCCTGGAAGGACAGGGATGGCGTCGGTGCGCGCGTCACTGTGTGGGAGGGCAGCGTGTTTTGTAGGGGCAGGGTGGAAGTTTCAAACTAATGATCTTGTTTTGTTTACTGCAGTTCTTTCCCCTTCCCTGTTCAGTGGTTGGTTACAATTGGAAGCCAAAATTACCAGTTTTGCTCTAGGGATCTGGGAGCTCTTGGACGCTTTGGCTCCAAGGCTCGCAGACATCCCTAGGGGAATGGTGCATGAGGAGATCTAGAGTTAATCTTGCGATTGTCCACAACCCTGGTGTGTCAGACCATGTTGCTCCAGACTGTAGTTGTACCTGGCTGCATCTTTTCTCTCCACATTGCCATCCTAGGAAACACTTTCTGCTTTTGATGAGACACCTGACACCAAATGCAACTGTACGGCGCTTTTGGACAGAAATCTGAGGACAGGGGTTGCAGGAGGCTGGGCTTGCAGGGAGCCTGACCCAGAAGGAGAGAGGGACAGTGGATAAAGCTGCAGGTTCTCCAATGCAACAGGGAAAGGCAGTTGAATGTGTTGTTGAACTGGCTCCAAAAAACCCCAAAATGTTTTGAGCTACCTCAAATAGTTCAAATCGGGTTGAGCATGTTGGCAGTGAGATGTTTTCGTGCTACGTTTTCTAAATGGAAAAATCTCAATTTAAAGAAAAAAAAAAAAAAGGTTTTGTTTCAGAAAAACTTTTTGATGGGAGAATTACTCCTCTTCCTTCCTCTTCAGAGCAGGAAAATATCCCCTGGTTTTGTTCCTTTTCTCGTGATCTCTCACATCCCAGCTGCATTCGCGCTGTGTGGCTGTAGTCACTTGTAGCAGGTCCATCGTACCACAGTGATTTTTAGCCCCTGGGGAGTTTCCCCCCCACCTCTTTCATCCTGGTTTTAGGGGATTAGGGCCAGGGGCATGATGTTCACTGAGTGATGGACACGGGAGGAGCGTGGTGGGTGAGATGTGTGGTGACCCCATCTCCTCACCCCCTTCCCTGTTCCCATGGACCAGCTCCGCACCCCACATTTTCCAAAAGCCAGTGGATCTCTTGGGGACTCTAACGAGAGTTGGCCTTGGCCTTGATTCGAGTTTGTTTTTTTTTAATTGTTTTTAATTGTAATGTGTGTTGTGTAACTCTGAAAAGAGGAGCTATATCATGGGATCTCAGATTTGCTGCATCAGTTTATTGGGGAGAAATAGAGAAAAAACAAGTGTCCTAGAGGAATCAGATGTTCTAGGTCAGACTTCTCTGCTCCTGTTGATTTTTAACTTTCTTTGCAATCCTGTCCATACACTGGAGGAGCAGAATCTTATATCGCTTAGCGTTTTCAACCCAGGTAAGTGGATCCTTAATACATACGCTGTGCTAACTGTGCACTGCCTAGTTAAAATAGCATTGCTGCTCAGGCTTTGCTAAACCTACGCAACCCAGGAGGAACAGGCCAACTTTGGGAAGAGCCTATTTGTAAAACTACAGCATAAAGTAATGAAAAGAGCAAGTTTCATAATAGTAGTGAATGTTGCAGGGAGTAAGCAACGCCAACTGGAGTGAAAGCTTTAAAATCCCCCACGTTTTCTGTGTGTGCTGCTAGCAGGTTGCTGCTGATATGAACTGGTGGAGTGAGGACCCTCCTTTCAGTGCTTGTTGGGTTTTTTTAGTATTTTGGCCTGTAGGAAGTTGTAGAGGACACGAGTTTGACATTGGAGCTCTTCCTGCTCACAACACTGCATCCTCCCGTGGTGGTACAAGGAGCACACACGTCTCCAGATGATGTTTTTGCCACAGACACCCGCTCTGGTCACTAGACTTCTGCTTCTGAATACGGATCTGCTGCTGGAAGAGTAGCTGCCACCAAAGTATGGGTCAGTATTGCATGTGATTCTTCCTGGGGATCGGCACACAGCTGCGAAGAAAACATTTCAGCTCAGGATTTCCATCTGACAGAGTAGGTCCTACTAGCAGGAATAGGGACTTGTCTGGTACTTAAAAATAGTCACAGGGGAGCCACTGTCTTCACAAAGCCTTAGGGGGATGGGGCAAAAGGAGATGTGTGAAAACCAAAGTCCGTATTTAATGTGTGTGTCCCTATAACTGGCCAATAATTGGGAGGTTTGGGGATGCAGGAAGCTGCCAGGAGGCCAGGCAGGTGCTTTGGACCTACCATGACTCAACTGCTCAGTTCATGCCTGTGAGGAAGTTTTCCTGAGTCTGGTGTCATGCCCCAGCAGGGAAAGGGTTTTGCTTTGGCTCTGTGTGTGTAAGTGTGAGCAAGACCAGCCAAGGGCTTTCCCTCTGTCCCCTCAATTAGCCCACGTGTGAAGAGGTACCCAGTCATTTTGGCTGGGGTGGCAAAGGTGGCCAGGCACAACTGTGGCTGAGCCTGTGGCTTGATAAGACCTGAGGCTACATAAGACATCATCTTTATTCATGCAAGGTCTTCCATTTGGGGGGAAAACCTAAGTGCCTGAGTGCATTCGGAGCTTTTGACTTTGTAAGGCATTTGGGTCCATAAATGCTGGAAAGTGCTTTGGAAAGTGTCAGCCCCTGGGACTTTGGGTCTCAGTGGGATTTGCTGCAATTACAGAGGTGGTGGCTCATCAGATAGACTGTGAGAGGTGGTTGTGGGGTTAGATGTGTTACTGTTTCTTCCTTGTAGGGTTGTACGAGCACTCACCTGCTTTCCTCTCCGTCCAGCAGCTTCCTGTAGGTTCTGATCTCGATGGCCAGGGCGAGCTTGATGTTTGTGAGCTCCTGGTGATCATGGGCCATGTCCTGCTTTGCCTTCTCCAGCTCAGAGAGTTTGCACTTTACGTCCTCGATAACAACTTCCCTGTGCTCCTCATCTTCAGCAATGGCTCCTTCCAGTTTGCATCTCTGCAGGTAGGAGATTTTCATTACTGCCACTTATTTGCATGTGCTTTGAGTAGTTCAGAGCTGGTGGTTCTGCCTGTGTATTCATCCACCTGTACTTTGTTATATTTTTAGACTCTAGAGATAAACCTCTAACTCTAGGATGATTCTCTCTGCCTAGCTGAGACTTTGTGTTGTCTTCTCACTGCAGGTCTCTACTGGTGGTAGTTCAATTTTTAGTCATAATAGACCATTTTACTCTGTACTCTAGATTGCCGTCAAGTCTTAGGGTTGAGCAGCTGACATGTATTTCACCAAAACTGGCCTTATTCCTCCCTTGCTCTAGTGGATGAGTTTTGGAGAGCCACAACCTGGGAATGGCGATTGACACATTATTCCCCCTGAGTCATCCTTACTTGGGCTTTGGTGTTTTCATGTTCTCCAGTCAGTCTCTGAATCGTCCGATTCAGCTCTGCAATTTAATTCTTTGTATTACGCAAGCTGTTGTCGTGTTTGCCAGTGGTTTCTCTCAGTTCCTCATACTGAGGAGAGAGAAAATGCAATGAAAATAAATACCGGAGTGGGAAGATGAGTCAATAATTAAACCTCCTATGTGATTCTGGGTCCACAGTCCCAGATCTTGAGCGAAAACCTTTGTTGCTGGGGGGCATAAATGACTCATTTACACAGTAGCAGCTCTGTGTGTGAAGACATTAACAGGATGTATCACATGTAGGGTAAATGCAGCAGGTGGCTAAGAAAACAGAGCTTTAAAAAGCCGGTTCAACCCAAATTAGGAAACCTGAAGAAGCAGGGCCCTTAGCAGAAGTGGGGCATAAATACTTTTGTGAGTGTCGTCATGACTCACCTTGCTGTAGTGCCAGGTTTCTGCATCAGCCCGGCTTTTTTTTGGCAATGTTGTCATATTGAGCTTTGACATCGGTGGTGGTGTCATCTATGTCCAGGCCTCAGCTGGTGTCCATCTGCACAATAACAGAGGTGCCTGAAATGGGTGCTTGGGGTGATTTCCTAGGAACAACAGCAAGATTATCAGCCATTTGCACCGGAGGTGCTTTCCCTGTGGACCTCCATGGTGTAGTGGCAAGGAGGTGCCATGTGCTCCATGTACCATGACTTCAGACTCGCTGCAGAAAACGCAAAGAGGAATTTTCTGGTTTAATATCTCTGGATCCTACCTTCACCATCAAGCTGAAACAGATTCCTTAGGATCTCGCCTGTGTAGTGCAAGAGTAACACCTTTGAAACCCGGAGCAATCAACTGATGTACACCGGAGACACCAAAAATCTCCATGAACTTAAGCAATGGGTTGTGGGAGCCTGACTCCACAGGCCCCCTGAGAGGCATGGAGCGGAGGAAACAGGAGAGGAAAAGGAAGAGCCATTACCACTTCCTACAGGCTCCTCAGGCAGTTGATCTCTTGGATGAAGGACTCCACCTTGGCTTCCAGCTCAGCTTTGTTCACGCAATCTGTGTCCTGAAGTGCATCAAGGATTTATGAAATGAAAGAGCAAACTGCTTAATGCCAGCAAGTGATGAGATTACTAACTCTTAGGGCTGCTCTTTTCAAGGACATAAATTTTATTAAATTGTTTGGCTCTCTTATGCTCTTAGGCAGAAGACAAAATATCACTAGACACAGAAGAGAAGGAAGGGTTTTGACTAGCTGGGGTGTACAAACATCCCAAATGAACAAGCTCAGCTAAAACTGACTCACTTAAGGTGGGATTCAACTCTAATTAAAAATCTTCCCAAAAGCTAGCCTTTAGGTCCCTCTAGAGTCTCTGGAGAGTGAGAGGCAGTCTCACCCTCTCGTTCCAGCAATATTGGCTGCTGTTCTTACTAAAAGCCCAGAATAAGTGTTTGAGTTGATTTGAAATGCTCTTACCTTTTTGAGCATAACAAACTCATTCTCCACGCACGTTTGCCAGTGAGTTTCCTCTTCATACCTGCAAGGAGAAGAAAAAAGATCACTTTGCTCCTCATTATTCAACTTAAGCAAGAATATGAATCTCATCTTCCTCTACGACCTCCAAATGCTCAACCTCAGCATGGAAACCAACTGCTGGTGCAAGCCGTACTTGCAAATGTAATGAAATGAAAGCATCTAAAAATTAGATGAGATCAGTTCTAGCCCTAGTTTTGGAGCTTGTATCTTTTTTTAAACTTGTAATCTTCCCTGATACCCTGCATGGTGCTCAGTTCTGTTTCCAGCTTGGCTCTGTCTCTTCCCAGAACATGCAGCTGCCTCTTCAAGTTGCCAATATAAGTTTCAAACATTGGCTCGATGTTGCTCCTGTAACACTTTTGTTCCTGTAGAAATCCCCATGTGGTCTCCAGCACCTTGTTCTATTGCTCCAGGAACTGGACTTGAAACCCAGAAGTAAAGCATTCAAAGTAGAGTGATTTGTTATACTGGTGACACAGAAATGAACGATTACAGTCCCAGAATTGGCAAATTGGGAGATAAAAATCTGAGTTATTCAGGGTAGTATCAGGTGAATGGAGAAGGCATGCATTTAAGATCTGTCAAGCAGCATCTTCTCATAAGAAGATTCTTCAGAAAAATGTCTTGGTTGTTATTATGCAAAAAGCACTGAGTTGGACTCAGCAGCAAGGTGGAGTGGGGTAAGTCAGAGGTACTCCTACTGAAGTTAGGCTTCGAGTGATGTAAAAATGGGGCACTAGAGAATCTGCTTCTTTGCATGTAACAGCAAAGATTGTCATTTGCGGTAAGACTGCTTTACACCGCTCTTGGAGCATGAAAATACCTTCTTGCCTCCACTGAAGGCTCTTTTGTACTCTAAGGTGGTGCAAAATGTCCTCCTCATAAAACCCAAACAGGTCCTTACTGCAAAGTCAGGCTGTGAGTTTTGGCTGCTGTTGCTAGTAAGCAGTTTGGCAAATACATTCCTTGTCTCGGATGTGCCGTATGGCAGCTTGTTACGGCTCTGCAGCTGAGGTGCCTGTTGAGCCGGGCATCTCTTCTCTTGCCTTGCCAATGAATAATGTTATTTGTTATTGAGGGTCTTGATCTGCTTCTTTCCGTGGTGCTTCACAGACTGAAGGTTTGGGTCCATCTTCAGCTTCAGTGGCCGGAGCAAACGCTCATTGACTGTGACCGTGGCAGTGGGTGTGCAGACCCCCGGGGCTCTGCTGACCCTGCAGCCAAAGCCAGCTCCTCCGTAGCCCAACCCTGTGCCTGAGGGGCTGTTGCCATATCGCAGTAGGTGACAGCCGCTGATTGCTAGCTTGGGCGCGCCGCCTGCGTCTGCGCCCCACGCTGCTGAAGCGTCCCAGCCCAGGGTACCCCACACCATCACCTCTCTGGCATGAGACGGTGCTGACAGTATATCTCTTCATGCTTCTTGGGATCACAGCAGAGCAAGAGCTGAAACTCCTCATGCACCCAGCTCCGGCGCAGACGTGGTAGGATTGGCAAGATGTTGAGGCCAGCTCAAAGGGGAATGAAGGCAGAGGGGGAAGCTGAATGCAGGAGCAGGAGGCAATGCATGCAAGTTGACCCAGCTAGAAACCCTCTGCAATGGGAAGCAGAGCTTTCACTTTCTTATGTCCCAGGAAAACAAGCTTTGGCTGCACACCCAGCCCCAAAAGACTATTTTAAAAGATGTTTATGAGCTTAGGTTGTTTGGTAATATCCCACTCGTCTCTTGCTGAATAGTGACCTGAGCTGCTTTTAAGCACAGACCTATCATTCAGTTATAGGCTGTGTTTCTAATTTGAATGGGAGGGAATCCCTGGTCCCATAAAAACTGCATCTGCAAACCTCCCTCTTTTTTTTACTAAGCATGAAAGAGAGGAGCAGAACCAATCTTTTGATGTTTGCAGGGCACTGGGAGCGAGGGAAGGAGCATTGCTTTGTTTTACGTGTGGGAAAAGAAGAAACTGAGTTGAACTTTTGGGAGTATTCTAGGGATCCAAACACTGGGGCTGTTTTGGTTTGGGATTACATTAGCCTTTAGCCAGAGTTGCTCCTTTTGTAAGCCTAATTCTATAATTTACTCCTTTCTTTCGTTTGACCTCTAACTTTTTTAGCCTCAAGAGAACAATCTTTTAAGTCTCTGAGGACAGGAGACGAACCCGTGCAAGCATATTTCTTGGTGCTAGGGCTCTGCTGGTCTGTAACTACAAGCAGAAAACAGATGCAGCAAAGGGGAGTGTGGAGCAGGAGAAAGCAGTGAGAGATTTTCCAGCTCAGACCTCTGCACCAGCCAGGGATATCAAAAGCCAAAGGTTGAATAGATTGAGGTGATGGAGTGAGTGCACTGATCCTGCAAAGAGAAATTCAGTCTGATTTGCTGCTCTGTCTCTCAGACCTTCTGTGTGCTTCTCCTTCACTGAATGCCCTGAAGAGGGAGTCTGTTAGTTTTCCCTAGTTTTGGGGGGAGCGTGACTGATAAATTGACACCTCTCATCTTATTGCTTGCAGAATTGTCTTCCATGGGGAATAGCTTACAGGAGAAACGGGCTTAGTCATTCCTTTCTGGTGAAATTGTTCGGCAAATCCCTGTGAATGTAAGTTTGGACTCATATATATATATATTTTTCAGCAACGGAGTTGGGTTCAGAGTGACAAAGATGCAGGAAAGGCAGATAAGTCTTTCCTAGAAAATGGAATAGGTGACTTTCAGTCCCATCTTTGCTGAAAAATCAAAAGGGCTGTGCGCCATGCGTGGGAACCCTCTTAATTCTTTTGCCTCCAGTGGGATAAGACTGAGGGCTTATCCCTGAAAATCTCAGCCTTTTCTAAAGGTGCATTTGCTTTTATGTGATTTTTCTTGGCATTCACCATGGCCTGAGAACATGTTCTGCTCCATGAAGAGGATCAGAGAGAAGTTCATGCACGCAAGCCTGAAAGCTGGCTTGCCTCATTTAGCCATGCAACATTTTAGGGTAAAGCTGTGTGGGAGTTGTATGTGCTAAGCGCTTTTTGGGACTCAGCCTAAAAGGCGTTCAGAGAGCTCAGCATCTTTCATGATTGGGCCCTGGATGCTGGAGAACAGCTGCTACATAAGATAGTTGGCATGTTCTGTGAAACAGAAGAAGTCATGTTGGTTTCTTTTCTTGCTTTCTCTCTCTTGGGTTTTTAATTACAGACCTGAGCAGAGCTCAGTTCTGCCAGCTTGTCTGAGCCAGCCCAGCTTCGATCTGCTGACCCAACAGAAACCTCAGCTCAGGAGCATCACACTGCGCAGGGATCGCATCCTTGTTTAGCACTTGGCCTGGCAGCTTTGTTGGCCACTCCAGAGAGGGGATGCAGATAAATCTCTCCTGTTTTCCCTGCACAAACTGCAGGTCTGGAACCAGCCTTTCCAGAAGTTTACCTCTGGTGGATAGGACCCATCTTTCCTGAGTTTAAAACATCTTTTGGAGAGCTCCTGCAATGCAGACATCTTCAGCCAACTGCCTAGAGGGCTTTTGGCCCACGGTGGGAGGAAGGTATTACTGGGGAGCAAATCGTTTGACCCAAAAGTGTCTGCTTCTGTCCTTTGCCTGGCTCAGATGTAGGTGTTTATGGCCAGGTGAAACCAGCCTCACCTGGTCTTGCTCTGTTGGCTGTGCAACTTGGAAAACCTCCCACAGTGCTTGGGTATTGCTGTTCTGTGACCCCTGTCTCCAACTTGATGTTCCCCCTCCTCTCTGGGACTGAGATGGGGAGGAGGAGGATAGGGGAAGGCTCTGCATGATAGCGAGTGCCTGCAGCGAATCTTCTAAACCTTATTCTAAAAGTACACTTCAGGTGAATTTTGTAATGGCACATGATAAGCTTGATTGCAGTTTATTGAAGAAGTTTCATAAAACTCATACAGTTCAATGGGAGCAGAAGATGAGAGGAAACGAGCTAGTTACATTTTGGCACATAATTCTCCAACCCTCCTCTTTGCCTCCCTTCCACAAAAAGAGAAGAAAAAAACCTGAGCCAAGAACAAAGGCACTAAAAGAGATGTTTTTCCAGGTTATGTAAAATTTATGTTACCAAAGCCTGCTGTTCCTCCTCTTTGTTTTTCCTGTATTTTTAACCCCTGTCTCTGCTTTAAGCTCACTCTGGCTGGTGGAAAAGAGAATGGCTTGCTGCTGAGACAGGGTCTAGCTACCTGTAGGTTACGTGGTCTTTTGGCTTAAATTATACGTACTGGGTGGGTGAGGACTTAGACAGCCAACCCCTTTCACCTATGGAAAATGAAGGCGGCAATTTTGGATGTAGGTAGAGCTGGAGAGCCCTGGAGTGAAATGACAGCAATGCAAGAGGAATTGGGAAGAGGAGCAACTGCCTCTATATTGAAAGACTCTTTGTTTTCAATTCTTCAAGCCTGTGGGGAGCAGGGTTGAATAGGGGGAGCACAAGAGACTGTGGTCTCAACGCACCCCTGCTTTCTGTCATAAGCGGGTGAAGGGACACATTCTGCTTTCATCTACACCGGTATAAATCCGAGTCCTGCATCTACTCTGGAGCAAAAGGGAGCCCTGGGAAGCTGCAAGCTGAGATCTAACGATAGCACCCCTTAATGGGAAGGCTGATTACTCATTGACAAACAGCACTGGGCTTCTGGTCAGCTGGGTGAGGCTTTATGAAGAGGAATTAAGTGGACTTGGAGAGGCACCTCTCCCAAGCCAATAAGTAGTGCTGGGAGTATGTTTTCCCCAAATGGGAAAGCGATAAGTGTGGCTCTTTGGATGGTGTTAACAGGCTTTGTGCTGGCAGCAGGAGGTGGTGCTCAACCTCTTCTGCTCCGGATGAGCTGGGTGCCGCCATGACTTAGCTCCAATAGCTCTTCTTGGTGGTGCTTTTCGATACAAACCTCATGCCTGAGCTGCTTCCCGCGCCAGAGCTGAAGCCCCGGCCAGGCAGCCCCCGCTGCTGGAGCTGGCACTGCTTCCCCCCGTGCTGAGCCTGTTGCTGAAGCCTGAGCCCAGCCTCAGCATGTTCCCACCTCCGTAGCTGCTCCCAGATGAGACCACAGCTGTGATGGGAAACCATGGGCAGAGGGTTGGTTTGTTTGGAATAATACAAAGGAATTTCAACCTTCCGTTTCACACATTCATGGGTTTTCTTGGACAGTCTACCACTGCCTGTATTTCACACATTCTCTGGCTTTTCTTCCTATCCTGTAGCAGAGCTGGCCTTAGACATCTGAGTCAGCTAGGGACAGTCTGGATGTACAAAACCTGTCAAGTTCAGAGCTGGTCAAAGGAAAGATGTATCAGGCTCTCTGGCCTCCCCAGTCCCTCAGAGCGCTGCAAAACCCTAAGTATATTGCATTTTTGTGCTTCTAACTACTAGCTGCATAGCTCATTTTTATTGTCTTCTCAGTTCCAGGTACATTTAAGGAATAACTCAATGAAGACTCAACCTATTGCGTAAGAGCCAGATTACTTACAAATATTCACAGTACCAACGCCTTCTCCAGGCAGCCTGGAAGAAAGAGAGGACAGAGAAGGAAGGGCTTGTTATTTAGGACAATTTCAGGCAACAGTTTGGCACTGGGGACACTGGATAACAGCATGGTCTGGGGTGTTATGGTGTGATGATGAGTGTCCGACAGGAATTGAGATAACACCTGCAGCTGTGTAGGATAGGGGTGTGTTTTCTCTGCAAGTTTTTGTGGCCCTTCCCTCTCTTGTTCAAGGCAAATGTGAAAACATCTAGGGGTTTGGACATTATTTGCTTTGCAGGGGGAGCCACCCACCTGCTCTCCTCGCCCTCCAGCAGCTTCCTGTAGGTCGCGATCTCGATGTCCAGGGCCAGCTTGATGTTCATGAGCTCCTGGTAGTTGTGGAGCTGCCGCGCCAGGTCTGCCTTGGCTTTCTGCAGAGCATCTTCCAGGCCAGCCAGTTTTGCCCTGGCATCCTTGACAGCCATTTCACCGCACTGCTCGGCATCTGCAACGGCCGTCTGCAAACTGGCACACTGCACGAAGTGGAAATAGGTCTGGTAACTTCTCAGTGGGTTTGGACCCTGATTTCCAGGCATCCTTGCAAGGCTACAGCAAGGTAGTGGAGATGGAGGTGCCCCCATGTTTGGAGCGGTCCTGTGCGCCATACCTGTTTCTTCACACTATCAATTTCCGAGTGGAGGTGCTGAATCACGCAGTTCATCTCTGAGATCTCCATCCTGTTGTTGTGGAGGTCATCCCCATGCCAGCCACCCGTGAGCTGCAGCTCCTCATACTGAGACGGGCAGGGAGATGAGACACCAAGGCACAGTCAGATCTGGGCAGGAGCTTGAACTCATTGGTAGAGATTGACCCTGCTCTGATCCTCTCTTGATTGGGTCTTCTGTCTCTTTCTGTGCTCAGTCCAAGCTCTTCCTCATGAGCTTTAGCACGTTTCCTTTCTCCATGTGCCTCCCTATGCTCCTCTATCTCTCGCTGTCAAAATGGCATTTTCACATGTCCAAAGAACTAAATGAAATCCTATCCAAATCGATTTGACTTTATGCCCTATTCCCCTGTGCTCTCTGCTTGCACTTTCCAGTATAAAATAGCCTTGGAAATGCTAAACAAAAATCTTCCTAGCTCACCTGGTTAATTTTCAGATCCTCACCTTGCTCTGGTACCAGGACTCTGCCTCTGCCCGGCTCCACTTAGCGATGTCCTCGTACTGTGCTTTGACCTCTGCAATGATGCTGTTCAGGTCCAGGTTTCGGTTGTTGTCCATGGATAGGACTGTGGCGGTGTCAGAGATCTGAGACTGCATCTGAGACAGCTCCTTTAAGTCAAACAAATTCGTTCTCAGTCCCAAATGTTTCACTGTTGTGCTTGTCCCGGAGATGACATGTGGTAGAGGGGTAGGAATGGGGAGGAACTGCAGCTCCGAACAGCTCTCAGGCTGGTTCGATCCTGTTGGTACCAGGAAATGGGGAAATAGCAGAACTGGAAAATTTGGGAGATTCTTACTGCTTTATAGAGGGCTCGCAGGAAGTTAACCTCATCTGTCAGTGCATCCACCTTGGTGCCCAAGTCCACCTTGTTGATGTAGGGAGCATCCGCATCCTGGAACCGTGACAACAGAGGTAGTGAACCAAGCCTTGCCTATCTGCATTCTTGTACAAAGACCAGTTGTCGTTTAATACGAGCCTTTGGAGACAAACCAGGGCTGAAGACTTTTTTGACCTCTGTGCCTTTAAACAGAGCCAAGGGTGAACTGGTTTCTTCCCTCTGCCTTTTTTGGAGGGAGGGAGGGATGATGTTCATAGATCTAAGCAATTTTTGACATGTCAGAAGCCACTGAATTTCTCTTTTTTGCCAGTGCACAGACAGGTATTTTGGACAATACTTTAAATAGTGGAAGTTTCTTATTGGGTCTTCTGCAGGTGTGGGGCCAGGGGGGCTGTGGAGGGTGGGATTGGATACAGAAAGGCTGCAGAAGTAGCAGAGCATCTAGTGGAATGCCTACAAGGTACGGATGACCCAGATCTCATCTGGTACCTGGGGGACCAGGACTCACCTGAACTTTGCGTGAGGGGCCTGAAACAAGAACAAGCTATTGCCAAGGACTGACACACTGGCACAATTGGGTGTTTCTGCATCAAGGAGGGATGACTACACGTTTGCTAAGTGCTTTGCCCAGCTTGGCACTGCCGGATAAAAAGGGTTATTTGCATTCAAATGTGTTTTGCGTTTAAAAAGTGTGTCCCTTCTTTGTTGTTGGCACCTCACCTTCTTGAGCAAAACAAAGTTGTTCTCTGCAGTGGTGCGCTTGTTGATCTCCTCTTTGTACCTGTTGGGGAGATGAGCATCCCTTTACAGCTTTCATACTGCAACCCACCCCATCCACATCCACCACGGATGTATGGAAATCCCTCCTCCACACGTTCATTGTAGGGTGCTTGCGGAGAGATTAAAGAGTCTGTTCCCAGGGCTATTTGCCACCGATCCGTAGATCTTGGGAGGAAACAACAAAAACGGCTACCTAACAATCCTATGTCCTTGCTATGTCAGTGCATATATTATGCATAGCATTATTAGATATATATATCTCACTGATTATGATAGAAAGACAGCACCCTTGGGCTAGGTGGTGGGAGGAGGCCATCTAGAAAAGCTGCAGGCCTTCATTAAAGGCACGTTTTATCCTCCCAGAAGTTTTCGCTGTGAATGGGAGCCTTGTACTCTCTAAATTTTCTCAGGCCAGGAGGGCTGGGTGGAGCCGTAGGTGAGCTCATCGCTGCCGCACCTGGGTTACTCAGAAGAGCCGGGATCTCTGACGCCAGCTCCCGCGGTGGCTTTGGAGGGCTGGGGATGGCCTGGGCAAGGAAAGCCAAGGTCTGGATCAGCAGCAGCGTGCAGCCCCACTCTTGGGAAAGGATAAAAACCAGCAGTAGTCATGGACTGATGCCCAGCTCAAATGAAATGATTAAAAGCGGGAGATGAAAGACAAGAGTTCAAAGGAGAAGTCTGTGCAGCTAATAAAACATTTGCCTTTCATGACCCTTTCATGGGGGACGATTTCTTCACATCAGGAATACCCAACCCTTAAAATCATTTCCATTAAGCAAAGTCCTAGCCTGTATACAGATTTGTGGGTCTCTAAGCTCTTAGCCACATAGAAGAGGAAAACTAATTTGGCATGTGTCTAATTTCTAATTGCTGTATGGATTAGTATTTGACTCAGAAGAGCAAAGCATTGGGAAGAATACTTTGGGATCCACAAAGTTTAAAATAAATAAAGGTAAGAAGAACAAATTCCTAGGAAATGGGGACAGAAGCAGTGACGTCCTTTTGGTAGGTGTAGGCATTGTTACCACAACGCAAGGTGATGGTCCCTGCCCAGCAACGTGTATGATGTAATTGAGCTTTTGCCCAAAGATTCCCTGATCTGGAGCCAGAAGGAATATTTGCCACCCTGTGTCAGATGCAGGCGGAGTATGAAAGGCTGAACCTCTTCTACGATGTGACCTTTGGTTGTCAAAGGATTTCTTGTCTGAAGTCATGGCGCACCCGAGGGTCTTTTCTCAGCTGAGCAATCTCTGTTGCTGCCTTGCTGCTCTAGAGTCTGCTGATGTTTGACATTACTTTTCAAAATTTAAAATCTCTTTCACCGTGGACCTGCGACAAGAACAGAAGGACACTCTCTGACCCAGTTAATCGATAGCGGTATTGGGCTTACAGCCGGGATTCATCTCAAGTCAGCCACCTGGACCTTGGCTACTTTGGCTAAGCTCTGTTCTTTGGGGTTTCTTCTGTGGCTGATGGAGAAAGATATTTATCTCCAGGATGTCATTTGTCCCATCCTAAAATGAATTATGGAAATCCAGATGGCTGATTTGTAGCAGACCCTGAGGTCTTATGTGACCAAACTGACACAGGACAGATTTTTTTCTCTGTTAAACATTTCTTTTCTGAAGGCACAGAGAACCGTAAAAAAGAAGTCTCCAAGTAGACCGTGGGTGACGATTTCTCTTCCCCAAGGCAGTAATTTCTGTTCCGGTGCTACTATTGGGCTAGAGGCACTGTTAGTAAAGGTGGCAGAAAGTGTCAGACACATGATCTCCCAAGAAAGGGAGAGCAGAGGGTTTTTGGCAGAATGCGCGTGTCCTTGTTTTGCATTGCAGCCTGCACCTAGCTCTCATCTCTCGTTTTTCTGGTTCCAGATTGACAATTTAAGCTCCTTACTTATTCACATCCATTAAGCAGTGTATCCCTCGTGGGCATGGTAGCAGACACTAATGCTTGATAGATGTTTTTCCAAAGTGCAAAGCAAAAAACACCTCCTCCTAACAGCCTAAAGAGTTAATGAGCTGAGCTGAAACCCTCGCCCAAGATTTCAGTGACATTCAACAGGGTGGAAGCTAAGTCCTGACTTTCAGAAGTGCTAAAACTATCCAATACATTGATATTAAGGGACGTTATAATAATTAAAGGAAAAAAAAAAAAAACCCAAAGAAAAACACTTAAGTACACACTTAAAATTAATCTTTCTTTTTAGACGATTTTTCTTTCCTGGGCAGGAACCCACATCAGTAGGACGTGTGAGCGTTCAGAGTGCTCAATAGTCTTGTTAAGATTCAGGTTTCATCCTGGTCTGTATTAAAATGACTACATGGGAGCTGAAACTATTTGGAAAGCTTAAGCTCTGGACAGACTAAGCTTTTGAGAAGCTGCTCCTGAACTCCTGTGGATGTCTGACCATCTGAGCCTTTTGCAACATTTGAAAAGTTCACCTGTCCCTACAAAAAAATTGTATATGTCTTACAATGGGTAGAGTGCTGCTGCTGACGTTTATCCAGCAGCTAAAGTGAGGGGAACTGAGTCGCTTTAGTCCTTTCTGAGGTCTCACAGTTTTGGGTTTGCCTTGGGTCTTTTAGCTCATCCAGGAAGAAAAACTGGACAGGTTTCTTTCTCTGTGTGTGTTGCGTACCTGATCTTGATGTCTTTACCAGCATCCTGCATAGTCTTCAGCTCGGAGCTGAGCCGCAGCCTCTCCCCTCCCAGAGCCTCGAGCTGTCTCCTCATGTTGCTGATGTACGTGTCAAACATAGGTTCAAGGTTATTTTTCATGATTTTTTGGTCTTTCAAAAGGGTCCATTTGGTCTCCAGTACTTTATTTTGTTGTTCAAGGAACCGCACCTGAAACCCATCAGAACAATTTAAATCATTTGGGATCATCAACTCAAAATCTGCCTCACTTTTCATGAGATGGGGGCTTTAATGCGAGGGGGTTTTTGGTTTTGCTTTATGTAATTTGAAGTGGGCTTTAGATGGGCCTGTCATCAAAAGATCATTGGTAGGAAGATGTGGAAACCAGGAGCAGTATTCAACTGCAAAGAAACCTGGAAAAATAATGTGCACCGTATCCAGACTGCCTATAGAGCTCTGACAAAATGAGCTGTATAGACAGTCTGGATATGGAAGTAACAAGATGAACAAAATCCTTAACTCTGTGCATTAAGGATTTAGAAGTAAATTTATAACGTTGGGAGCAATCCTGACCTTACTCTACAGGCAGTGACAAATATGCCAGGCTGGATGAAGTGGAACGTGTCTTACCTCGTCGACGAAGGAGGCAAATTTGTTGTTGAGGGATTTGATCTGGTCCTTCTCCTCCTGCCGCACTCTCTGCATGTTGGGGTCAATCTCCAAGTTAAGAGGTACCAAGAGGTGTTGGTTGACCGTGACGTCTTGAATACCTCCAGGGCCACGTCCTCCTCCAAAGCCAAACCCAGCTCCACCAACTCTACCTGCCAACCCGCCATGACCTGACCCGTAACTGTATCCTGGTCTAGCAGAACAATACCCTCTGCTCATGGAAATCCTCTTGCTTGCCCCTAGACTGTGAAGGCTCCTGCTGCCAAAACCATCGCTGATCCATCCCACGCCTCCACCACTGCTATGGGACATGGACATGGAGCTGAAGCTGCTTCGGTTAACAGGCATAGCGGCAGAACCAGTACTGGAGCTCTTAGTGAGTCCTCCTGACCTCATGCTGACTGACTTCGGTGCAATTGTTCGCCAGTGGCAAGAGCAGAGGACAAAGAGGTGAGATGGCAGATGAGTAGAAATCTTTGGGAATTTGGCTCAGGAGTCCCCTCTGCCTTTTATCCCTTTGGAGCGCTGGGCTTGTCCGCAGAGGACCGCTCAGTTGACTGAGCTCATCGGTTTGGTATGCTGGCACACAGCCACCTTTCCCAACCCGTTAATCACCAGACTCGCTAATGCAATGGGCTGTCAACCTTCAGGCTCATAAAACTAACCAAATTTTCTAACCTGTATTTTTCAGAGCAGGGTTTACTGATGGGGAAAAAAATATTTACATCCAGAAGTTCCCTTTGGGCTTGCTTTTAACTTGGTTAATGGTGTCAGTGCCCATTTAGTTTAAAGCTGATGGGACTGAAGTTGCCACAAGAGGGAATCTAGATATCTTGAAAATGCCAGTTTGACGTGCTTTGCTAAAGAAAAAACTGACTTTGCTCCCCAGTTGCCAGCTGTCTTGGGGTAGAGGCAACCTGTCATGATCTAGGCAAGAAGTTAGATGTCTTGGTCAGCACTTGTCATCTTTGCAGGCAACACTTCATCTGTGCAGGGGTAATTCTGGTAAAGATGTTATTCTGGAGGCACCTGTGCCTTTCTGTTGGCTACAAAGGGAGCCTGGATGCTTTGCTTAGCCAAAATGCTAAAACTACATGGTCCCCCAGAGAGAAAACAGCCTGACTTGTAAAAGTCCAGGTCATCAGATGGTTGTTTGACGGTGGACAGTGTTTAAATAACCACCCAAATGCCAGTTCTGCTGGTGTCAGTAGAAATATGGTCCAGAGATGCCAGAGAAAGATGGACAGGTGTTGAATAGGATGAGCCATTTCCTTTCCAGTGGTGTGTTATTGTGCTCAGATCTAGAAGATTAATGAAAAGCTGGGATTTATTATATCGCCTTCTCTTTAGGCTAGGAGTCAGCATGCACTTAATGTGCGTCACATTTACCTCTAGTGCTTTAGTCACTCGGCAGGCTTGTGTCAAAGACTGAACCAGCACAATCTGCTGTGGTAATCTCAGCACATTTTTTTTTTTCTTAATATGAGCTTTGGTGCTTTTGTAGTTTGTCTCTCGTTACTGCTGTTCAGGAGATCAGAGAAGGGGAACTAAACCTTCCTTACCCTCAGGATCTTTAACTATCTCACAGCTTATGTCTGGGGACATTATTCTTCCCAAAGAGGGTGAGTTTGGGGGTTTAATGGGCTTTTTCATTTCTAATTAGGGTAATGGCTGTGACGGCATTTTATTAGCCCCTGAAGCTAGTGCATGTACAGAACAGCATGAGCTGAAGTACTTGCTTTCTTGGGAAAAACTAGATTTATATCCCTACATGACTCATCACATAAAACCTTGAAAGGTTACAGGGGTTTGGGTGTGGTCAAGGTGGCATGAAAATGCTGAGATGCCGTAATGTAGAAATTAAGATAGAAGGATGTTTTCTCTAGTGCCTACTAGGACGAATAGATGTTTTCCCATCCTGTGAAAGATACTGATGCTAAAAAACTTTGCTCGCACAAATGGGAATGGAACATCCAACTGCTCTATTCCTGTTGGATATAAGAGGTGCCCATGGAGTTGCAGTGAGTGCAGAATCCCAGAACGGCGGGGGTTGGAAGGGAGCTCTGGGGATCATCCCGTCCAGCCCCCCTGCTCAAGCAGGCACACCCAGAGCAGGGGGCACAGCACCGCGTCCAGGCGGGGTCTGAGTGTCTCCAGGGAAGGAGACTCCACAGCCTCTCCGGGCAGCCTGTCCCACTGCTCCGGCACCCTCACAGCAAAGGAGTTTCTCCTCATATTCAGGTGGAACTTCCCGCGTTCCTGCTTGTGCCCATCGCCCCGTGTCCTGTCGTTGGGCACCGCTGAAAAGAGCCCGCTCCCTTCCTCTCGACACCCACCCTTAGGTATTTATAAGCATTGATGAGGTCCCCCCTCAGCCTTCTCTTCTCCAGGCTGAACAGACCCAGGTCTCCCAGCCCTTCCTCCCAAGGGAGATGCTCCAGTCCCCGGAGCACCTTGGCAGCTCTCCGCTGGACTTGCTCGAGCAGTTCCCTGTCCTTCGTAAGCTGGCGAGCCCAGAGCTGGACGCAGCACTCCAGATGTGGCCTCACCAGGGCGGAGCAGAGCGGGAGGATAACCCCCCTCGCCCTGCCGGCCACACTCCTTTAACGCACCCCAGGACACCGCTGGCCGCCTTGCCCACAAGGGCACAACACTTGTGTGTATGACTTTTGTTTACCTTCAGCTCTACTCTGCTATGTCAACCACTCTTTTCCCCAAGGTCCTGTAAAGTAATTGGAATTAAAAGGAGGATGCGACAGAATTAATTCCATGTGCCTTTTATTGGACAAACACTGGGAAATGGGGATTTCAGAGAGTCAAAGAACAAACAGGAGCATGGCGTGTTTTATATAAATAAGGACAGAGCGCTTTGACTTGCAAATCTTTTGTGAGTAACAGGGTAAGGATTGCACACAATACGAGAGGAAACTTGGCACATGCTAGCTAACAGTGCTGATGTCTGACTTTAATAACATCTCTTGGCTGAAGAGGTGGTGGAGACATACTTCACGCCGGAACTTCCTCCACTGACGACACATGACCTGGCTGTGTCTTCTCCGCTTCCAGAGCTGAAGCCCATTCCTCCAGCACAGACCACACCTCCAACACCACTGCTGCCTCCAAAGCTGAGACAGTTTCCACCTCCATATCCCGTTCCTACAGCGGTTCTCGTCACAGCTGCAAGAGGAAAACACCCTCTTTAGAGGCATCCACAAACAGTGGGCTCTGAGTGGCAGGGAGACAAATGTAAAAGGTGCCAAAACTATCTTTAAAAGTTACTTACAGATATTCACTGCACCAGCACCTTCTCCAGAGAGCCTGTTAGGGAACAAAATGAGCCAGTAAGAATTCAAGGGGAACCCATGAACAGGAGCTCGTTGAAAAGGCAGGAGAATTTCCTTGAAATGTTTTTGGTAGAAGTTGGAAAGTTTGCG
This sequence comes from Morus bassanus, assembly GCA_031468815.1. Classification (NCBI taxonomy): domain Eukaryota; kingdom Metazoa; phylum Chordata; class Aves; order Suliformes; family Sulidae; genus Morus; species Morus bassanus. The sequence goes on from CM062594.1 coordinate 1,077,572, forward strand.
CAAGAGGCTACCATCTTCCCAAATTGCTCATCTTCATGGGCAATTGCTTGCCTTTAAACAGGTTTCAGGTCTTCTGAATGTGAGCAGTCTAAACCTGACAATGGTCTGCGACTCCATTGCACGTCTAGAAATTAGGATATAAAATTGCCCCCACCTGCACTCCTCGCCCTCCAGCAGCTTCCTGTAGGTCGCGATCTCGATGTCCAGGGCCAGCTTGATGTTCATGAGCTCCTGGTACTCGCGGAGCTGCCGCGCCAGGTCTGCCTTGGCCTTCTGCAGGGCTGTCTCCAGCTCGGCCAGTTTTGCCCTGGCATCCTTGACAGCCATCTCCCCGCGCTGCTCGGCATCCGCAATGGCCGTTTGCAAACTGGCACACTGTGGAGGGAAAATAGTAGTTGCATTCCTTATCTACAGCATAGACCAGTTCTTTGTAGCCTGAGCTCATGATGCCTGGTCTAGATACAGAAGACTTTAGGTTAACATCTGTAGATGTGATCTTAGCGATCATTGAATTGATCAATGTTCTGAGCCAGGTCACAACCTGGATTTAATCTAACTCCACACCTCTTAACATTTCCTTAGCTTTACTAATATTGCATTAAGTTACTCTTAGTGATGTTACTGCACTGAGATAAATGCTGTGATATTCATTCCTGATCCAGCAGAACTCACTGAGATGCATTTCTTTTTATTCCCTGGAGTTGGGTGGACAACCAAGAGGTTAGACCACAGCAAGGGTTAAGTCTTTTGCATTTCGGCTGTCCTTTACCTGTTTCTTCACGCTGTCGATTTCAGACCGCAGCCGCTGGACGTGGCGGTTGAGCTCAGCGATCTCCTGCTTGGTGTTGCGGAGGTCGTCCCCGTGCCTGCCAGCTGTAGCCTGCAGCTCTTCGTACTGTCACAGAGAGAGGAACAAACAGTCAAGGTAGAATATATTTGTTTTAGAGCCAAGCAGGATGTGGGCGTACGGGTGTTTGCACTCAGAAGTATGTGTATGTTCTCAATCACAAATTAGCACTTCCAAACTTCATAGGATTATTAAATCTGAAGACATCCTGTGTTATAAAAATCACAGTGGGACCCACCTCCCCATGGGGATTTGGGCGAGGGTGTGTGGTTTTCCCATTGCAGAAGCCTTCCTAGGCACTCACCCTGGACTGGTACCAAGACTCGGCCTCTGCCCGGCTCCGGTTGGCGATGTCCTCGTACTGCGCTTTGACCTCTGCAATGATGCTGTCCATGTCCAGGCTGCGGTTGTTGTCCATGGTCAGGATGACAGAGGTGTCGGAGATCTGGGTCTGCATCTGAGACAGTTCCTGCAAAAGCAGTGGGTATTTTGGTGAGCCGCAGGCATGAGACTTGAATGTTGCTCGGAGGGAGGAAACCCCCCAAGGTAAAGGGTAGGCCTGGGTGGACAAAGTGATTTTTCCAAGGCAGTTTCAGGCAGGGTTAAGACAGCAGGTGAAATGGAAAAAGCATTGAATTATTTAGTGCAACAGAGTGGAAAAATAATCAGTCCTGAGCCTCTGAAGTGGGAAAGGAAGGAAAGGACACTGGAAACTGGGAGAAGGATGTAAATGCTGGTGCTTACAGCTTCATAGAGGGCCCTGAGGAAATCTATCTCCTCCATAAGGGAGTCCAGCCTGGCTTGCAGCTCTGTCTTGTTCATGTAGGCAGCGTCCACCTCCTAGAAGAGGAAGAACATCACAAAAATGAAGTAGGTTTCAGAGAAGCAGAGGAAAAGCTGGAGAACTTGCTACACTTGTGCAGGGCTGGGAGGCGCAGTGTGCATGCACCTACCTTCTTCAGGATCACAAATTCGTTCTCAACAGCTGTGTGCTTGTTGATCTCCTCTTCATATCTGCAGGATGGAAATGGAGGGTTGGTCTAGCCTTGTACAAAAGTTATCTCCTGTTTTCAGGACCAGCCTTTTATTTTTTTTTTGTATGTACAGTTTTGTACCTTGGTCTTTTAGCCCTCTAATTTTCTGCCTGTGACTTTCAGCCATGGGGAAGTGAGGCTGAATATGTCTCATACTAAACTTAACCTGGACCTTACTCAGAAGATTATATCAGCAAAAAGGCCTTCTTTCGTTGTTTGATAGCACAGATCGCAGCCCACCCTGCCCTCCAGGCAGGCCACAAATGGATAGACTTACTTGTTCTTGAAGTCCTCAGCAAGGCTTTGCACCTTGTTCAGCTCCCCTTCCAAGTTCTCCTTGTCTGTCAGCAAGCTGTTCAGCTGCCTCCTGAGGTTGTTGATGTAGGTCTCGAAGAGGGGCTCAATGTCATTTCTGACTGTTTTGTTCCCTTGTTCTTGTAGAAGGGCCCACTTGGTCTCCAGGACCTTGTTTTGTTGCTCAAGGAATCGGACCTGGATAGACAAAGGAGATGTTTAGGGAGCAGTGATGTTAGGATGGTTTTCCTTAGAGAGGCAAGGTACAATCCTGCAAGGATTCGCTTGCTGGAATATGGGAGCTCTCAGCCCTTGGGGAACAGCCGACAATTTACACAAGCAAGCAAGCATTGCACGTCTGATGTTAACATTCCTGCTCTCTTTGCAAACTCTGCTTCCTTACATCCTATATCACCATTTTCCCCCTGTTGGCTGGTCTCATCTCAGCATTAATGTGAGGGATGAATGGTCTCAAAGCAGGAACTCCTCAGGTTTTAATCCCAGGCTGCTGATGTTAGACATGGCAGTACAAGAGCAGCAAAATTGCTGATAAAGATATAACTTGCCCTTGTTTGTGCTTCCCCATTGAAGAATCAACATGGCATAACCAAGAAATCTTATATCTCACCTTGTCAATGAAGGAGGCAAATTTGTTGTTGAGGGTCTGAAGCTGATCCTTCTCATCCTTACGGATGCCCTGGATGTTGGGGTCAATCTCCAGGTGGAGAGGTTTCAGAAGGCTCTGGTTGACTGAGACTTCATGGATGCCCCCAGCTGGGACAGCAGGAAATCCAGGGCCTCCCATGCCACCACCAAACCCGAAGGCACCACCAACTGCACCACCAAAACCACAGGATATCCCAGCGCCAGCACCAAAACCTGCAGGTCCATAGAAGCCACCACCTCTTCCAGCTACGGAGATCCTCTTGAATCCACCGAGATTGTAGAGGCTCCTGCTTCCAAAACCTCCAGGAAATCTTCCATACCCAGCAGCGGTACTGCAGCTTCCCCCTTGGGATGCAGAACGTAAGCAGAAGCTGGTGCTGCTGGCATTTGGGATGAAGGCAGAAGCAGCACTGAAGCCAGTTTTGCTCTGGTTCCTTGCAGCGCACTGGCGAGACATGGCAGCTGATGTGAGCAGGGTGAAAGCGGTAGAAAGAATAAAGCAGAGAGGAAGTGGATGAAGGTAGGAAGGTGAAGTTGTGCTCCCCCAGGCTGGGACTGGCCCTTTTATACCCTTTACTAGCTGGGGATGGGTCTGGCATGGTGCTCATCCTACTGATTAACTGGGCTCGGCACACCCAGCAGCAAAGCAGACAGTGAGTTCACCATGAGCACAAGCACCTATGAAGCACTCACAAAGTGCAGGAATTGCATTTTTTTTTGTGATGGTCATGATCTGGCTGTCGAAATCCCTGAGAAAACACTAAATACTGCCTGCTCAACTCTTGTTTGCAGCCATCCCTTTCCCACTCCCTCCTTTCACCTCTGCAGTAGATGGTTCCCCATGTTGGGCAAGCGCTCGCTCATCTCTATTTCATGAATGAATCAATCCCTCTGTTGCGTAAAGGCGCATTATTTCACAGTTCAGTGGTCCGAGGTCTGAGAATTCTGTTGTTGCGGGTCTGTGTTTTCCTGCTGCTGTGGTTTTGAGTAAACCCCAGCAGGGCATCAGCACTTCAGGCCCCGACTTGTCAGAAATTCTGGACTTTTGTTCTCATGCCCAAATAAGAGTCATTTAGACCAGAACTGATACAGAAGGGAGAAAGAGGTGATGGAGAGAAAGCCAGGATGGTGATGGGGTATTAGTGGAAGTCTTGGACCATCACCTATTGAAACCAGCTGGGGCGTGGGAAGGACATGTAAGGTATTTTTATGAATGGTATTTTCAGACCTTTTCTTTCTGCAAAAAGTGTCTACGTTTCATCCTGATTTAGACTGACAACAAATGATGAAATATTGGAATATGACCTGGGAGGGAGTTATTGTTGTCTGTGATGACACAAAATCTGAGTTGGCAATTTCTCAAGGCTTTACCTTGACATATTTTTGGGCTGTTGCCTGACTCATAGGGTGACCTTGTCTCTACACGGTGTGAAGCCTGTTCCCAGGCTGCCCTCTCCACGTCTGTTGTCTTCCCCCTCTGATATCCCTTACTCACAAGGAAATTCAGTGCTTGGGATCCGGGCTTACAACACTGTTCACAGACAACTCCCTTTACTCTTATTCCACATAGCACCCAGGAAAAGTTAAATAGTGCATTTCTCTGTTGAAAGCCACATGGTGTCTTGACTCTTATTCTTATTCTAGAGCAGGCAAGATGCTTGAAAGTCACTCCCAGTGTCTTGTCTGGATGCCCAAAGGTGGACACACTTCTCTTGGACCCTGCAGCCCTTTGTATTTGCCAAGGTATGTCTCTCTTGTGGATGCCCATGCCCAAGCTGAACGCATCAGAGGAGGTAGCAGCCCACCTGCAGAGCGTTGCTGGGAAGTCGTAGCTTTCCCCAGCCGTTAAAAAGACGTGCAGGCACTGGGGTACGGAGCAGGTGTTCGCAGATGCGTCTTTCAAGTGTGTGCTTGTGCTTGCCATTTCTCACATGGAGGCTGGGCAGTCAAGTGAGTTTGACCAGAAGGTCCCCAGAGGGTAATTTGCAGAGACGCCCGTCATCTCTTTTTGCCTTTCAGCCATGCTTTTTTGTTGCTGTTGTTTCTATTTTCCTGTGTATTCTTCTAATGTTCCCATTACACACCCTGGAACGAAGCTAAAATAACTGTTCTGGGAGTGTTTCAGCTACTGTGAATTAAAACAAGCAGCAGTTTTTAAGAGAGAGGAGCTTCTGTGACTCAGCTACCGACTGTCTGTCTAAAGATCTCTGTAAAAACGTCATGGGTAGCAATTGGCAATCAGTTCCCTCCATGCATTGCAAATTCAAGCCCCTGAGTGCAAGCACCATTCATTTCATTATGGCTAAGGTTTTAATCTGGGCTATGCTAGAATTAACAAGGGCTGTCCTCTCCCGCTGAAGTATAAGCCCCAGGTCATCGCTACGTCTGTTTAACTTGTCCAGAAGGACCGGATGCAGAAGGTTATGTACGTGGTGACCAGAGCCCTGCTGTGGAGCAAGGACAGCTGTACATTGGTCTTGTATCCAGAGGTGCGGACCTTTGCCAGGGTGGTTTTTTGTATCTTGCTTAAAAAGGGATGCCCTGGGAGAACAAATGCTCTGGCCCCAGCCTTTCCCATGCTAGATGAAGGGCTTCGTAATCTCTATGTTATGACCCAGGTGTTGATGCAATGGATGGCATCTGTCTGACATGCCTGTTGGCTATATCCATTATATCCTCTTTGGTTAGAGAGTGTGTCTGGGCAGCAATGAGGAAGACCATTACTTAACCTTGCCCAGGCTGCTGTTCAGAGTGAGGATATTGCTCCTTCCCAGGAGGCTGCTGTGCGTGTTCAGCAGGGAGAGGTGGTGGAGCAGGAGTGGAGAGCCGCAGCAGAGCCATAACCAAGCCTGCAAGTTTTTGGGAAGGAGATTTCCTGAGGGATACAGAGAGGAACATGCAGAGTTCAGAGCATCCTAGAAAATTATGGGAAACTGCTGGTCTCGAAGGAAAACGCGAATACGGTCTATCATTCAGGCACTGCCAATTCCCCTCTATTTTCCTAAGAGTGCTTCTCTACCCATTACTTGAACTTACTGAAATATGTGGTGCGAGGGTTGGGACTTGTTCTCTAATCACATCTATTTGTTCAACTGATCTTCCAGCAATGAGATCTGTCACTCTGTAGCTTTCAGCCAGATGATGCTCTGCCTTTACTTCTCAGTTAATTTCTCCCGATTAGTCAGAACCACATCTAAAATTGCTACACCTCCTCTGGTTTTTCTCCACCTCCTCAGAACAAGATCTTGTCTCCAATGTATTCTAGGAATGTGAAGAAATATTGGTTCTTGAAGACTTTCACTTTCCAACAGGCATCCCATTCTTGGATATTTTTATAGCTATTGGATGAGCAACATCTAACTCAACGGAGCATGTGAATGCCTATGGACCAGATCTTCCACCTGCTTATAGTCAAAGGAGAGGGAACATCAGCATCAAGACCCGAGATAAACACCTAAAACAGTATGGCCAGTGCTCTGAACAGAAAGGGAGTGCTTTCAACCCGCTCAGGCAGATGTTTGCACTGCTGGCACCTACACTTAAGTGAGACAGCTCACAGTAAACAGGGTTTATGAGATGGACTGATATACTTGAACAAGTCGGGTGGTTGCTCTGACTCCCCTAGTAATTAGTTCCCTATTGTTAGAAGTTTATGCAGGTACATCACACACTTGGCACTGCCCTTTGTACCCCGTGGGAGCCAGGCTGTTGGATGTCATATTGGCTGGAACCTGCATAGTAAATGAATCTTAGACCTTTTCCCCTGTGCCTGACTCCTGCCTTGGCGTGCCCTGTGTTTAGCTTCCAGGTGTTTTACTTGCACAGTGGGGAGAACATTGAAATCAAACGGCTCCCTTTGGTGCTACACTCTGCCTGTGTGTTTTGGACGCTAATGGAGAGATTCAGGAAATGTGAATGAGGAGCAAAAACTCTGCACCTTTAACTGGGCAGGGCTGTAGGAAAAGTGCTTGTTATCTGCATTTGCATTTGCTCTTCCATGTCTTTAATTAAAAGGTCCACACAATAAAATAAATTACATATGCATTTTTATTAGACAAACACCAGAAAGTGAAGAGAGACAAACAGTCATGGGACACATTTTATATACAAAATCCGGCCAAAAAATGCTGAGCTGTAAAAAGCAAATTGCAAATTTAAAACAATTGGACTCATGTTCAATAGCAGAGCCCTACACGATGCGTGCTAGACGGCACAGCTGAGAGAGAGTTCCTAAAGTGAGGCTCCTGTGCGACAAGACATAGGGTTGAGGTGGCCCTCATTCCGTTGACCCCAACTATGCTTTAGTAAAGGATCAGTGTTAAGGTGTTTTCTGGCGAGTGAAGATGTCTGAAAGGAAACTTTTAGCTTCTGTAACTTCTTCTGGTGGAGGTGGTCGAGACGAACTTCACGCTGGAGCTGCTGCCACCTCCGAGAGTGGTGCTGCTAACCCCAGGACCGCTTCCGCAGCTGAAGCTGTTCCCCATGTTGCAGATTCCCCCTCCCATGCTGAGGTTGCTTCCTCCTCCGTATCCTGTTCCCACAGTTGTTCTCGTCACGGCTGCAAGAAGGAGAAGGAATAGCTTTCAGTTTCTCTGGGCATTGGTTTCCTGGTGCAGAGACACAGTAATGCTTAAATAAGGTAATTGCATATATTATAGACACTTACAGATATTCACTGGGACGCCATCTCCAGCCAGCCTGTTAGGGGACAGAACACGACAAAGTAGAGCATAAGAAGTCTGTTGATAGTGGGGAGGGGGGGAAATAGGGTACATTTCCTAGAGACCTCTGGGGAGAAAAATAAAAACTTGGCATAATTCAGGGATGCTTTCTGCAATGCTATTTCCATTAGCTAGGACAATGTCCCCCCTCCACCCACCCCGCCACCTAATGCCCTGTTTAGCATTTCAGAAATACTGAGCATCTCCAGTGCTCTCATTGCTTTGCTCCTCCAACATCAGGACTAGAAGGGTTGTGTTTCCCACCCACCTGCACTCCTCGCCCTCCAGCAGCTTCCTGTAGGTCGCGATCTCGATGTCCAGGGCCAGCTTGACGTTCATGAGCTCCTGGTACTCGCGGAGCTGCCGCGCCAGGTCTGCCTTGGCCTGTTGCAGAGCATCTTCCAGCTCGGCTAGTTTGGCTTTGGCATCTTTGAGGGCCAGCTCCCCGCGTTCCTCGGCGTCCGCGATGGCCGCTTTCAGATTTGCGCACTACAGAATAGAAATCCCCAGTCAGATTCCCCATACAAGACCTAGACTTGTTCTTTATCTACCCTGAAATCACAAGGTCTTATTCCAGCACTATCAGCTTAACCATTTTTACTGACAGTTCTCTTTTTGAGAGAAAAAGGATCAAACTGAGCAGAACTTGCCTAGGTTGCCTCTGATGTTTTCCTTCCTTTCCCTTGCATGTAAGGGTGTAAATTGGTTAAAAAGTGTGGGTTTTGCTGCTTTTTACCTGTTTCTTCACGCTGTCTATTTCAGACCGCAGCCGCTGGACGTGGCGGTTGAGCTCGGAGATCTCCTGCTTGGTGTTGCGGAGGTCGTCCCCGTGCCTGCCAGCTGTAGCCTGCAGCTCTTCGTACTGTCACAGAGAGAGGAACAAACAGTCAAGGTAAAATCCATCATTTTTCATGTAACCCAGGTGCCTGAAAGCATGGGTCCCTCCTCGAGCCCAGACTAGCAGCTGGGGCGCTGCTGTGAAAGATGCAATATTTGAGGTTTCCTTGGAAGAGTCGGTCTTTATCTGTTCAAGACAAGACATGAAGATAACAGCACAGAAACCCCCAGTTTCTTCACCTTGGTTTGGTACCAGGACTCTGCTTCAGCCCGGCTTCTGTTGGCGATGTCCTCGTACTGCGCTTTGACCTCTGAGATGATGCTGTCCAGGTCCAGGTTTCGGTTGTTGTCCATGGTGAGAACGACAGAGGTGTCGGAAATCTGTGTCTGCATCTGAGACAGCTCCTGCAAAGTGCACAGGGGATTAGGTGAGCTAATTCACTTGAGAGATGCCTTTTCATCCTTTCAGATGAGCATGCAGACCTGGGAGAGGCTACAGATTGTTATCTGAACAGCTAAGACGGTTGGTGTAACTCTAAAGAGGTAAAGGATTTAGCATCTCCTGGGGGAAGAAATTACAGGCTTTCAGAGGAAGGGGGGGTAGGGAAGCTCTTAAGTGAGGGTTGAAATGTCTTGGGAGGTGGTTGTACTCACTGCTTCATAGAGGGCTCTCAGGAAGTTAATTTCTTCGGTCAACGCATCTACCTTGGCTTGTAGTTCCACCTTGTTCATATAGGCAGCATCTACATCCTGGAGGACGAGAGATTTAGGTAATGTGTTTTACACTCTTATTAGCAAGTCAGGAACATGCAGATCTCTGCAATAACAGTCCAGGGAAGAAACCATAAAAAAAGCTTTTGGAATATGAATGGACGGATTTGTGAATGAATAGGTTATTAGAGCTCCATAAATTGTCATCAAATGATATTCTGTAATTTGCTCTCACCTTCTTGAGTGTCACAAATTCATTCTCTGCAACTGTACGCCTGTTGATTTCATCTTCATACCTAATGGAGGGAGGCAGAAGGAGCATTTGTTTAGGCAAGTAACAGACAGAGGTGATTTTAGTTTGCTGGAATGAACTTCCTTAAGAGCATTTTGCATACAATGTTCTTTTCTCCTACAGAGCATCTGAATAAGAGACCATGAGCATGTTCCTAGGCTAAACTAGTTAAAACAAGTACATCAAAAAAATTTTGAAGAATCTATTCTTTTTTTTCCTATTTCTGGCCATTAGTCATACTCCTTCTGCCTGTCTTAAGCAAATTAAGCATGCTGTCCTGAAACTCTCAGGCTTACCGTGTAATTTTTTTCTCAGTAGGTAATTTAGTTAATAAGTCTTTGATCATATTCTAAATTATTCCCTAAATGTTTGTGTATTTGGATCTGTTTCTCCGTTACCATTTATCTTGAGAAAATGTCACAACCGTCACTGTCAGGAATTCCTGTGTCCTGGACTCTCCTGGATCCCCTGGTTGGCTTAAGGATGTTGAATGGAGAAAGGCTGCACCTACCTAGGTAAGTAGACCACTAGCTCAATAGACTTACTTCTTCTTGAAATCCTCAACCAGGTACTGCGTGTTGACGAGCTCTCCCTCCAGCCTTCCCTTGTCACTCAGCAAACTGTTCAGCTGCATCCTGAGGTTGTTGATGTAAGTCTCAAAAAGCGGCTCCAAGTTATTTCTAACTGTTTTCATCCCCTGCTCCTGAAGCAGACTCCACTTGGTTTCCAGCACTTTATTTTGTTGCTCAAGGAATCGGACCTGCAAGCAGAAATATCCTGAAGATGTTTTGAAAGAGCAGAGATTATGGAGAGCTTTCCTTGCAAATATGGGATCTCAGTGCTAGCTGAGGTGGTGAAGTACTCTTTCCAGCTTTCATAGCCACATTCTCATCTGGTAGAAGAAGGAATTTGCTGTTTGACTGCAGGGATCCTGCTCAGTATTGCAAACAGACTCTGGAATGACTACTGATTTTCTTACACCACTCTTCCCCTTCGTTGCTTTGCTAAATCAAGACAAGGTGCATGCATTTTGTGTGAAGAGTGCCTGCAAAATCAGATAAGGAGCAAAACATCGTTTGCGCTCTTATTAAGAAAACAATAGTAAAGTGCCATTTCTCCTTCCCTTCCGTGGAGCTCCCCCACCCCACAAAAGCTCCAAAATAATGTAGCATTTTCCTTGAAACCAAAGAGGAGCTGCTCAGCCAGAGCAGAAATCAAGCAGATGTTCTTGTGCATCTAATACAGTTAACAAGGAAATGAAGGGCACAGACAGTGTCGGATCAGATTTTGCTCTTGTGAACTAACAGTCCAAACATGCTGGTACTGTTGCAGTGATAGCTTTGAATGCCTCTGAGGAAATTCAAGCAATGAGAAACTTACTCCTCCCTAGTGCCGATTCATGTGATGCCTTTCATGGTCATTTTAGATGGGTTGCTTGCATCTCAATTTAACCATCTGAAAAACTGTTATCAAGGCTCCTATAATGCCCAGTGGAGAGAGCCCAACGCCTCCAGAAGGACGGGATTGTCTTCTAGAGCTTTCTTTCTCCACTACCTATGAGATGTCAAGCGGCAAACGAGGAGGACCTGGACTATTGGGTGATCAATTCATAACAACCACTATGTAGCAGGTACCGTTCCCTTGAGTTTCTGGGGACTGGGCATCTTCCAGTCTCATTCCTGACTTCTATTCCTTCTTGATCAGCTTATGCGCTTGTAAAGTAGCTAAGAAAAGAGTCCCCATCAAAAAAATCAGGACAAGGTATTTAGGGAAGCTCATGTCTCACCTTGTCAATGAAGGAGGCAAATTTGTTGTTGAGGGTTTTGATTTGTTCCTTCTCCTCCTTTCGGATCCTTTGGATGCTGGGGTCAATCTCCAAGTTGAGAGGTTTCAGAAGGCTCTGGTTGACGGAGACTTCGTGGATGCCCCCAGCTGGGAATCCAGGGCCACCCATGCCACCACCAAATGCACCATATCCATAGCCCAGGTTAGCTGGCATGCCAAAGCCACCACCGTACACGCTACCAGCGCCACCACCAAAACCTGCAGATCCATAGAAGCCACCACCCCTTCCAGCCACAGAGATCCTCTTGCATCCACCAACATTGTAGAGGCTTTTGCTTCCAAAGCCACCACCAACCCTAGCAAACCCGCTGCCAGCATTGCAGCTTCCGACCCGGGTGACAGAACGTGAACTGAAGCTGGTGCGGCAGGTGTTTGGGACGATGGCCGAAGCAGCGCTGAAGCCACTTCTCCCCCTCTGAATCCTCACGGTGGACTGGCGAGACATTGCTGGCTTTTGGATTGGGATGGATGCTACAGCAAGAATAAAGGAGCAAAGGTGCTGGCCTGGAGCAAGGAGTAGGAGGGAAAGGAGAAAGATGAACCTGTGCTCTCCACGGGCTCAGGAGAGCCCTTTTATGCATGTATGAGACTGGGATGGGTTTGATGAGGTGGATCGTCTTTCTGATTAATTAGGCTTGGCATGTCCAACAGCATTCTGGAGAGTGAACTCACTCTACACACACGCCCTTCTGAAATAATATAGCCAGGTTCTGAGCAACAGTGGTATTGTTTGGGAATAACTGTCGCCTTCTGCCGTCTTTGTAGACAGCCAGACTCTTTGCCATATCAAAGCGTTTGAAGGTTGCAGTGAGTCACTTTGGGCACAGGGAGGAAAACACCGTTCAAAATGCCTGTCACTCAACACCTCTCTCATTTGAAAACTTCATCCCTCGGGATTGCTTTCGCCCCTTTTCTGTTCACAAGCAGGGCTTTGAAAAGTTACAGCCCCTTGTCTTTTAGGAAAGGGCTCTGTGTTGGGCAGAGCAGTGTTTTACAGCAAGTCCTGCAGTAAATTGTTCTATCCTGGGTTTTTGTGATATGCACGGCATGGTCCCCTCTGTGCCACCGCAATGTATCTGCAGAGATAGTTTTGCTTCCATCCCTATAAAGGCTCAGCTCCCTGAGCTGATCTTTTCTGAAAATCCTGCTTCTGCAGACTTATTCTTCTGTCACTAAAAAAAATACAGGAATGAAAATCAAATGTTTTGACAAGGTCTTTTGTTCATGTGCGGATTTTGACAGCTGCCATTGAGCTCCATCAAAATAGTTGTGCTAGTACCTCGACTTTGAAGATTTGGACTTTGGTATTTTAGCGGGATGGAAACAAACAAACAAACCAACAAAAAAAAAAAAAAAAGAAAAGAAAAGAAAAAGAAAAAGGAGGAAAGATTGTGGGAATGAGAACTGCTTTGAATCCACTGGCTCTATGGAAATGGAGTGCTCCGGGGCTGTTCCCAACTCACAGTTTATAAACACGACGTAGTTTCCCAAAGATTTAATCAGCTCTTTCAGCACTGCATCTGAAAGTGTGATCCTGCCTGCTTGAATCCACTAGGAAAGTGCTCTACAGGATCTCTGCCCAGATCCACAGCAATCTGGACACAGTAAGGCATCCTGGATCTTTCCTTTCTCAGCCGCAGGTACCAATGCAGCCCTTTGCTTTGTATTTAGCATGGCAGGCAGTTTGAGTTACAAGTCAAATAGAAAAATGTGAAAAATAATTCCTTTTGAGGGACAGCAAGTGTTTCTGGCCCTCATTGTGTTTCGGGTTGTTCAGGTAAAGATGATTCATACATAATTTATTTATACAAGAGAGTGAACTTGCAAACGCATCCCCCCCCGAACAGCTTCCTCTCGTGTTGTCTGCGGGTCCGAGCAGCTGCTGGCTGCAGTACAGGAATAACGTAATATTGAGGAATCACCGTGGTGGAGGGGCGGTGTGCTTCCATCTACCCCTGAATTGCAGGGTAGCTGGGGAGAGGAAACCCCCAGAAATACCTTGTGTCCCCCTTGTTTCCCCAGCTGCTTTCTTTCAGATGGATTGCGTTTGCAGTTCAGTTTTTAAATGAAGGTGGGGATAAGTAGCAATTGTTAGTTTATTTCGGTGTCTCTTACAAGACTGAGCTTTTATTGTAAGGAAGGGCTTAATCCTACAATTTTTGCCCAGCGGGGCTGTCTCATTGGGTCTGACTGTCTGCACTTTTGCACCCATGAGATCTGGAAGCAAATTAATTGCAACCAGCTGATCTGCATCCGAAAGGCAGTGGATTATTGATCAGCCTTAGGGTTTTGCCCACCAGTTGACAGATGTCATGACTTGAATGCATGAGATTGATTCCCCCCCAGCATAGCGTCCTTGATTCATACAGGTGCAAGTCCCAGATAGCAAGATATTCAAAGGCAGATGCAAGTTGCCAGCCTTCTTAAACACCTATAGCTCCTCTGGGAATTGCTCGCTCGGGTGCTATCCATCTCACGTAACTTTGACTGTCTGAATATTTCTGTATTCTTGTGTGGTCAGTGGAGATCACCACCAAATGGCAGATTCTGCCATCCTAAGGTAGATGGACGGAGAGGCCCCTGAAGATGGCTTTCCACCTTCGCCAACACTATGTGGGTAGACCAGATGGCTGACTCAGAGTGTGCAGAGTTAGCCAGGCTGAAACCCACCCTTGGTTACTAACAGCGTGATGCGTCAGTGCTTTCCTTTTTCCCCTCAGGCTCCTTTTACATATGAAACTTGTCTTTTTTGGCTAAAGAATACGCCAACTGCGTTGGAGTCCATTGTTAATAATAGTAATAATACAGCTCCTCCAACCAAGTAAAAAGAAATTAATTTCTTTCCATTTCACATTTGCAGTAGGGTGGAGGTGATGCGGTTGTCACTCATCTGGAAGGAATTTGAGAGGTAATTAGAAAAGGCAGAACTGTGAGCACAAGGAGCTGTAGCTACAGGTTTGGGGTATGGGGTGATGGCAAGGGGGGCCCCCACCCTGCTCTGTTGATGAAACACAGGGTTTCCAGGTAGCTCCTGGGGGGAGTGTCTCCTGTGCACCCTGCAGCTCCAGGCACGTAATGAATTTGCTGCTCTGATGCAGATAGCTTGCTCTGATATGGACTTTTTCTCCTCCACCAGAGGATAATGCTTGTGCTCACTCAAGCTGCTCTGTAGCTTTTCCTCCTAATCAAACAAAAGGAGCTGTGTTTGGGCAGGTCCCACGGGGTGAGAGCCCCCCTGACGTGGCAGAGGCTGTCTGTGAGGTTGAGCAGGCTCCAAAGCCTTTTTCTTTCCTTCCCCTCCTCAGTTCTTCCTACCAGGCTGAGCTGAAGGGGCAGGCAGCAGCGGGTGCAAGCCCCAGACCAAGACGTAGGAGATCTCTTTACGCCATGCTGTAAACCTGGGAGTAAAGTCCTGGATGAGTTTGGTTCTGGCATCTTGCTGATACCAGGGTAATAACTCTCCTTTGAGATTAGGAAAGTGAGCTCTGACTCTATCAGGGCAATAAAGGCAGCTCCAGCCCCTTTAGTGAGAAATCTGAACCATTTTCTGAGTACCCAGCCAGTGAACAGGGGATACCTCCGACAGCTTTTCATCACCTCCTCTCCATCACCACTGCTCCTCTCCAGCATCCGCCTCAGAAGCCTTCATCTGATGATGGATGCCATTTCTCAGACAAGGCTGAATTTTTACAAGTGCCTCTGTGTGTCTTGTTTGCAAAAATACATATATTTGTAAAATAAGAGTGTGTCTTACTAGCTTGTGTTGGTTCACCTGTGCTACCTAATCTCAGTTTAATTATCAGTAAAGTCAAGGCTGTAATTTAGGTTAATTGCTTAAATTAAAGCCTTGGGTTAAACTTGGGCTGCTAACCTAAATTCAAACCCTACTCATTTTGACCGTAATTTACTATTTCATCCCAAGTTAATGAAGTCCTGTTGGTCACCCTGAGCTTTTTCCACCGGGGACCACGCAACTCACAGCATCCCTGTGCTGCGGGGATGGGGACCTCTGAGAGACCTCCTGAGCGGGAGGCGCGTGTCCGTGAATCTCATTTCCCGAAGGGATGAATTAGGATGAGCTCCTCAGAAGCTTTCCCATAGGTGGTGCCCCGTGACGGGTGTTGCAGTCCTTTGAGCCTGTTCCCAGCAGTATCTGGAGGCCAGTCAGCTATAACTACTAGATGACTTTGAAGTGTAGGTGTGACCTGCTTTCTCCAGATAATTGTTTTCTGTGCTAGCACAGAGACACCGATACAGCCCAGGGTTTTGGAATAACTTCGCCTTCGTTTTTGCGGTTGTTGCCAGATGCTTTACACAGAGCAAGGAAGTCTCATTTCCCCCGATGGCTTGTTGGCTCTTGATAGAGCCTCTGACCTTAGGTGGGTATTAGCTGATATCTCCTTTATCCTGTTCTGCGTGCAACTCTGGTGCTTAGATGGTGGTACCCGAAGAAACCTAAGTATCCCAAGTTGCATTGTAGTGCTTTCTGAGCCTATCTTTAATCCCTAAGTAGAGCTGCTGGGGCTGTGATCTCCACCAAGCTCCACATGGACAGCAAGGTCTTTCAACACTGAAGGTTATCGCAGCAGTATTGTAGCATCTCGTCCTTTCTCGTGGCCCCGGGGTATGTCTTTTCTCCCGATAAAGAAAACCGAGCCCTGGAAGCGGCGCTGCTGGGAAGTCCCATTATTTCGGATCAGCTCTGTGCCCGCACGTGGCACGTCCCTCAGCTCCGTCTTGCACCGAGCGCTGCTCCTGGTTTGAGTTTCCTTGCAAAGAGCCGTAGCACTTGTATGAAGTTTAATTTCTCCCTATTAAAACAAACTGGATCCGCACAATGCTATTCTCAGAGCCGGTAAGATAAACAAGCATTATTCACATGTCCTGGAAAGTGTATCCAGTCACGGTGCACCAATTTTATGGGGCCTCAGTTTATTTACCATGCAGTGCTATATTGCACTGCACGTGAGCCCGGAGGTCCCCGCTGCTGTCCCGCCGCTCTTGGCATCGCGTGCAGCCGGACTCCGATCTCCAACCGCTCTGGGCAGCGGGATATTGCTGCCCTGTTTAAATAGCAGTGCTCAGACTGAACATGCCTCGCAGATGGTGGCTGGGAATATTGTTCCGCTGCTGGCTTTGCTGCGTCCTGTGTCACCTTCCCTGCAGCCATTTCGTGTCTTGTTTCATTTGCAGGCTGTGTAAACCATTTGCAAATTTAAACAAAATAATTTTCTTTGATGAAAATTCTGCTTTTGAGGCAAAAAGCTGCAAAGTTGCGTTTGGAAGTGTTAAGGGGAGATGTTTCAGCATTCCAGAGGCAGAATCATTCCCATAGGAAATGCCGAAATTAAATGTTGGTTTTAAAAAAATATTTCACCTAATGTTTAAGTCGCCAGCTAAAATTACTTGTCAAGTTTGACTTGAATATGTGAGTTTTCCAGGTCTCTGCACATCAGAAGAAGGTAAATAGAAGATGACTTTTTGCATCTGCTGCCTGCTTTCTCAGAGAAGAGGTGCCAGGGTGGGCTCTTAAAACACTTCCCATGGAAACGGAAAAGAGACCGATAGCTGCTCAGTGCTTTTTTTGCCTCGGTAGCATCCTCATCCTCAGGCCGCAGGAGAAGGACCCGACGGCAGCCTGTGGCAGCAGACCGATGGAGGCTGCAGAGACGCCCAGGTACTGCGGGGATGGGTAAGGGCTCGGCAACACGGCTCACAAACAAGTTTCACGGAGGGTTTGGTGTTGGTGGTGGCCCATGGTTGATGCAGCTGATGGCACAGCAATATGTTGTGCATACTTCTGTTAAAAAAACAAAACAAAACAAACTTTTGTTTGACATTTTCAATAATTTTTTAAAAAAACCCACAACTAAATATAATTTAGCAACAATAGCCCAGTTGGGATGCCCTGCCTGTTACAAATGCCTCTGCTTTGCAAGCTTCACTCTATTTCCTTAAAACAGTCTAAGGAACACGGTCAGATGCTTGAAAACTGATGCAAACTGTCAAATGAATGAAGCCAAACCCATTCACCCTTCACAAAACCTCCTCTGGTGCAAACGGGCTGCCCCGACTTTCCAAAGCCATCGTTCCCTTGCCTCTTCCCATGTGCTGGAGGGGAGACTCGTGGGTGTGAGCCCCACCCCAGCGCCAGCGTAGGACCTTCAGGGCTTCGGGCCCTTGCAGGGCGGCGCCGTGCCTTTCTCTTGCTCTGGGCCCCCACCTGCTGGAGACACCATGCTGGGTTGTCTGGTGTTCGCACACCTCTGCGCAGCATGATGGGTGTGCGGGGTCCCGTTGACCCCGCTGAGCCGTGCATGAGGTGCTTTTGCCTTGCAGACATGGCTGATGCCCCCGTCTCCTCTCACCCCCTGGGGTCCTGCCTGGGTGCGCCCCCAGTTGGGGTTTGCATGGGGGTGAGGGGTGGGTTGGTGGACACCAACCAGGCTCCTTTTGGGACCGGCATCCCCAGTGGGCTGCGGGTCCTTCCTCATCTGCTCCCTTCCTGCCCTGGCCCCTTCCCTCACCCTTGGTTCATGCTCCAGCTCCTGCCGTTGGGGCTGGGTTCCCACCTCGCACCGTGCTTCCCAATCGCTGCTGCCAGGATTTGCGCCTGGCCCTACAGCCTCGCAGGGAGCAAGAGCCAGGGGATGCCCGCGGAGCCACAGGAGGGAGCCCGGGAACAGCATGGGAGCCTGGCTGAACCCCTCTGTCCAGGCAGGTCTCTGAAACCTCCCCGGCGGGGCTGGATGGGAATTGGGAGGCCGGGTGCTGTGGGCACCTTGGAAGACGTCAGGTTCATTCAAAATGAAGCTGAGGCCCCAAAACAGCCCTTCCAGGGGACCAGCCGGGATATTTAGTGAGGTATTTGCGTGTGCTATGGAAACCTCGACGTGCAAACACTGCACATGCAGATATTTGGCGCTTTGCCCTTTGTCCACCCCTCTTTGCTAGTGCTGCCCTCCTTCCAATTGCACTTTCTGGTTAGGGTGATGTGTGGCTGCTCCGTTCCCCTCCCTGTTCGATGCTGTTCTCCCTGTGTCCTTGCTGGGGTGCCGATGTCAGAGCTGGGCTCCTCTGCCATCAGATTTCCTCCTGTTTGCGTTGTGAACTAATGGCCGGGCTGAGCCATGCCCCACTCATGAATCCCAGCTGAACCTTTGGGAATCACCTTCCTTTTCCCGCTCCCCTGCCCTTTCTCGCTCCTGCAGTGACGGGCAGAAAGGGCGGTTTTGCAGTTAACCACCGTGGTGGGATTCATCCAGCTTTTGCTCAGCCCTGAGGCAGCTTTTCCTCCCCATGCCTCAGTTCTCCATCTATCCCACCCTTCTTTCCACGCTCCCCAGCCTGTCCCAGAGCCACGCCAGAGCCCAAGTCCTAAAACTGAGGGTTTTTTCCTCAAGGCAATGGTCCTTTCTCATGAAGTGCCTATAGAGGGTCCCCACTGCAGCTGTGGCACAGCACGCATCCATACCCAGGTCAGCAGAGAAGAAAAGCCAAAAAGCAGCAGATTTTAAAAATGACAAATGCTCTTTATTGGACAATACAGTATGGTAGGCTTGGAAGTGAAGAGGCTGTAGCCATGAGGACAAAGAGTTAGAAATCAGTGTGGCAATTCATATACACGGAAAGCAATAACATTTCCCACAGGTGCCTGAGAAAACAGAAGGGGCTGGAAAAATCTTTACTTGCAGACAAAACATTTGGAGGTTGTAACACGTGTTGCGGGCAGAGGCTTTTAGAGCATCTTGGAGCTATTTTCATTGCTGAGGACCCGGTGGTTTCACAAGGCGGTCACCCTTGTTTTAGGATGAATGAAACAAATGTGCGTGGCCGAGTGCGGCTGTCCCCGTTCAGCAAAGTGCTTCTGCTTTGCTTTAAATGCGTAGCTTCAGGGGGAGAACAAGGGAAGAGCAAAGACTGTGCTGAAAGAGGGCCACCACCGGGGTCCACAATGGCTCTCCAAAGCCCTGTCGGTGACCTGTTACAACCTATGCTTTAGCCAAAGGTGCTCCAGATTCTCGCGGTGGGGTCCTGGTCTCCCCCCGCTGCCCCAAAGGTGGAGGGTGAAGGACGGAGGAAGGAGAGGGTCTAGCGCAGCTATTTACACCATTGATTTCGTAGGGCAGCACTTGCTTTCGGAAGGCAGGAAACACGTCGTCGTCCACGCCGGGGGCTCCGTGCTCGCCATCCTTATCTGATGGTCTTTTTGCTAGTGGTGGTCTTGGAAACGATCCTCACGCTGCCTCCCGTGCTGGAGCCGATGCCTCGGCTGCTCCCAGAGCTGAAGGTGCTGCCTCCACCATAGCTGAGCCCCCCGCTCAACCCTCCGCTCCCGCCTCCGAAGCCGCCGCCGCTGCTCATGCTGTAGCCGCCGCCAGCGCCGCCGCCGCCGCCTCCCATGCCGAGACCTCCGCCCATGCCCAGGCAGCTGCCGCCGCCGTAGCCCATCCCGCTCGAGCTGCTGACCACGGCTGCAGGGAGACACAGCGCACACCCGCATTAGGGTCCTGCTGGCTGCCCAAGGTGGGGGGACCTGCGCTGCTGCCCCTACGGCGGGCGAGGAGCAAGCAGGGGTGGAAGTGGGGGAGATACTTACAGACACTCACGGCTCCGACTCCCTCTCCAGCAAGCCTGTTGGGAAAGGGGAAAGTGAGCAATAATGCCAAAGCACAGACAAGATATAACGTTAGCTACTGGGACCATCTAATTAGACTTCCGTGGCCTTCAGTAGGGACTGTCCTCCGGTGGGGTATGTCTGCATCACAGGTGAAAGGTGATATTGCTCATTTTTCTTTAGTGCCTCAGGTTCCGAGAGCTGGCTAAACTAATCTTTTCCTAGAAAGCTCCCAATTTAAAGTATCCCTCTGTCTGCCCTTGTTTTACGTCTTGGTGCTCTTTTACATCTTCACAAAGTTGGTGCTCCAGCCCGCTGGGGTGAGCCATCTCTTTGAGCCCAAGGAGATGCGCCCTGCTCTGAAGAGCAGCACACAACAGGTCCACGTGCTTGTCCTCACCTGCTCTCCTCGCCCTCCAGCAGCTTCCTGTAGGTCGCGATCTCGATGTCCAGGGCCAGCTTGACGTTCATGAGCTCCTGGTACTCGCGGAGCTGCCGTGCCAGGTCAGCCTTAGCCTTCTGCAGAGCATCTTCCAGCTCAGCTAGTTTGGCCTTGGCATCCTTGAGGGCCAGCTCCCCGCGCTCCTCCGCCTCGGCGATGGCTGCTTGGAGATTGGCACACTGAAAGGCAAGGGAAACAGATAGTTGTTTAATTTGGGCTACCCCAAGCTGCTCTCTTGAGTATTGCTATGGTATGGTAGGTACTGGCTCCCAGCATGGCCCTGAGAGCTCCTGATGGGCCATCGGGAAGGTGCCATAGGGCAGGTAACTGGGGAGCTGCAGCCGTAATCCTGCCCCCCAAGAAAAGGAGAGACATCTATATCTCTGCTTTGCTACACGCCTTTGCTGGGGTGGCTTAGGAGCTCGCAGCTTGC
Organism: Morus bassanus; assembly: GCA_031468815.1. NCBI lineage: Eukaryota > Metazoa > Chordata > Aves > Suliformes > Sulidae > Morus > Morus bassanus. The sequence goes on from CM062594.1 coordinate 1,098,311, forward strand.
TTCCCCAGCAAGGAAGTGGCTATCACAGCACATCCTTCCACTGAGGGACCTTCTCTGGTGGACAGAGACAGAGGTGGCCATGCCCTCCTTAATGCAGGGGAGGAAACCTGGCCTTCCAGCCCTGCTCCAATGCCAGGAGCTGGCTCTTTCCACCGTGCCTGACCACCATCACCTCCTGCCTGCCCTCCACCATGCAGCAGCTGCTCTGCAGGAGCATCCCCTCCTACCTGTTTCTTCACACTCTCGATCTCGTTCCGCAGCCTCTGGACCATCCGGTTGATCTCCGAAATTTCTATCTTGGTGTTACGCAGGTCGTCACCGTGCCGCCCGGCGGAGACCTGGAGTTCCTCGTACTGATTTGTAGAAAGGAGGAGAGCGCTGGTTAGGCACCACGGGGCTTGGGGGAGGGTGAGGGGACTTGAGGGCACAAAGTGCAGGTCTGGATGCAGGTTAAGGGCGGGGGACAACATTCCTCTGAGCAACCTGCCCGTGGAATAACAGCATTTGCCCTTAGTTGTCTATATATGCTAAGGCAGCAGCTATTGCATTGCATAGAGCACCTGTGGGTTGTCACCTCTTGTTAAGAACCTGGAAGGGAAAGAAGAGTGCTCTGTGTCTAAGGCCAGATCTACCAGTGACTCCTTGTGAGCCCAGGGTCAAGGCATTTAAACATCTTCCTTGGTTTCACTGCAAGAAATATAAGGCTGGTCAAGAGTAGCAGTCCACAAGCAAACACGGGGGGTTTGTACACAAGAGCCTATTGCAGCACGCATAAAAAATAAATTGGTGTAACGCTGTGATCCTCCCTCCGTTAGTCCTGCCTGCCATCAGCCAGCGTGATGCCACATGAATCCAGAAATTAGTCTGTCATTCTGGTTACCCACCTTGTTTTGGTACCAAGCCTCAGCCTCAGCCCGGCTCCGGTTGGCGATGTCCTCGTACTGCGCTTTGACCTCTGCAATGATGCTGTTGAGGTCCAAGTTACGGTTGTTGTCCATGGAGAGGACCACGGAGGTGTCGGATACTTGCTGCTGCATCTGGGACAATTCCTGCAGAAGATGCAAAAAATTAAGTCAATGGTCTGGTATCTGGGGCGGAAACCGTGCGGACAAGTGATGGCTTGGAAACCCTCTCTGCCAAGCCATTTTCTTGCGTTTCCCCCCACTCTGTCTCTAACAGAGACTATCTACCTCTTTCTATCTTATGCCTGCATTATAATTTCAAAAAGGGAGTGACCACCTTCTCTTTTACTGCTGTACAGCACTGAGCATGGTGGCTGGAGCTCCGGGGCATGGAGAGCTGTACGGCCAGGGAGCTGTGGAGGATGCTATCGCGGGGAGAGCTGACCACTTACCGCTTCATAGAGAGCTCTCAGGAAGTTAATTTCATCTGCCAGTGCATCTGCTTTGGCCTGCAGCTCGACCTTGTTCATATAAGCACCATCCACGTCCTAAAGAAAAGAAAACCAAAGACTTCTGATGAAACCGCAAGCCAAAGGGGCTTCAGGACACCAGTGGGACCGTCTCTCTGCTTCCAGGTCTGTTGTTTTTTAGGCTTGTTTTTATATTGCTGTGATCAAGGGGTTGGGTTTTGCGGTTTTTTTTTCCTAATGTAATGTTGGACATTTACTGTGAGCCAGAACCAGGTTCTTGGGCAGAAGGCAAAGCTCTGACTCATGGGGATGTGACCCAAGACAGAGTTGAACTGAGCCACGAGAGACCAGATGGTTTGCAACTGCAACTGGAGGAGCTATCTTCAGAAAACGGCAGCTCCATCGGCATGGAGAAGGTTATGCCCATTCGTGGCCTCAGGAGGACCCAGCCCATACCTACTCCTAGACGTGCCAACATCATAGCCTCACCCAACCGTGAGGCTGGAGGACCCCAGCTCTCATTAGCTTTGCTTGAACTCTCTGCATGCCAAGTTAATTTCATTGTCCGTCCCATAACTCCCAGTTCACTCACCTTCTTGAGGACCACGAACTCGTTCTCTGCACCAGTGCGCCGGTTGATCTCATCTTCATATCTGTTAGGATAAAAAAGTGAGAGGGTTTTGGTGGAAATGAAGAGCAAAGCCAGCATGGGAAGCAGAGATGGGACCACTCTAGTCCCAAATCGTTAGCTGTGGCTCACAGATATATTCCTTACTCCCACCTGTTTACAGTGCGGAGCAGATGCAGAGCAAACGATTACTGACTCTGTGCCTGCAAGACTCCATGGTGTGAGTAGTCCCAGCTAAAATTAATAGATTTTAATCACTGCCCTTAAAGTCAAGCTCTTACATAAATGTGTGCAGGATCAGAGCCCGTTTCAGTAGGAAGCAGGCGCAGGTATTCTTGGTGACCTTTGTCCCAAAACAAAGTTATGCAAAAGGCTTTCAACAAAGCTGCATTGCAATGCCCACAAATATGTACTAATGCAACAATTTGATATTTGATATTATAATAATGCTAATGGCTCTGAATAACCCGCTGCCGCGTTTAATTAAAAAAAAGTCTGTGATTCTTTAGCCATGGTTGTGCAAGAGCAGATCATTATGCCTCCGACTATGTTTCTGTGGAACTTTTTATGGCTCTGAGCAACATCTTCTCATCAGATAATCAGGGCAGGGCTTAGCTAGAAAGTAGACAAAACATGTAGGCTGTTGAGGCAAAGACCTGGATTTTAAAGGCAGGTTTGTGCCAGTCCTGTAATATTGGCAGAGATATCCCTGCAGATGGATCTCCAAGCAGACATGGGAAGAAGTGGAAATTAGCCAGTGGACTGGGAACCAGCTCTAGACTTGAAATACAATGCGTTCTCTTTCCCAGGCAGTACCTCCAAAATCCAGACAATATCACTGGTCATTTTGGGCCTGATCAGTATTTCTAAAAGTCTGTAATACGTATCGAAACTTGAAATGCACCCAAGTACAACATACCAGAAGCTATGTCAGTCCGTCCTGTCAGCAATAAGTGCCGTCTCCCCGACCCCCGCAAAAAAATCTCTGTCTCTCTACATGCTTAACTATCTAATATAAACATATTTTAGGCCTCCAGGGTGTTTTTCTCAAATTTGCACTTGGCCAGATCTGGCTGAATAAGGGAGAGATTGTTCTCACCAGACTACAGCCAACTAAGAATGAACGGCCTCGCCTACAAAAAACACCTATATGTCCCTTATAGTCAGCAGACACCGACTGGCACGTCCTTAAAATGATTCATCCCACCTCCGCTGGACACCTTATCTCAAGGTGGAATTAATTGCCTCCCCAGGGAAATCGTATTCTTTGAGAACGGTCAGAGAAGATAGCTGAGCATCTTTCACGTGATTGGAGCTGAGCGAGGCCGAGCGCACACAGGTCGCCTGGGGCCCTCTGGAAAGGCTGGGATTTCCTTTGCAAAAATAGAAATGGGGGATTTTGGAGCTGGCGGTTTATGGCTATATTTCATTCCCTTTTTGCATGTCTGTTATACTCAAAGAGTTATGCATTTTTCTGTCTCCAGGTGTATTCTTTTGGGGGACTCAAGGGTTCAGACCATCACCTTTGTTACACCAGAACAGCTTGCCACGGGGGCACGAATTCTGTGCTAAATGCTGATCCTGCACCTAAGAAATCTGTCATAGCTCAAGGTAATTCTGAGATCAAGTTTTGCTTTTATATGTTCTTTTTGCAAACTGGAAGAGGAACCCAGTGCAAACACAAGGTATGCACCAGCGAGCATGAACCGCCTGCCCTGATTTTCCCATCTGTTAATCATCTACGCTACAGAGCACGATTTCTTACTTGTTCTTAAAGTCTTCCACCATGTCCTGCATGTTCCTCAGTTCAGAGTCCAACCTTCCCCTCTCTCCCATAAGACTGTCTAGCTGCCGTCTGAGGTTGTTGATGTAGGCTTCAAAAAGGGGCTCAAGGGACTTCCTAGTGACTGTGTGACCTTGCTCTTGGAGGAGGCTCCACTTGGTCTCCAGCACCTTGTTCTGCTGCTCCAAAAAGCGCACCTGGGGAGAAACAAAAACAGGCACGTGCTGAAGCCCATGTGAACAATGCACCAAAAACCCCACTGCCAGGAAAAAGAAGGATCATTCAACACAGAAAGAAAAGGTCAAAAGACTCTGAGGCAGTCGTGGGGAGATTATTAGGATCTTCCTAATTTAGGGCACCGGATTCTCGATGGAATCAAAAGCAGCTAAGATGTTTAGCGAGATAATTCAAGAGCTATTAAGCAGGCCAAACACATGTATTTGCAACTTTAGGTGATTCTCCCCTCACTAGATGCTCAGCCCGCCTTACTGGTTTAAGTCGTTGTTATCCCATTGAGTTGTATAGAGCTTTGCCATTTTACAACCAGTAGAAGATCCGTCCAGCTCCCAGGATGTTTTTTACAGGGAGGAGGGCGATTTACTTTTTCAGTAAAACAAGACGCTGAAAAAATCCTGCTTTGCAAAGAGGAAACATAAGACAGTTCTTAGTTTCCAGCCAAACCCACACTGTCTCTCGGCTGGGATTAGTTCAGACAAGCCCCTATATCCAAAGGAAGTTTCTTCCTGTTGTTCTCTCCCGAGGCAACTGATAATACGCATGGGTTGATGTTTAAGACCAAACTCTCACCTTGTCGATGAAGGAGGCAAATTTGTTGTTGAGGGTCTTGATCTGCTCCCGCTCCTGTGTTCGCACCTTCTGGATTTCCGGGTCGATATCCAGCTTGAGGGGTGCCAGGAGGCTCTGGTTGACAGTCACTTCTTGGATGCCACCAGGTGGGCAAACAGGGAACCCGGGGCCACCTCGACCACCAAATCCGGGACCTCCCAGCCCAAATCCACCGCCCAGCCCATAGCCACCAGCTCCTCCTAAGCCAAAACTAGCGCCTGCTCCACTACCATAGCCAAGACCAAAGCCAGTTCCTCCACCAAAGCTGTATGCACCACCGGCTCCGCTCCGTAGACCTCCACCAACTGAGCTGTAGGAAATTCTTTTGCTTCCACCTAGGTTATATAGACTTCTGCTGCCGAAACCACCACCAGCTCCGAAGCTTCCTCCACCTCCGGCTCTTCCTCCTCCAACTCTGGAGACAGAGACAGAGCTAAAACTGCTTCTGGTACCACCGCCACCTCCTACGATAGCAGAGCCTGAGCTAAAGCCCCTCATGCCCCCTCCAGTAGATGATCTGAAAGAGATCCGACTCATGGTGGCTTGTTCAATTGGAAATGCAAAGAGCAGGAGAGGGAAAAATAAAAAGGCTGGCGAATGAAAGCTGCGTGGCAGGAAAAGAGCAGAGGGCAACGGAGACAGAAACCCCTGTGATGGGAGAGCTTGGGAGCCTCCTCTTTTATCTGCTTGGAAAACTTGGCACGGGAATTCAGAACTTGACGTGCCTTGCAGCAACTTGCCTTGTCAAACACACCTAGGCTACAGCGAGGCGCTGAAAAATGCATTGTTTGCAGGCAAGAAAGTAACGGAGTGAGGGAGCTCCCCCCTCTACCAAAGCCTGCCGCTCTGAGTCATGAAATTAGAACTGAATGGGACGACTCGCTGAGGTCTTTGCTCAGGAGCAGGATGCAACATGATTCTCCCGAGACCCTGGGAGCCAGTTTTCCTTAGGCGAGCCAAGGGCTCACTCTGAGTAAGGTTCCTTGCTCTGAAGCTTTTGCATGGTGAAGTTTAGGGTTTAACACGTTGCACAGCAAACAGGGCAGCATAAATAGGGGCTTTTCTGAGGCTGCCAGCTCTGGCACTGGACGTGCATGTCCTGTTACTGGCTTGGGAAAGCTGGGGCTGAAGGGGGTTTTACTTATCAGTAGAGCTCTTTTGATTTCTTTCAGAAACAGGATCTAAATGATCATGGGCTTGCAGAGAATAGCTGAGTGGAAGTTGTCTCGTGGTAGTATTTTCTGGGATCTTACCAAAAAAATTATCTCCCCTCTTTGCAGGGGAAACTGAGAAATTAGGTAGCGTGGCTTTCAAAGGCAACAAGTAAATCCGTTTTCCAAAATCACTTCAAATTACATTAAATAGTACTACGAGACTTATAAAATAGTTATTAAAAAGATGCTTGAAATGATTGCTCTTCTTTTGAACCTCCTTGTCAGGCTCAGGGTTCAAAAGCTCCCTGTGAAGTGGTATTTTTATCACTTTTCTTCCGCCCCCCCGTATTTAACCCACAGTTTCCACGTTATTGCTGGCTTTCCAAGATGTTCTCTGAAGGGGAATTCACCCACTTTTCTTCCAGCTGTCTCCCACCCCTCCTTCACTCTGCTGAGATCATCCAGCCCCTGCAGAAGATTTTTCAAAAATAGCGTTTGCCCCTTGATTTGGGCTCTCGGGTGAGCCCTCGCCCAGGAGCCTCAGTGCCCTCGGAGAGGCTGGGTTGTGGTTTAGGACGGTGTAAAGGCAGGAGAGCCGGGGACCTCCTCTCTCGTGTCCATGAAGAGCCGGACACAGGTTACGAGAGAAGATATCCCCTCCCTCCCACCCAAAATACTTCTGCAAACCGGACTCTGCCCAGCCGCATCCTTGTGCCGCGAGGGCCGCCCACCTCGGTCATGTTATATGTCGGATAAAATAATAGCACAAGGCGGAGAGGTGAAACGCCAAGCAGCTAAATCGCAAAGATTCTCAAAATCAGCTACGTGAGCAATAAGTGGAGGAGCTTAATCCAAAATGAGCGGCTTAAGGGTATCTGCTGCATCTCATAGCTTGTTTCTGTTGATTTGTTTCCAGCTGCCGTTTTCCCTGTCTGGGAACTTGAAAGAACCTGAGCAGAAGGGGTTGGGTCTTGGGGTTTTTTTGTATTGTTTTTTTGGGTTTTGTTTTTTTTCTCATTGCAATCAGAAAAAGCCAGCGCTCACAACTATCATCTCCCGCAAGCACTCCTGTCACTGCTTATTGCCAATAGCGTGAGTCACCGGCACCCGCAGCGCCTTCGGGCGAGCTACCGGGAAGCCGATCGTTGGACAGGCTGTTGCAAGACACCCTCCCGCTGAAAGGGAGACGGCTGGGCGGTAGCAAGGGGGTGCTCTCGCCTCGGGAGTGGAGACACGGGAACCTCCCGGGTGCTGGAAACGCCGAGTTTCGCAGGGAAAACTGCACCCACACTCACACGTCCAGAAGCAACGACCCCCCATTTCACAGGTGATGCACAGTGGCAGGTAACCTCAATAATAACACCACTGGGGTTATCCTGCTATTGAAAATAAATAAATTCTGTTCCGAGCACAGCAGATTTGCTTACCTAAGCCTGCAGATGTGAATTGGCACATGTGTGCCGGATCCTGTGGACGGGGGCCAGGCAGGGAGCCTGCCTTTGACTTCCAAAGAACTATGCAAAGTCACACCTGGGAACCAGAGCACAGGCTGCAAATGTTTTAATTAAAGCAAAGAGAAAGGATTCATGTTGAAGGCAGTCATTACCTCCCCAGCTCTTCTAGGAAAGCCTGTTGCTGCAGACAACGGTAATTAAGTGGAATATTACAAAGGATCTGGAAGAGTAAATCAAATGATTGTTTAGGCACCAAAACAAGGAAGATTCTTGCAGTATCTCTCAGGCCCACACGCTTTCCTTGCGTGGCTTCAGTCGCTCACGTGCGCTGTCCTCCTGAAGCTGCTCGGGGTCGCGGGTGGGCTGTGTTTGCCCCCTCAGACGGGGAGGTTGCCCGCAGGGAGGATGTCAACCTGGGGGGCAGGATTTGCTGCAGAGGGGTTGCCTGGAGGGTGAGGGCACTGCTGGGGCTGGTGGGTGGGCTGGGGATACAGAGCAAAGGGAGGAGGAACGGGGCCAGCGGAGGAGTTTGCAGGAGCTCAGCTGCCTGTGAGCGCTGCTTTTGGACTCTTACTTGCTTTTTTTTCAGCACAGGCTGGAAGAAAGACATTCAAAACTTTTAAGGTTAGTTAAGGTTAGGTTGTCATTAGCTGTATTAATTCCTCACCCCAGTGCTGTGTAATTCAGCATTCGCACAGGCGAGTAGAGAAATCGAGGTGACTCAGAGTTTATTTTTAACCTTCATTTATTTTTGGCCTGTCTGCCTGCAACGTTCTCGGCCACGGCAGGGACTGAGGAGTTGGGTTTTGCCCCCCAACTTTGGTCTTTCTTACCGCGGCTCCTTTGATTTTCTGGGTGAAGGGGAGAATTTGATGCTCCCGTGTTTCAGTGCGTCTGCGTTTCAGTGAGGTTTTGCTGAAGCGGTTGTGAGCATCTGCTGTAAACCTGCTGGGCCGGCGTGTACTTGCTTGCTCTTTCCCTTTTGCTGCGCTGAGTTGTGTAAAGCCGGGATGTCGAGAGGTCAGGGACGAGCGAAGCATCTGACTCTTTGAAATGCAATAAGGTGTGAGCATTTGTCTGAGGGTTTTTTTCCCCTCTTTTTTCTTTTTTATTCCCCTTTTGCAATGATGGCTTGACCAAAATGCATGCATCGGTTGGTGAGTTGCTCTGCTCCAGCTCACCGAAACCCATCCTCAATCTAGATCATCCTGATAAAATCCTCCCCCAGAGCCATGTATATGCTTGGTTTTGCTATGTGTTTTTAAGAAAGGAAAAACTAAATACTGGGTTCGTGCCCGAGCTAACAGAGCTGTGCAAAACCCTACCTTCTGTGGAAGAAGGGCTTTTGGATTAACCCCAATCATATGTTAAGAAATGAACGGTGATTTGTTTTTTTTGTCACTTAATGGATAAACCCCCACCCTCCTCCTCCTCTTTTCTCCGATTCTTCCATTTGTTTTCGGACAGCTGATTTCAAGCTTATCATTACAATTTTATCAGAATTTTGAAACTTTTCCCCCAAAGTAAAGCAAAAGCCGCCTCCAGCTCACTCTGCTGAAGGTTGGGAGTATTTCATGCTCCTGGTTCTGTTTTGGAATAAAAAGATGTAGGAACAAATAAATTACAATCCAGTTTTATTGGACACATACCAAAAGGAGAGAGGAAGGAAAACACAGCGTCGTATCACTATCATTGAAGTATAAAAAGCTGCAGTTTTCTTTTTTAATGGTACGTTCACAAAAATAGAAAGACATGGTGGAAGGCTAGAGGGGTAAATTCCATCAGAAAGGGGGAAGTAGATTTTGGGCACTGGTGGGCCTTTGGACTCCTGCTCCCGATTGCCTCATTTCCCATGTGCTGGCCTGAAACCTGACTGCACTTTTCAGTTTACCAAATGTCTTCCCCTTGGCAGAGAAGCCCACACACAGTGGAGATGCTGAAATGCCCCGAGGAGCCGTGCAGACATGGCCCTTCAGGCGCTTTTTCCCAGTGCGATTTTCACTGTCTCAGACCTTTGCCTTGACGGCTGCTAACGAGGCAGTGGGGAAGGTCAGCGAGACTTGGCCTGTTGGATGATTTTGACATTTTTCAAGCCATTCCCACAAAACCTAGCATGAGGCAGGACAGCAACCCAACTTAACTGCAAACACTGATCTTGCTTTTGAAGAACTCTCTGCCTCAGTTACTACTGAGAACTAAAAAATCCTGTAATTTAGAGAACAAACCCTTTTCCACATGCTTTGGACCAGTCACTTCTGGCTCCTCTGACAAAATACACCCACGAGATTACGTGTAAGCTGCCGCTATGGGCAAACTTTCATTTAAGAAGAGAAAGGACAGGAACGTGAGAGGAGTTTGAGCTTCCTTTTAGAGAAGCTTGCTGCAAGTTGAATCCGCATCCCCGTGGGTGGTACTTTCCAGATGGAGGTATCTCAGATTGCTTTCCTAATATTACGCTCTGAACCACTGGCCAGGCCCCTGTGCTTGACTTCACACAGCTGCAATGCTCAGCACATCTGGAAGAAACATGGGTTTTGCAGCTTGGCTGCGAATGGGGAAAAAAACGATTTTCCATCGCACTCGAGTGACTCAGAAGTGACTCCTAACGGGCTCTGTGCTCCCATAATAAGGGGTGTTTTAAGAGGGGCCCCACGCTTGCAAACCACTGCCTGGGATCTTTCAGCAACCTCCTGGGGTATTTCTACATAGCAGAAAAATGACCCACCTCTCTGATAAAGATGAGTTGCTTAACTTGAAGGAGCAAGTTTGGTTCATCCCAGCAGTGAAGACAAAGCTGGCTGAACTGAAGCCAAGTTCCCAGCCCATCCCTGGGCTTCTGTGAGCCAGACCTGAGCTAAAAACCCAAGTTATTGCATCTTCACTGCTATTTGATCTCTCTTAGCTGATGGCTGTCAGCTAGCCACAACGACAAACACGCTGCTCACCTTCATTAAAAGCAAACAAAAAAAAAAAAAACCAAAACAATTCCCCATTCAGAAAATCTCTTAGGCCTGTGTTTTACTTTTAATCCTGTTTCAGGTACTTTGAGAGATCTGGTTAGCACACGCTCCGCTGCTTTTCTTGAACTGTGATCCAAATGCTTAAGAACTATGGTGTGAGGAGCCAGGACAGAGGTGGGTGGAGGGGATGCTGGTGTGCAGGAGCGATACAGGAGTAATGCAGGAGCAATGCGGGAGCGATGATTTTGGGGAGGGTCTGGTGCTGGTTTTACTCAGGCTGCATAGCATTCTTCAGGCTTTGGCTTTTTATGCTTTTTTTGCTGGAGGAGGTTTTGGAAACAATTTTCACACCTGGGTTGGTGCCTTTTGCACTTCCAGAGCTGAAATTCCCTCCGCTGGTGCTCAGACCGCTGCCGCCACCTCCTCCGTAGCCAAGACGGCTTGCAATGCCAAGACCACTGCCTCCTCCAAATCCACCTCCGAGACCACCACCACCCCCGAGTCCAAGTCCTCCTCCACTTCCAAAGCTGTAGCCTCCACCACCGCCGCCTCCTCCAAGACCAAAACCACTTCCACCACCTCCTCCAAGACTGAAACTGCTTCCGCCGCCTTCTCCGCTTAGGCTCAGTCCACCAAATCCTCCTCCTAACCCAGCTCCACCAGCCATGCCAGAGCTGGAGCTGATGACAGCTGGAAGAAAAAACAACCAGAGGGTCAGACATCTGCTCGACCATCACCCAGTTCCAGGAAGCACCGTCATCAGGACCTGGACCTACAGGACTTGAACACAACTCTGTGCAAGCCGCTAATGCTGGTGGTAGGCTCTGAACATCTTCTGTTGGGCAAAACCTCCCTTTTCCCGAGGTTGCTCACAGCCTCTGCCCCCAATGGGCCCAAAGCAAGACAAGCACTGTGGTACTTACAGTAGCTGATGGGGTTGAGTCCCTCTCCGCTCAGCCTGTTGGAGGGCAGATAAAGGGGAGGTTAGAGCAAAGTGAAGGAGAGAGGCAGGGGCACCAGCTGCAGGCAGGGGCAAAGCGATAGTCGCTGTTATTCCTGCAGGGATTTTGCTCCCACCTGCTCTCCTCGCCCTCCAGCAGCTTCCTGTAGGTCGCGATCTCGATGTCCAGGGCCAGCTTGACGTTCATGAGCTCCTGGTACTCGTGGAGCTGCCGGGCCATGTCAGCTTTGGCTTTCTGCAGGGCATCTTCCAGGTCAATCATCTTTGCCTTGGCATCTTTGAGGGCCAGCTCCCCGCGCTCCTCGGAGTCTCCGATGGCTGTCTGCAGGGTGGCACACTGCAAGGGGAAGGATTGGGACTCCTAAATGCTGCTTTTCTTTTTGGGTAAGAGTCACCCAAGGAAGAAAGCCCTTCTGGTTGAGGTGTTAATGAAAAAAAGTTACGACTGAGGTCATTCACCCATAGCTAACATTGCTGGAGTTGAAATGCCAGCCTGGCAAGAATGATCTAATACGTGTTACAGCATGGTACCCTTTTCAGGAGGGAAATCAACATGTTTAATGAGGTACATCATACTCCGGCTGCTAAAGTCCCCGGTCAGCAAAGCAGAGTTGCGGTGCTAAGGGACCGCAGAACGGGGCTCTGTGGGCTCCGTTTGCCATTCCTACCTGGTTCCTCGTGTTCTCTATCTCTGACCGGATCCTCTGGATCAGTCGGTTGAGCTCAGAGATTTCCCCCTTTGTGTTGCGCAGGTCGTCCCCATGCTTCCCAGCCGTGGCCTGCAGCTCCTCGAACTGAGGTTCAGAAGGAAGAGTAAACCATCTGAGATGTCCAGGTGGACAAGATGTGGCTCAAACAGCCTCATATAGGGAGAGCAATAGTTTTCCCCAGAAATGCATCCGTGGCATCTATAGGTCTGTTCACCTTGGTTTGGTACCAAGCCTCCGCCTCGGCCCGGCTCCTGTTAGCAATGTCTTCGTACTGAGCTTTGACTTCAGCTATGATGCTGCTGAGGTCCAGGTCCCGGTTGTTGTCCATTGACAGAATGACAGCGGTGTCGGACACTTGTGCACTGACCTGAGCCAGCTCCTGCGAGGAAGCACACAGGATCCCGGGTCAGCTGCACTTACCTTTTCAAATGCCATGAATGATGGTGGTCACTGTCCAGGGGGTGACAGCAGGACAGGAATCAGGGGAGGAGGGCGTCTGTACCGCATCATAGAGCGCTCGGAGGAAACTGAGCTCATCGGTCAGGGTGTCCACCTTGGCCTCCAGCTCCACCTTGTTCATGTAAGCAGCATCCACATCCTGGAAAAGAGCAACCACGGGGAGATCTACAGCACCTGGTGCCTCTCCTTTAGCTCAGCCAAGAACTGGCCAAGCCTGGAGATAAGGCTGCCCCTTTCACTGCTGCAGTGGTGCTGCCTGAACGGGGAAGCTGTGCTTGGCACATCCACCTGGAAAGAGCACCAAGAGGATGTCTCTTGGCCAAAAGAAGTGCTGTGTGTAACTTTTTTAGTGGATGGAGGGATGCGGTGCAGGTCATTTGGCCTTGGTATCTGGAGTTCCCAGCACTGCTGACCATCTTTGACTCTACATGGTCTATTTTGCCCAGGCAACCATGTGTGTATGTTGTGGGACAGGAGCGAGACAAGAATTCACTTCCATCCTCCACCCCACTCTATTCCTTTCCCTCAAAAGCACAATCCAAATGACAGCTTTTAAAGGATGAGGATGCAGCTCCATGAGATCACCCATCCTTTAGGACTCTCGCAGCCTGTGCAATGGTTAGGGTTAGCTCAGCATCCGCAACACCTCCTGTCTCACCCACCTTCTTCAGCAACACAAATTCGTTCTCCGCTGCTGTGCGTCGGTTGATTTCCTCTTCATATCTGCAGGGATAAAGGGAAAGACGTGCTGGATCATACCTTGGTAAGCAGAACAGTTGTACAGGTAGGACTGCAAGGTTATCTGGGCTGGGTATGGCGTTTCCAAATCAACCTCCTGGAAACTGCCCAGCTCTAGTTTGTGACAATCCCATTTCTCAAAACGTTGAAATGACATTTTGACATAATGCAGATGAAACAAGGAGGGTAACGTGGTTTTAGATTATTTTCCTTTGCAAGTGTCATCACAAGTTGTTGTGTCCTGGCTGAACCTGTGTTTTCTGAGTGGAAGAAAGTCGATGGACCACCTTTCTGCTGCTGTCGAGGAAGGCAGGGGTTCTGCAGGGAGAGGGACCTCACAGGAGTGGTGTAATAGAGGGAGATTAGTTAGGTACCGTGTTATGGACTAGAGCGCAGACCGGAGATACGTTTTTGCCCTTTCCTGTAGGAAGCTTGATGAATATCTCAGGCTAGATGTTTGACTTTCAGAAAGCTAAATTTAAGTGAGATTAAGCCTACTGCCTAATGCTAAGCTGAACTATTTGCATCCCATTTCACCCTAGGGTGCCTGGATGTGCCGCTAACAGGCACTCACTTGTTCTTGAAATCTTCAACGAGGTCTTGCATGTTCTTCAGCTCCCCATCCATGCGTCCTCTCTCGTTGAGCAGGTTGGCCAGCTGCCGTTTCAAGTTGTTGATGTAAGCCTCAAAGAGTGGGTCCAGGTTGTTTTTGCCTGAGTTGTTTTTTTGACCCTGTTCCTGCAGGAGGGTCCATTTGGTCTCAAGCACCTTGTTCTGCTGCTCCAGGAAGCGAACCTGAGCATTGGGAAGCAGAAGAGGCTTAGCAGGAGATACCTGTGAGCATGCTGATGGCCAATAATCAGTAACTGGGACTGATGCGTAGCACAAACCAAGGAAATCCCAGACCAAGAGTGTTAAATCCAGGTGTGAATATCCTCCAGATTATCTAGGGCTATGTTAGGCCATCCAGTAGCTAAGCAAATCTGCCCTCAGTGGACAGTTCTCTTTAGAGACAATTTAATTTAGCAAGCCAATGAGCAATCATTAGAAAATGTGGGTTCAGCTCTTTCCTCACTTGCTTTCTTTAACATCCTTTGTTTTTTCTTTCTTTGTAAGAGATATTTATCTTCCTTCATTAAAGCTAAGATCTGAGTACTACAGGTTAAAAGGCAAGTACTTATTTGCCTTTCCTTTTGCTCATATATACTACATATTTACCCAAGTAAAAGCCAAGGAAGGACTTAAGTTGAGTCAATATAAAAAGGACTTTACCTTGCAGGCAATAAAGCAATAAGGACTAACACGTCTGCTGTGATTCCGCACAGAGAGCTGGGCTGGGCAGCTAGATCTGAACCTGAAACTGGCTTACTCCATTTGAGCTAATATATCTTATTTCTCAGGCACAAAACCTGGATCTAATCCTCTTACTACTAGTTTCTAGTCTAGTTTTCTGCCTTGTAACTGTTTAGAGGAGTGTTCTTTTTGATTACTTTAATGAAGACGTGCAGAGGGGAAATATGCACCAGAGTGTAGATCTATGAGGTCGTATTATTGTAGCTACAAGACTGTCTCACTCCCTCTCTATTACGATTCCACAGCACTTGATGAAGTCTCACCTTGTCAATGAAAGAAGCAAACTTGTTGTTGAGGGTCTTGATTTGCTCCTTCTCATCTTTTCGCACCTGCTGGATGTTTGGATCTATCTCCAGGTTCAGCGGTGCCAGGAGACTCTGGTTGACAGTCACTTCTTGGATTGTACCGACTCCAGGTGGGCCACCACCAAATCCCACTGGGTTCCTGCCACCACCCAGCCCTCCACTGAATCCTCCCAGCCCCCCTACTCCACCAAAGCCAAACCCTGCACCGCCTCCCTGTCCACCACCAAAGCCAAGCCCACCAGCACCTCCACCAAAGCCATATCCACCACCTCCACCACCGAGACCAAGTCCAAGACTGCCACCAGCTCCGCCACTACCAAGTCCACCCCCACCGCCACCTCCCAGGCCAGAGCCACCACCAGCTCCACTCCCAAAAGCAGCTCGGAAGCTGCTTCCAACACCGAAGGATATCCTCTTGCTACCACCAAGGCTGTAGAGGCTCCTGCTGCCAAAACCACCACCGCTGCCGCCACCTCCTCCGACGAGCCTTCCAAAACCACCTCCACCTCCTCCAGATCGTGCCACAGACATCGAACTAAAGCCAGCCCTGTTGCTGCTTGGAATAATAGCTGAGGCTGCGCTGTAAGATCTGCCTCCACCTCCTGCTCTCATGCTGTAAGTTTGCCGGTTCATTGCAGCAGGAGATAACAGCCCAGCGCTGGTGAGAAGCAGCAAAGTGAGAGAGTGCGGCTGTAGATGGAAAGGAGTGCGGGATGCCCTTTTTATCCCTCTGGGGATCTGGGCTTGGTTGCATGGAAGTCCAGTGATCAATTTAGTGCCTTCATGGTTTTGACGTGCCAGGCAGCCAGCTGTCTTACTGAATCTTGTTAAACACTGATTGCACTCAAACACACCTATTGGAGCTGGTGCGAATCTGCTCAGCCAGAAGCGTTATCTAACTCCCTGATTTTTGGCAGGGAGAGTTCAGCCTTAGTGCAAAGCCTCTGTATGCTTGCAGAGATGTATTATTTTATTTTCCTGCTGCGAAGCAAAAGAAACAAAAAGGAGTGAAAAAGAGAAATGGCTACCTGGGTACCCCTATGCTACTTAGAAGATGCAGTAGATCAGTACAGAGCTTAGTGGAGAGTCCTCTGAATTAACTTGAATGAAAGGCAGTGAGACCAAAATGGCTAAATCTGAACACAAAATTCTCACGGGCCTTCTTTGTCTGAAGACAAAGTGAGGGTGTGATGTTCGTGAAGCCTGACATCTCTTTCAGGGCTCTAGTTTATCCAGTCTGCCTGTTCACACTAGTCAGGCAGAGAACGGTTTTTTGAGCTAACTCAGTACCTAGCACAAAGAGGTCCTGATCCATGATTTTCCTGTGAGACACTATATTTAAATGTCGCCTCAAATTTTGGCCATTTAGTATTAGGTATTTAGTCTATAGCAGGTTTCCTAGGCTTCCTTTCTAGAGATATTGGCACCTCCAGAGGACAACTCCATCCCACCCAGAGACTGCCATTGCAAGGTCTCCAGCCAACTGATGATGTGATCAATACATTTTCATCTTGACCTAAAAAGCATTTCAATGGAAGAGGCAGATTTTCTGAAAAACACTTTGTCTGGTTTTGTGCAACCATATTATTTGCATGCTGACATTAAGTTGTAATCAGTCTTGAGTTTCTAGCTCTTTACAGCTGTAATTTCTTTTACAGACCTTTGAACCTTTCCATTCAAAATGTTGCCAAAAGCAAAGATTCAACCAGCATGAAAAATACTCCCACAAATTCTCGTTATTTTACTTCCTGGACTCCTTGGGAAAAAGAGCAAATTCAGTAGGGTGTGGTGACATTTTCTGGCATCTCAGACTTTGTGGAATTGCAAAGTTTAGAGTATTTTATTCTTCGTCTTTAAGAACTCAGTTTGTTTTCAGCATGTTGCTGTCCTGGTGGCATTGCCCATGCCGTGCACATGACTGGAGCTTAAACATATTTGCCGGACAGGACTCTACATGCCCTTCGAAATACATTCATGTGCCCCAGTGCTACAAAACCATTAAGTACGAGCTAAAAATCCCACTGGCATCTCTGGAAGGAAAATTAAGCAGGTGCTTCATGTTCTACCAAACACAGAAGACCAAATATCTGATTATCCTTGGAGAAATGCTGCCAGGCTGGCTCAAACCGGGAGAGTTGGGTCACTCAAATAGACTTTCCCATTGCAGTGCGAAATTCCCGGTTGGTACAGGTCGGCTTGCTTCTCTTTGGAAAATCTTGGGCTGAATCTGCCTGGGCTGTCACCTGAAATTCATGAACATCTGTTGCTTAATTATTTGCATAAAATTCAAAGCCCAGGTGCGATGGGAAAATGAGATTGTCTTCATGCTTTCTTGACCCCAGTAAAGGCAGATTGTCCTGAAGCTGACAGACAGGTTCGGATCAGATATTAGAGCTGAATGAATATAATGGGATTAAAGGTGGGGCTGCCAACAAGAAAGAGGGAATTGTCATTTTAGGCTCCCACACTCTTCTTCCTTCAGCCCACTGTCCACAAGGTATGTGAGCGATGCAAAGGCTGGGTGAAAAATGCACCATTTCTTTACTGGGCTGGTTGACTGTGTGGAGGAGCTGGGGTTTGTGGGCTCCATACCCAGAGGCAGATGTGGCTTTTTGCATCTGTCGGTTTGGACCAACTCTACTAGACTCTGTCGATCTACAAAGGGGCATGTCCGGAGTGACACCGAGCACGATTTGCCCCCCACTGCCCCCAAAAACCTTGCTCCTGGCCTTTTTTTTCTCCAAAATAGCCTGATCTACATGAACGTTTTCAAGTAGGCAGCAGAAAACATAGGTTTTGCAATCTTTGGGGGTTGAGAAGGGCAGGGATGATTAAAGGTATTCTCCCAGAAATGCAAGAGCTGCTGGGCTGCTTTGGTGCCCTGGGGAGCCGGCTGGTTATTGCTGTGCAGGTATTGTTTTTCAGGGAGGAGATCGACATAAATTATGAGCTGTTGGGGCAATGGGAGCTTCTTGTTCGGGTATTTCTGCTTGTTATTTACATACAAATGAGATGAAGTCCGAGTGGTAGTCGTATGCATAGAGACAGAGGAGATGAAGATAACCTTTCGAAAAACATCCTTTTTTAGGTGGGTGGATTTTGCCTTCTCAGGAAGAGCTGATCCATTTGGATTTCACCACCCCCCAGCCCAGACGGTGTTGCTAAGGCATGTCATTTATTAAAAAACAATTAGTGATCTGCTACCTGCTGATCACATCCAATAAACCATCTTGCTTTCCATCAGAAAAGCACTGCAGACATGGGGAGCCTGAATCCACCACGCTGTCTGTGCTGGGAGAGAAGCAGAGGCAGATGCTCAACCAGTGGGAACCAGTGGTGGGTTCAGCACCGTCACGCCGGCGTGGACAGACCAAGCCTGGCGGGATGGTTGAGCTCATCCTCCAGCCATGGAGAGGTTGGGGCAGACAAGCCGTGAGTCAGCAGTAAAGCCCAGGAAGCGGAGTGGGACATCGGGGAATAAATTACAACACCCGGACCTCGGTGTATACCTTTCATGGGGTCAATTAACCTGCCCACGCCCTGTGCTGCTGCCAGACGGGGTGAGGAGAGGCGGATTTCTCCAAAGGGCAATTCTGAGTGCAGTTGTCTCAGGGGCTTTCGGCTGCGCCCAGGCAAGCCTTGGGAGGGAAGAAACCAGCAGGGCCAGCTGGTTTTCCCAGCATCCAGCTGTGCATCCAGCTGTGATGGGTGCCACCATGGCAAGCCCTTCCCAGCCGTGTTATAGAGGCCTTTCGGTGGGTCACCATCGCTTGGAAACCGGGGACCCTCGCAGAGAAAAGGGAGGGGGCAACCTGTTCTCACCTAAATCCCAGTCTCCTGAAATGATGGGAGAGGGTTTTCCCCTCCTGGCAAGGGATGTTGGAGGGTGACGTCCAGGTACACCCTACGGGCACTGCTCTTCGCGTAAGTTCATGTGTTTTGAGGAAGGTGGGGCGTTTGAGGAAGAAAGGCCCTGATGCTGCGTTTTGGGAAGGTACACTTTTCTCTTGCTTTCTTTTAAAATTAGCCTGCTCTTGTGAGAGGGCTTCAGGGGTGGGGTGTGGGATTATTTTCTTTTTGTCACTATCTGAGCTGGTTCTCACCGATTTCTTTAAACAAGGGCCTGGCTGCTTTTTTGTTCTGGCTCCAGAGATCCCAGACAGTGTGAGAGATCCCAAGTGAGCTGCTCATCCCACGAGCAGTTAAATATCCTGGTTTACACTGCGTTTCCAGACTTCCTTGTGGCCAAACTCATCTCTGGATGGAATAAAGGTATGCAAACGTGCATCAGGAAGGAGAGCAGACAAAGTCTCTAAAGCACTTTGTTAAAACTCCACTTCTTGCGACCTACCAACCCCACCCATTTGGAGATTCACGTTTGAGAAAATATCTACGCTTTTGTAATATCAGGGAGGGAAATAAAACCCGTGAAGCAAAGCGTGAATTATGCATGTAGTTTATTGAAGGTACAGCTGAAAGTTTGGAGTAAGCGAAAGATAATCAACTCTGTTCACTTACACATTAAAAGCATTAAATCCGTCTATCTAGTACACACACAGGAAAAACAACGCATGCATTTAACTACAGAAATATAAGGTGCTCGTCGGTGTGTAATTAAAATGTGCTCTACCAAACCTGGTGTAGCAACTTGGACCAATTTACATAAGCATTACCAACCCTCTCGTAAACAGGAAAAATTGGATTTTCTGGTGTTATTAAAGAAGTTAAATAATAGCTGCAGCTCCATCTCGGACAATTAAAATGTGGCTTCTCTTTCTGAAGTTGGGATGACCAAATTTTTCATCCTTTTGCAATGGCTGCACTAGGGAAAGAAAATCCCTGCTGAAAAGGGGTCAAGCAGAGAAGACTGATTTAAGAGCCAAGATGATGTGTGAAGGCAGGTATGGACTCTCTGAAATGAAAATCTCACCTGGCTGAGACCGGGGGGGGTGAGCTTCCCCCAGAAAAGGACGTGCAAGAGAAGGTGGGTTTTGATCATGCAAAGAGTTTTCGGCAGAGCAACTAGCCTAATTGTGTGGACATGGGCAGCGCATGGTTGTGTGATCCCTATAGCTGTCAGAAGGAAGGGGAATACTGTTTTATTGCAGAAATGCTGATTATTTTAAAATATGATGTGTCGTTGCCCTCCGGTCTCTACCGGGTTGTTCTGACCACGCGCACAGCTGTGCTGTACCTGCTCCCGGTGCCGCAGACCCCTGCCCCAGGAATGATGACAGTTCCCGGGGCGCACTGCTCCATGCCAGCGCACACGACGTTCCCCAGGTTGCCCACAGCAGTGGTGCACTGCACCGCCTCCGGACCGGGGATGACTTCTCGCCCCACGCAGCTGACCGCGCTCCTCGCCCCAAATCCGCCCCCCACCCTGGGGAGGCAATCTACGCTCCGGGTGCTAAAGCCAGCGCCGCCGACGCCGAAGGAGGAGACCACCCCTAACCCTGCGCCGGCCCCTCCTGTCTTGACGGCGCATTTGCCTCCGATTCCAGATAGAGATCGGCACTCCCCGACGGTGCCACCACCGCTGACCACAGCTGGGGGAGAAAAACAGGCTCAGTCACTCCCAGAGCAGCTAAAACCCAGCTTATAAGGAAACTTATAAGCTTAAAAGACTTGTAAGGAAATTAAGGGAATGCTTCATTAGCTTACCTACGCTCACAGGGTTGCCGGTACATATCCTGTTAAGAAAAAGAAGTATCTCAAAGATGTATTTAGGGAAATACTACCCAAATACAGAAGCAAATAGGTCATTGTCTCCTTAGGAACCCTGCAGGTACTTTGGCTTTTCTGTGCACCCAGGTGTGAGGTGCTGGTCCAAATTGCCGACCAAAGCACTACGGAGTTGGTTCCCCGAATCTCATAGACATCTTAATATCCCATCCTCTTTTGTACCACGAGCAGGGGATCTGACTGCAGCATGCTTGGTGCGCTGCGATCCCACTGCCCTGGGAGGATGAGGAGGAAACAGGGGCAATGCTCCCCTCCGCACCCATGGGGAGAAGAAGGGGTGATGCTCCCCTCTGCACCCATGGGGATCTGCCTCTGCCCAACATTCTCTCTGCCTCTCTCTCCTGCTGGGTTTTGCCAGCTATCGTTACAAGGTGCAGCCCGGGATGCTCCTACCTGCTCTCTTCTCCTTCCAGCAATGTCCTGTAAGTGGCAATCTCAATGTCCAGGGCCAGCTTGACGTTCAGCAGCTCCTGGTAGTCTCTCAGCAAGCATGCCATCTTGTCCTTGGCTTGCTGCAGTGCAGTCTGCAGGTCAACCAGCTTCTGCCGGGCATCTTTGAGGGCGCAATCACCCCGCTGCTCAGCGTCGCAGATGGCTGTCTGCAGAGCTGCAATCTGTGGGCAGTAACGGGCAAGAGGGTGGCCAGTGGTGATATCAACAGGCATCTCCACAGGGTTGCTCATGTACCCCCTTGTTTCTCAGCTAGGAACTACCAGAGAGCCTAGATTTAGGCTGGACACATGTGGTGGCCAAGCTATTTGGGATGAAAGGGAGGGGACCTGTTGGATGCACCCTGGTAGGAAGCATACAGCAAACACTCTTTCTGTTATAGACAAACCAACTGGCTTGTGCTTATTTGCTAAGTGAGAAATAAATCTGCTTCTTTCTGTAGCGACAGCAGATGAGAAGCTACAAGGATAGGCTTAAGCTGGGGTGGGGTGGGGGGTTCTTTGCAGCTCAGCAGGGTGGGAGCTGGTGGGGACGAAGCCCTTTGCTGGAGAAGTTGCACACCCTGCTGCCCATGCAGCATTCAACCCTTCATCCTACCTGTTTCTTCACGTTATCCGACTCGCACTGCAGCTTCTGGATCATCCGGTTCAGCTCGGCTATCTCGCTCTGGTTGTTTCTCAGGTCGTCGCAGAACTTGCCCCTGCTGCTGTGGAGCTCCTCCAGCTATTGCGCGGGAAGAAGATGACATTAACACACTCGAATCGCCCCTTCCAGGGAAGGTGGTGACTCTCCGGAGCCACACTGACGTTGGTGCTCCCAGGGAAGCACCCAGACATGACCTCAGCCCAGACAAGGCGACAGTCCCAGGTAGGTCCTGAGCATTTGCCCTTTGGGAAGGGGATGGAGTTCCTGATGGGTGTGCACAGAGGAGACCTCTCTGAAGCAACACCATGTTCTGCTGTGCTCTGTTTTTACAGAAAAGTCTTAAAGCACAGTTTTAAGGTTGGAGGGTGGTTTTGGCATTACTTTCTTCAACAAACTACAGTGCATGCACACTGTGGGGAGTGTTTAAGTTTCGTCACGGAGGACAGAAAATGGTCCCCAGAGTTTTGTTGGCTGAGGGATTTCATTGCCAGCTGTGCTGGTGGTGTGAATACTCACTCTGGTTTGGTAGAAAGCCTCCACTTCAGCCTTGCTCTTCTGGGCAATCTCCTCATAGCAGCACTCAACACTTTTGATGATGCCCTCCATGTCCAGGTCCCGGCTGTTGTCCATTTGCACGATGACAGAGGTGTCACACAGCTGGCAATCCAGCTGAGCTCTCTCCTGCAAGATCCATTGCATGTCAGTCCCCTTCCCTCAACCAACCCATGCCAGGCATGCAGACCCCTGGGTCTGGTGAGAAGGTGGAGGGTTGGGGGAGGTTCTCCCATCAACGCCCAACCACAGCATGGGGTTCTCCAGGCAGGTGGCTGGTTTCCAGCAAGAGCAGGCAGCTCGGACCTCTTTTGGTGGCACAATATGGGATTGCTGCATGCAGTTCCCTAAGGAAGGGTGGGGAATCCTGGTGGAGCAACTCGCTTCATTGCAACTCGGTGTTTCTGGCTGCATCAGCAGTTTTCTGGGCTGTGAATCGCTCAGGGGTGAGTGCTTTGGGCCCCATTGCCTACAGACTGCTGGGAGGTGTTTGGCTAGAAAAGGTACAAATACGAAATGTCCCCTGTGTGTTTTGTTAAAAACTTGCTACATCTTAGACAAAAGTGTTACTTTCACCAATATATTTTGACTAATGTAGCTTAAAAAGTGAAGTGCTAAAACTATTTGGGTTTTGAAGAGTGAGGTGTTTTCAGTGGTTCCCAGGGACCACGTCTAATCCCAGGGTTTGGATTAGAATTTGAGGGGCTTTTTCATGCAAAAATTCCCTCCCTTTGCAGCCAGCAATATAGGAGACAACCAAGAACGCCCTTTGCCTTCCCAAAGTGTGTGCAATAGTGTCGTTATGAAATACATATAAGGAGATATACTACTTTGGGGTGCAGTTTCAGGATTTTCAGAAAAGGCACCTTTCCCTGCATTTAGTTTTGATGTAAGAGCTCGGGGGGCAGCAGATGATGCATCATGCCCGGGGCAGCAGACAGGGAGCCGGGAGCTCTTACCTCGGCGTAGATGCACTTCAGGAACTCCAGCTGCTGCCGCAGGAGGCCCACTCTCACCTCCAGCTCCTCCTTGGTCAGGTAAAGACAGTCCACATCCTGGAGAGACACACGTATTCGGTGAAAAGAGGTGAAGAAACAAAGACTGTGGCAAAGCCCATGTTTTCTGTTAGATTTGGAGGAAACCTCACTATTTCCAGCCCTTAAGACTATCTGGGTTTGTGTTGTATGTGCTTACAACCTGATAGGGATTCTCCAGAGTCATTGGGTCGCCTCTATTTTGGGGCTACCCGATGAGGACTCAGGCAGTGTCATGGCGCAGGGACTCCCTATTTCTCTCCCTGGCCCCATTCCCAGGTTTTGGCCACGTGCCTGCCGCTCTCAGCTGGCCTTGCCAGCGTTGTCCCTAGCCTGACTCACCTTCTTGAGGACCACAAACTCATTCTCTGCAGCCGTGCGCTTGTTGATCTCATCTTCATATCTGCAGGAGGGAAGGAGAGGGGTGAGATGCTGAGCCCCGGGTGTCCCACCCCCACCGCCCAAGCAGCCAATGCAGAACATGGGAAGTGTGATTAAAACCAGAGCCTCTCCCTGTTCCCTTTGTACCTCCTTTTTGATTTTTGCTTTGTTGCTATTTCTTTCCTTCCCACTGGGCTTTGTTCAGCAGTTTTAAATAGTCCACGCCAGCAGTATCGGTGGCTGGAGTGAGATGGCAGTAAATCAGGTCAAACCACTAGAAATGCAAAGCCCTGTACCTCAGCTGAAGGCTTGGATTGCTTCTTCTAGCCCTGCTGCTTTGTGTGACGTTTTTCTGAAGCATCCAGGACTCTGCTCTGAGTGTTTATGGGGAGACTGCGGCCAAAATGCCCCAAGGGAGGTCAGGAGCTTGAGCAACCTTCGAAAATCCCGGGTGCAATGGGAAAGCAAGCCAGTGCATAATGACTAAGTAATTGGGACCTAGAAGAACTTTCACAAGAATGATTCTATGATTCTATGAGTCTGACCTCCTTGGTGGTGGCTCAGCGAGAAAAAAAAACATCTAAGATGCTTGGCTGTAAGATCTCTGGAGAAAGGATTACTCTTCTCTCCTGAGCTGTATACCACCAACCACCAACCACCAAGTGTCCTGGTTCGTGGCTTAGCAGAGCACACAGGAGCTATTAAGGAATATCTGCAGCTTAGATTAAAAAAACAATTCCCACATTCCCTCTGGGAAGAGAGAATGAAGCCCAATGGAGACGATGTGGATAAAGCGTGGGGTGGAGACAAACAGGCTGAGGGTTTTGTGGGAACAGACGGCACCGGGGACACGAAATTTGGGGGAGCCACAGGCACAGATGTTGTGGGAGATTTGATATGGCAAACCGCAGCGGTGTGCAGGAGCATTAGGGAGAGGAAAAGTGGTTCACTGTCCCTCTTCCTAAGGAAACACTGTGGTTGAAGAGCTCTCCCAGTCCATCACCAGCATCTGAGGTGCAGCAGTGGGACCCCAGTAGAGGAAACCAGCCCAGTACTGGTGTGCCCTGCCCAGCTCCCCTCCCTGTGCCTATTTTTGGACCCATCCAGTGCAATTGCATTGGCTTCATGCTCGGAAACGCCGCTCAGGCCAGCAAACACCGCGGCCTGCAGCTTCTCTCTGCGCACTACTTACTTGCACTTGTACTCTTGAACCAGGTCCCTGAGGCACCGCTCCTCATTTTCCAGCCTCTCTCGCTCCCCCAGCACACACTCCAGCTGCTTCCTCAGGTTGCAGATGAAGTTCTCGAAAACAGGCTCCAGGTTTCTCCTGGAAGCTGGGAGGACATACTGCTGCAGCAGCTCCCACTTGGTGGTCAGCACCTTGTTCTGCTGCTCCAGCAGCCGGACCTGGGGAAGCAAGAGATGCAAGAGTCACGCAACCCCCTCTTGTCCCAGGCAAAGGCGCTTTGGGTTTCTCCACTTCCAAAAGGAAAAAGTAAAAATAAAATCAGAAATGCAAATGGTTAAGTGCCGATTTCTCAGCAGCCTGAGTGAGACCAGCATCTTCTCTGAGCTGAACCTGGTCCCACCCAGGACTCGTATCACAGGCTGAGAAACATTGGTGTGTTTGCGTTGAGGCCAATCATCTGTTTGACCAAAGCTCAGTTCAGCCAAACACCAGCTCTTCCCCTGAGATGACTGGCTGATGGAGGATCCACTGCCTCCCTTGATGGGCCGACTACAGTGATGACTCTTTTGCAGCACTAAAAGCTCCATCCGGATCTCATTTGAATGTATCTGATTTAAACTCTAACCACGGATATTTATCATGCCTTTCACTTCTAGATTAAAGAGCTCTCTAGTACTTGAGAACCTTTATGGATCATGAATAAGTCATTTTTCAAATGGGAGGAGGCAGAGTTGCTCCTCTTACGTGGGTTTCGTTTTTCCAGCTGCAGAACAATTCACAAGGTAAAAACCAAGATCAGACAGAGCGAAGGTTTCTCTGCCATTTGAAAAATCATTTCCTGTAACACATCTCTAAACAGGAATCGAAACCCTTAGGCTTAGCTAAGAAAACAATGATAAGTTACATCTGTTTAGGAAATCACCAAATCATTTCATTCACAGAGTGGAGGGACAGAGAAGTTAAACTTGTTCATCTCATTTTAGCTAGACATCTATCTTTCTACATCTCCCTGATGAAGCACACAAACTATTTTAAAAATTCAAAAGTCCTTCGCAGCTTTGGAGGTGTGATAGTAATGTCGGATTATGCATTTGTAATAAAACTTCCTATTTTGCCTTTTTACGTTTCCGTGTCTCCGTCCCTTCTCTCACAGGTTTTGATTTACTGTACCCCTGGAGCCGCTCCTGATTTAGCTATTTAGCAGATTGGTGACCATCAAAAGGTAAAATACCAGTGCTGTTGCCTTGGTGCAAGGCTTAAATCCAAACAGTCTCCAGGTCAGGACCACCATGGTCTATCAGAAACGTTTACAATATCAGGGTGCCAGGAGAAATAGCTACCAATGTTGTCTCTCTAGAGACAGTCCATCCATCAGAGCCTAGAGACACGAGACAAACAGCCTGTGCGGAGGGAAGCGGGGTCTCACCTTGTCGATGAAGCAGGCGAACTGGTTGTTGAGGTTCTTGATCTGCTCTTTCTCATGGGTCCGCACTTGGCACTCCTCGGGGTCGACCCCCACACAGAGGGGCTTGAGGAGCTCCGGGTGGATGCTGACACCCCGAATCCCTTCAGATCTACCTCCGCCGAGGCTGATGCCAATGCCGCCGCCGTAGCCTCCGATAGCCACGCCGTCCCCGAGACCTCTGTAGCTGCCCAGGCCCCCGTAGGTTCCGCAGTTACCAAACCCCACGACTGTGCCCACGCCAAAGCGGCCTCCGCCGTAAGCCACGCCACAACGTCCGACGCCGGGACCGCCGTAGACCCCACTGCGGCAGCTCCCGCCGAAGGAAATCCTTTGCCCTCTCCCCAGGTCGCAGACGCTCCGGCTGCTGAAGCCACCGATTCCACATCTCCGTCCCACCGGCTGGCAGACGGAGGCTGAGCTGCTGTTGCCCCTGCCGAGGCCGCAGACGGCGGATGCGGAGGAAAAGCCCCGTCTTCCCAGAAGAGAGCTGGAGGTGTAGCACTGTCGACTCATGGTGGCTGCGGGGAGAGGGGAGGTGAAGCGGTAACGGCAAAGCAGAAGAGCAAGAGAGGAGCAGGGAGTGAAAGAAGGAGATCTCCTTTAGCTACTCTGAGGCAGAGCCCTTCTCCTTATATACATTTCAGGAGGTGCCTGAGATGCAAAAATTTAATTTATCCACTGGGTTTGGTCTGCCTGGCAGCAAGGAATGGCTTCCAACATTTTAAACCCACAGCAAACACTTCTATCTCATACGAAATAATGTGGAAATTAAAATAAACTGCTTTGCTTGCAAGCTTCAGTTTCAGGACTTATATTTTACTTAATTAATCTGCTTCCTTATTGTGTAATTATAGTTTAGCAAAATAATTCAAGGGGTTTTTATTCATGGCTTGTTTACGGTTTGGTTTCACCACAGCGTTTAATTATGTTTCAGGACCTCCTGCAAAAATGTCGTGGCAACACCGCCTCTTCCAGGGTCTCGCACCAGCTCAGAGCTGACTCTTGAGCAATGACCGGTGGCGATAGGCGAGAAGGAAGGCTTAGCTGCCAAAGCATGGCACTGACGTTGTCGGGAGCGTTCCTGTAAGCATTCAGTTCTTCCTCTCATGGGTATGGCTACGGCTCTCGTAGGCGATTCGGTGGCAGCCGTGTTTGCCGGCTCGCGTGCTGATAAGCGGAGCAGGACGGGGTTGGCAATTTCCTTATCGATTGAGCGTGACCTGCATGAGATGGTGCTGAGGATGAATTCGGTCGTGGGGGTGGGTGGTCTGGTGAATTGGGGGTTCATGCACGTGAAGTCGAGGCACTGGTCCAGCTGGGCTTCATGTGCCCCTTAGAACATATGGAACTGAAGATAAGGCATTTCTGGGAAACGCTTCGCTGCAGACAGTGATTTATTGCCGAATTATGTGCCTAGGGAAGGTGATAATTGTGTTTAGTATCTGGGTGTGATGTGACTGGCACATACGGCGAACTCACGCAAACGATAGCTGGAGACGCAACAAAGACGTGAAGCGAAGTGTTACAAACAGGTTAAGAAATGTTAGCTGGAGTGAACTTTTTTCCTCGTATTCCTGTGACACACCTATTTGACATTAAATTATTCTAGTAATATCTGTTAATGAGAAGGTACCGTACCATCTTAATTAAAATTCTTAAAAAGATTTTTGAATTTGCTTGGAAACAAATAAAGTTCCTTTTTTTGCCTTAACAAAGGGGTCTAATCACAGAATCACAAGTGATTGCGTGGCTTGCCCCTAAGACGTCTTTGCATCTTTGCTGGGGCAAAATTAACTGGTTCTGGGAGGATTCCTAGTCAATGCTATTGTAAACATGAAATAGGTTGTCTTGAATTAAAAATAATGCAAAGGAATTATGATGATTTAGAATATTTGGGGAGTCTCTCTAGGTAAAGATTTTCCTTCTTTTTTACAGGTCTCATAGTGGGTTGAAATGAACTATAAAATACTATATGCAATTATAATCATGCAGTAGATCTGTTGTAGCTCCATTGGTCTGAGTACATTAGGATGCACGTCTTGCAATGAGATGTACTTTCATTTGTGAGATTGAGATAGTTGGAGGAAGCAGGCAAGCTTTTGGGCACTGCGTCCTTCATGTCATTCTGCCCAAGATAATTCACGCACTGGGACCTCTCGCTAGTAAGTACAAGGGAGAATTATTTCAGAAATTTATTTTGTGCTGAAGTGGTGGTGCAAGCAGTGTGGAGGACAACGGGGTGCGTGGTCTGAAGCCAAACCTGGAGCACTGCCATAGGGCATTCATGGATGGGCTGAAGCATCACTTAGCCTCTGGGTAGGTCCATACGGCATGACTTTCATGAACTCTTTTAGGTGGGCATAACCATGGGCAAGCTGAAAAACAGAGAGAAGCCAGGCCATCAGCGGCACAACTGGCTGTGGTCCTGCTTTCTGCATGCCTCAGCCCTGCATGCTGGCTTGATGCAGCTGCGGTGGGGCAGAGAGGAGGCATCAGGGATGGTGTCCAGAGACACTGGAACGCAGACACTGCTCCAAGCTCTCCCATCCAGCCGGAGCACAGAGAGAGACTCCAGCTCCTTTTCATGGCACGAAAGATACAGCCTTTCATCCTTGAGGGTAGTGACTGGCTGGTTTTTCCAGCTGTGAGAAACCTGGATCTGGTTCGGATCAGGTCCCTGCTTTCCTCCATATCTCTGCTTGGCTGCCCACTGTAGCGTGCCTTGCACCGCACGGGTGATACAGGCACCATTTGAGGGCTGTAGACCCTCCAAGCCCCTGGTTTTGTTGGGAAAAATGCCACTTATGGAACAACCATCCACGTTCCTCCACCAGCTGCGAGCCCTGAGATCCCTTCTTACGTACGACATGCCAGGATGTTTCCCCGTGGATCGAAAGCAACAAACCTGCGCTTCAACCTTCGACTCCTCCTCGCAGCCCTAAGAAGTGGCTTCTTCCAGGTGCCCAGCCTTGCACATCAGAGAGAGACGGTTCAGGGCAGCGCTTGTGGTTTCCATCTGCTGAGCTTTCACAAAGCCGGTTCGCAGTCACATGGTGGAAGCCCTGAGCACTGGTTACATCAGCTTCAAAGGAGGAAGCACTCTGATGTGATTTGGTCTTCCACAGGGAAGGATTGCAATCGCTTTTATTTCATCGGCCACACACATGCACAGCACTGGCTCAAGTCGGATGTAAATGCTTTCTTCGTAGAGACCTTCTTCATGTCTTCGTGCTTTGTCCTGGTCGATTGCATGTCAGATGGTGTTTGAAGAGCTGTAGAAAGGGACTAACCTTCCTCTTTATAAGGAAGAGATGAAACTGCTGTTTTAACGCTGATGGGATTCAGCAAAGATTTAAAGCAGCAGCTTACACCCAGATTTACCAGGGAAACCCCTGAGGTCCTTGGCCCTAAATATGCCTTGAACTCATGGCTTCCATGAGACTTACACCTTTGAGATTTACATGTACCCAGATACATTAGGCTAAATTAATTCTGCTTAAGCACCTTACTAAATTGGGACCTGTTAAGCCATCCGTGCAGATAGAGAAAGCCTAGGGGGTTTTCCAACATCCTGTTGTGATTCCGGCTGCAACAACCCAGCCATCCAAGCCTGCTTTCTCCCAGAGAGAAAACCGCTTTTTAAGACCCTCTCCTGAGAAAACAGGGTTGGCAGGGCTTGGCCACGCTGGTGCCTTCCCTCCCTCCCTGCAGGCTGGGCAGTTTTTGTGGCTCCTTGCGAAAGGGACCGCGAAGTCGCCATTAAAATGGCTAATGAGGCCCCTGGGACATCTCCCTGTGGTCTCGCAGGTCCAGCCCTCCAAAGGTGGCTGTTCCTGGTCTCTTAACTGCAACTTGATTCTGCTCCCACATCAAAGCAGATGGTGGATTTGTGGGGACTGGAATAGAGGTGATGGTCTGGGCTCCTTCCATCGCCACTGGGCACCTTGCTTTCCTCCCTTGCTCCACAGCAGCTGTTCACCCTCAGCCTGGCTTGTCCCTGGCCATTATAGTTTTTACGCTGCTTTGGGGCAAAAAGATGGACAAGATAATTCCTGCGGTTCCTTCCAGGCCGTTCCTGGAGCATTGGTGGTCACTGCCCACGTGCACCATCTGCATTTGCAGTGCTTCCAGATGAGACCTTGCCAAAACCTTTGCCCTCCTTCTGCAGTCTTTCTTCTGGACAGTAATCAACTGTGGGTGACCAGTGTTGGTCACGTCACCAGTATTGATGAGAAGATGTTGAGGTGTCATGGCAGTAGTTAAGTAGAAAAGAGTATTGCTCCCAAAGGCAAGGTCTTATGCAAGGAACATGGAGAGCTACCTACTAGCCAGAGCTGGATGTCTGCCCTGCCTGTGTCCACTGTGATGGAGTGGCCACACTTGGTGCCCTGAGAGCAAATCCAGGTGCTTCATTCAGGCCAACTTTGTCATATTCTGGACAGTTCTTCATTCGTGTGATGGAAAACCTGGGCGCTGGATGCAGAGCTGTATGCGTCTTTCAGACAGAGCTTCTGTGACTTCTGGGTGTTCGACTGCGGTCAGCAGGGTGCCAGCAGCAGCGCAAGGCAGCCTGTTTGGATTTTTAAAATCTCCATTTCAATGGTGTCACCAGGTGACCTAAGCCGAGAAACTCTCCTTCAGAGTTCTTATTTACCGTCTTATTTTGCAAGAGACAAATAGGTTTCGTACCAAACACCACGGGTGTCCTCCCCCTTCCTTTGTAACGTTCCTCTTTTGCATAGGAATTTTTAAGGCACTTTTGCATCATCTGACCAACTTTGTGCTAACACTCGGGGCCCAATGGACTATTAGGGCTCTGAGTAATGGGGTGGAATAGGTATGGCGGTGTCATGATGAAAGCGCAAGAGCCAGGACTAAGCATCGGGAATTGCCGCTGCAGAGGCAGAGCAACCGCATGCCAAGGGAAGGGCACGAGGTTTGCGCGGAAGGTGTTTTTTCTGGGGACAGGGGGGCAATCCTCGTGAAAAGCAGCCATGAGAGCCACGTCAGATTTTGAGTTTGGAAATGCTGCTGTACTGTTTCACAGGACAGTTGTCTCTTCTCTTCTATGATACAGACTTTTTTAGCCAGGAAGCATGTTCCTTCATGCACTAAGCCAACCAGGGACTCCAGAGATGCCCTCCAGCAGCTGAGTGAAAGGGGAGAGTGTGGGAGGAGGGAAATTCAGCCCTAGTTGAATTTCAACTAGTTCCCATCAATAGTTCTGTAGATCTTTGTGTGTGCACATGGGTATATATAATAATGACCATAGAAAG
Organism: Morus bassanus; assembly: GCA_031468815.1. NCBI lineage: Eukaryota > Metazoa > Chordata > Aves > Suliformes > Sulidae > Morus > Morus bassanus. Next base: position 1,129,771 of record CM062594.1, read on the forward strand.
TAGCTGTTCAGTGTGTGTGGTTAATGTAATAGAGTTAATTTTGTGAACTTATAAACAGGTTTCTCAAAAAAAAAGTGAAGTAGAGACAAGGCACAAACATTGCATGCATTTTATTGGCAGCAGAGCAGAGAACACGGAGCTTTTATCAGCAATACGATCTCTGTGTGCCATGTTAAATTAAAAAGCATCACTCTGCAGAGAGGGACAAGGAGAGATGTTCAGTAGAGAGCAAACCCTATTATTGGCCTTGTAAAAATGACTTGGCAGGTGAGATAACATAAAAGAATAAGAACACTTCTAGCGTGGGAGTCCTCTTACCTGAATTCAGCTACTTAAGAACTAGTCACCAAGCTGAAGCTAGAGGCATGGGCGTCATGAATAGTCAATGAGACAGCTTGGTATCATGAAGCAAAAGATTGTTTTCTAAAGTCACCAGCACAGGAGAACCTGGAGACAAGGTGTCATGCTTTGCAGGGCCATGGGGGCATGATCCAAGAGCAGAGGTGGGATCTGTACGCAGCTAGCAGCCTCAGCAAAATAAAAGGACAAATATGAACCAGGAGAAACAACAGTGCTCTATTTATGAGCACCTATTCATTAAGCTTTCCAGATGGACACTCAGATTAAGGAGATTACAGAAGGTATAGCTTCTAGAAGACATACCTATTATCTTAATGAACGGTTGGAGTCACTTTTGTGATTCATTTTGCCACCAACATGCAAAACGCTCGCAATGTGTCACTCCAGAGGTGGTGGCTTGGTGCATAAGCTTTGTATTATGGTTGTCTGCACTGGGTTAACTAGAGATAAAGAGCAGTATCTGTCCTAGAGGAATTTGCAACCAACTTCTATTCATCACAGCCCTAATACTCAGAAACACCTGCTCCAAAGTTCCCTAAAGCCCCACTGCTATCTGCCCTGGGGAGCAGCCAGTTGAAACATTGGGCACCGCAGTCTTTTTTTCCCCAGCTCGGCAAGCCTGCAAGGTTGTAACATCCATTTCCAGAGATCAACTCTGAATTGCTAGCAAACCACCCGTTCGGGGCGGTAAAGGCAAGCAACGGTAATGATTATACCTCTGGACTGGTAATTCCTCCTCCCAAAGCTAAACGCTGCTCTGCCGCAGCTATGTCCTCCAGCGTGCAAGATCATTATGCCTTCAGAGATGCAAAGTCACGCTTTGATTTCACTGTTTTTCTGAGGTGGATTCCTTCACTTCTTGACCTAAATCTCCTCTTTTAGGAAACTCTTCCATGGCCAGAGATGAGCCCATACTGAGTTTGAAATCCAACTGGGCCACTATCACTGTCCATTGCACCAGACTTGGGAACCTGCGCTGCAAGAAAACACAGTGCTCAGTAACTGGAAAAGAAAGACAGAAACGGCACAGAGAAAAGGAAAAGAGAAGATCTTCCTGTGAATCATACATTTTTCATAGCTGGGCCAACAGGATGGCCCTCCCTGGCTGTGCTCTGTTGGAGGATAAAAGGAAATACGTTATTAGGCAAATCTGCAACTTTCAGAAGGAACTGCACTGAGTGGGATCTCAGAAATTCACGATTTCATTTAACAGCTACTCTTAACTCTGCACCCAGGTCTTCCCGAGTGAGTCAGGCACCCATCTTCCTCCTCTGCTCAGTGGGGATGCACACGCTGAGGAGATTCATCTGGGGAACTCCAGTGTAATTTCTCGAAGCAACATCCACACATCAGTGTGTTGCCTTGTTATTCTCTTTGTTCTTGTTATTATGTGGTTGCTGTTTCTCCTCGAATATCCTATGGGGTAATCCGCCTGCTGGGCGCTGCCTGTGATACCAGGGAGTGTTAAACACCTGCCTCTCTTGTTCTCCATCCATAAATGGCTTGCATGTGGAAATCTCAATGACCAAAAGCTAGCTTTGTGTTCAAGATGTCCTAATAATGGCACACCTGGCCTTCTAGCTCCTCCTTGGCTTAACGCAGAGAGCATTTCGTGTTTTTTCTCCCAGGCGTTTTTGCAAATGCTGTCACCACGCTGCTCAGCATCGCAAATATCCGTCTGCAGACAGGCTACCTGTCAAAGGATGGACGGGTGGCTTTACTTTCCCTTTAATTACCGAGCATGACAACTTTGGCTTCATTGTCCTCATTTCAATTAAGGACTGACGAACACCCAAGGCGCACTGTCCCCAAAGCGTCATACTCCCTTTGAGTGACTTCTTTCAAGTTACTCCAGGAATATATGATAAAGAGAACCAGTTGCTTATGAGATTGCTACTGGGTTTGGCATAATTGCCAGTTGCTCTGCAGAGGTTTAGCACCTCCTTCCCACCCAAACCCTTCATCACTGTCACAAGCAGAGCGCTGCGGGACAAGCTTAGGGTCTCGTCTCCAAAGCCGGAGGTCTCGGATGCTGACTGTTCAGACCCTGTTTCTCAGTTACACTGAATCCTCTTTCCTTGACCCCAGAACTGAAAGAGCACCTTAAAATGTAAAAGGTTTTTATGCTTTACCCTTTCACCTGCCTGCTTTCTTCACATAATAACATTGTTAATTTAATTTCTGTTGTACAAAATAGCCCATTTCAAGAAAGCTAGCAGAGATCCTGTTTAATACACTGTCCTAGGTCGACATTTGGGCTCCTCCAGAGCTGGGGGTTGCATTTGTGCAATGGTATTCAGTAGCTGACGTGACCTTCATTTACGACACGAGGCCTTGAGCTCTGTTCAGTGCTGGGGTTTCTGATGATGCCCATCTCCCATCGGTTGTCCATTTTCACAGCGACAGAGGTGTTGCAAAGCTTGTGCCTAAAGGTTGCAAAAAAAGTTGCCGTCTGGAGCGATTCCCCCTCATTTGCATCACTTTTGGGGAAACGCAGAACTAATTGTATAATGGGAGTCTTCATCCTGCAGCTACAATCTGACCTGGAGTGATTCACCACTGAGGAATATACCAAGCCTCCTTTCATCCTGAAAAAGGATAAATCCACCTACTGGACCATGGCCAATGAGCGTTGGGTATAGACAGAGGATTCCCCACGTAGGTAACACCTGAACCCTGAAGAATATCGGTGGGATTTTTGTTCCCAAATGCAACTAGCACATAAGCCCTATTAGTGAATAGGTTGGATAAGTAGACAGTCCAGCTCCAAAACCCAACTCTGTCTACACTAAACTAGGCTGTGCTAAAGACAAGGGTGTTTCCAGGAAAAACACATAACCTGCATTTGCCTGTGGACAGAAAGGGAGGAATTGCTACCGCTTCAAACACACATCTCAGCAATTCCAGCTCCTGCCTCAACAAATCCGCCCTGTCCCGCAGCTCTGTCGTGGCACAGCATGCACCGTCCAGCTCCTCGGGAGCCGACGCAGGACCGGCTGCATGTGGACGCCGAGCAGTTCACACTCAACTAGGCAGTTGGTTTGCATGGCTGGTTTGGGTTCCCTTCATTTATTCTAAGCAGACTTGCGGATCATGTTGTCTGCGGTTAGGAGTTTCCTCGAGCCACCTCAATGATGCAAGCCTAGAAAGAGTGGAGAAGGAAACTTAAATCTGCTGGCTGGTGTGCTGAGAAGAGTAGGCCTCCTGAAGAGGTTTTATTGATGTAGAAGAGAAACTCTGAAATCCTGACCAAAGGCAGAAAAAAAAACCTCTTGGGGACAGCCAGGTAAGAATTTACCCAGATGTTTGGTTTGGCCATCAAACAGAAAGATCCAAAATTTACTTTGTTCTAGTGCAGCTGAGTTGAAGCATCCAAAGAAAACTATGGTTTTCCATTAAAATCACCTTAAAAGGAAAGAAGTTGTATTAAGTAAAGGCGAGAAAGATACAGCACAATCCTTTTTTGCTTGTATTCTGGAGTTGGAGAATCCTCCACCCACATGCTGAGCCTGGACCACAAGCCCAGAATATCTTGCTCCTACCCTGATCCATCCCTTTCCAAGTGAGATCTCTGGCTAAAAGCTTCCCTCTCCCTCCCGTTAGTAATATTGACCACATCACAAGAAACAACTTGCTTTTGAATATAATGTGGATTGTGGAGCCGTCTGGCTGCAAGGAATAAGTGTTCACAGGAGGAACTAATTACTGGCTAATTTCTTACCTGTATTTATCCACAATCTGCTTTGTGGCAGGCTCTTTGGGTATCATTTGTTCCCACCTGCTGTGCAAAGTGTCTATCCGCTTCCTCGGGCTGCAGATGCAGGGCTGAAGATACAGCCTTGGATTTCCCATCTGTGCAGCCACAAGACACCCCGCTTGGCTGCCTACCCTGTGTGCTAGTAGTAATGTTATAGTAAATGGTGTGTTTGTTAAAGAACAGAAAGCAGCCTATCAGGAAGATGGCTAGACCGTCTCATTTGGTCCAGGGGTCAGAAAGGGGATATAAAACCACTGTGCTTTCTGGGTGCTGGATACATAGCTTGCAAATTGGATATCTGAAGAAAAAAGAAAAAAAAAAAAAAGATCCCTGATAATAATTCCCTGAGTAATGGTAAAAAATGCAGTAAATCTGCATCTGCTTCATCAGACCACAAAAATGCAACTTATGTCCTCCAGGAGGTTCTGGCCTAGTTAAACTTTTTTTTTAACACCTAGGATAAAAAGCTGAAATTAAACAATTTGATTTTTTTTTTTTTAAGTGGGATATCCCAAACCATATCTTTCTGATGTGGCTGGGGACTTCCCAGTTTGGCTCTGTAAGGAAATCACCGCAGAATAAAGCAAAATTCCTTCTCCTACCTTATCAGCAAAGCAGGCAGATTTGCTCCTGAGATTTCTTTATCTATGTATTTCATAGTCCCAGATGATTCAGCCCCAGAGCTGTACCATTGCTGGGAGTTTTCATCTATGCTGATGCTTTGGCTGCCTTTACGGCTTGCAGAATGAGTGGGACCAGGATCACCATCACTATGATTCATCCTGCAAGCTCCTCTGCTGCTATAAACCCCAAACCTCCTGCACTCACCAGGGTTCCTGCAATCTCTGAGATCTTTAAAGCCAAAACTATGGTACCTACTTCCACGTCTTGTGCCACCCTGTCTGTGGTCCACCACCAAGGTCTCCATGGACTTGCACAGAGACCGGAGGGGGTTCTTGTTCCAGCAAAGCTGTTCAAATTTCTTGCTGTTGCTACTGATTCGAAGGCTGGATGAGTTTGAAGCCTTTTTAGCTCACAAGCAGCAGAAAAGGCAAAAGCAAAGACCCATCGTCCAATACTAGACTGCAGAGGTTGCATCTTTAGCTCATTCCAGGTAAGGAGAGAAGAAAATGGCACCTTCCCTGCAGGGAAGGGGCAGAGCAGGAAGGGAAAGAGCCCGTCTAGTGGCAGACTTTGAAAATATCCCTTATGTTGGACATGATTGGCTGAGTTAAATGTCTTTGAGCCTGTGTGGTTTTGTTTGGCTAGTAGTAATTGGTGTCTGGTTTTGACATGAAAAAACATTATAGTAACTATCACACACACAGAGAGAATAATGAGCAAGTGAAAAAGGTTAAATGACAGTCTTGACTCAGAGAACATTTCCCTGTTTAAGGTATTCCACTCAGGTTAATTACCAGTTCAAATATTTACTGCCAAGTGTGTTCTTTCAGTTGATTGCTGTGGCTCTGCTGTCTTTTCTGCCTCGTACTGCAGGGACACGCTCTGGAGATGACTGTCTTGGAGATGACTTTCTCCCTGTTCCTGTAGGAGTCCCACCTTTTCCTCCTCTTCCCGCGTTCTTGACTTGGTGTATTTAGTGCAGAGAGATGCTTTAGGAGACGGTGAGTCACCCTTTCTAGTCTATAAATTAAGTTCAGGGTGAGTGGGTCAGTGCGATAAGGCTGCCTTTTTTGGAGATGAATTTATGGCAGAAGCATTCCACCCTGGACAGGATGGTTGAAGTGGATAATGCTGGTTATAAAGGGTGGTGACATATTTGCAGGAGGTTGCCCGACACAGGAGTAGAGTCGCCCCTGTCTTCATACTGCTCTTTTTGCAACACACCCAAGACATGCTTGGTTTTTGGAGTGCGCATGTTCCAAGTTGCCCATCTGTCCCCATGGATGATGGTGGAGACCTGGACCATGCACTTAGTCTAGACGGCTTTGCTTCTTCCCAATTTCTTCTTCATCTCCTTGACCATGGTAGGCTTTGGCTTGGAGTGCCCATATTGGTCAGCCAAAACATCAAAACCAAAACATTTCATAGACTAAAATTACTGGAATAGTATTTTTAAATTATTAATATTTTTTACTAAAAGAACTGATTGGAAACATTTCTCAATTATCAGAAGGTTTTCTTTGGTGATTTTGCACTGACAGAAAATCCAGTTCCCCAACTTAAAACAACTGTTTGTTTAAGATAATTGCTATTAGAAAGAAGAGCAAAAAAACAGGCAAAACAATCCTCAAGACTTAAAAAAAAAAAGATGTGTGAAGGAAAAATAACAATAGCAATCCCTTACCAGGAAATGTACCTGAGCTTGTAATACAAGCTTTAATGAATAGTTTGAAAGCCATTTGAGATTAACATTTTCCTTTTGCTACTGTGACAAAATCTTAAGAGCTAGCCCATCCAGCTGTAGCCATAGAGAAAAACTAAATGTAGCCTTCATTTTCCTCTTTGGTTTGCTAAAATTATAGCTAAGAATATTTGGGTGTTGGCTCAAACATGAGGAGGAAAGGAGCTGCCCTTGTTTTGGAAGAGGTGGTATCATCTTCCTTTCTTCTCTCTGTTATTCAGTCCACTAAAAGATAATTATTCTCCCACTGAAATTAGGCAGTCGCCTACTGCTTCCTTGGTTGGGATGGGAGAAGTCACCTTTGCTAATGTTAGGAAGTTATTTTAGACTCCTGTGTGCAGTTCACCCCTGAAGCAAGGGAAGGAGGCACTGCAACCAACAGCCCAGGCTTGAGTCTTCTCTTATCTGGGGATACCTTGGTGTCCCAGCTTTAATGGTCAGGAGGAGAAAGCTCTGGAAAACCTAGGGCTTGCTGGGCTTTCACCCCTTCGAGGCTGGGAACGTCATGCAAAGCCAGTTCCTGTTTTGCCAGGCCATGGAGGGAAAGCAAGGAAGGGCAAGACCAACTGGTCGAGTCAACCAGCAGCAGCTGGTGAGGACTAACCCCAGGTCCCAAAGCTGTGGCTTTCTCCACCTCCTCTTTCTCAAGCAACCGTCTTTTTTAGTAACACCAAAACCCAACGAAAAGTGACCTCTGAAACAAAGCCAAGCTGAGTCGTTCTGGCTATGGATTGTGAAGGGCTGGCCATGCCTCCTCATAGCCACAAGGAAGACCCAAACTTGGAGCCACAGTGGTTCCTGGACAGCCGTCCTGTGCACGCCACCTGGCTGTGGCCCAGGGTGACACCTTGAGACCGCACAGGGAATTGGTGACGTTCAGGCAATTAACTGGAGCTGCCTAATGGCTCAGCAGGGACTCTAGGCATTGGGCTTGCCTTCTTCCAAATTACATTTGCAAGTGGTGAATGCATTAAGCTCAGATGCAAAATTACCCACCTACTTGGGCTCCATCTCATCTAATTGTAGCCACTTAAAAGTTAGATAAACTGCTGAACTGGGTTTCCTCATTTAAGAGAGGGGCTCTACTGGAGGACTGTTCACCTCACCTAACCGGAGTCCGACACGCAGATGGTCAAAGTTAGACGAGGCAGTTTCTACTCTTAGCATAGAAGTGACATCTCATGCCTTTCCCCAAAGGTGCTTATCTTCTTCCTTGCGCCAGTCTTTAATATTCACTTTTTTAGGTTGCAATTAGAATTTTGCCCCGTGAGAGCGGGGGAGATTAGAGGTGCTGTGTGACCTGTAATTCTTCATGCGCTGGAGACAGGGAGAAATTCACTGTGATAATAACGTCTGCAAATCCAGCGGATGACGGGCAGGGTGTATTCGTCTGAGTACATGCAGGCGTCTCGCATGGTGGTGTCTCCATTTGCGCCAATACCCCTGCCCCAGGCTGCCTGCAGAGCCAAAGGATCTAATTGATGCAGTCGGTAGAGTCTAGAGCTTGATGCATTTCATGCTAAATTAGGCGCCTGTATTTGGTCAGATGAATCACCCCATGGAAATGTTGGTTTCCTTCCCTGAAATGAGCCCTCAGCAACCAGCTCACATGTTGAGCTCTACATGGAAGACTTCAAACTAAGGCAAAGTCGATCCCACCCTGTTACGGCCAAGAGATCTCCTAACTTATCCCTTTGCCTTTTAAGTCATACAGGATAAATGTCACATTTTGTCAGCCCTAATGCCACCGAAGCAAAGGTTTTTAGGTCTGAAATACATACAAGACTGGCAGAGCACGGCCCCGATCACAAGCCCACTGAGCCCAGCAGTTTGGCATCTGTCTTCATTCAACTGCTGTGACGTGGGAGGATCAGACAAGTAGGTTGCTCCGAGGTTACAGTGATGAGTGAAGCTACAGGCTGGCAAATGTGTCATAGAGGACATCTTACAGTGCTCAGAACTATTTTGGAGGTTTCTGGCAATCTTTGACATCAGTTGTTACTTGGGCTATAAAATATCTTACAGGCGATGTGATATAAGGAGCTAAATAAAACAGAATGAACACCATTGGACTCTCCTGGCATCTGAGTTCCACCATGCTCCAAACTGCCTAAAAAGAATCAAAAGATCTGTTTGGGGCTTTCTTCCCCCCATAGACTGTGCAAGAGCACTTCTTCACCCATTTTGTAATTTCTTTAAATACCATCTATGGAAAAATTCAGAGACAAACTATTTACTTTTAATGCAGTTTATTGAAGGCGCGGTGAAAAGCTGGGAAGTTTGAGCAGTCAATGAAAGAAGCTCTGTTTGTGTGAGTACAAGATGTCAACTCAGAAGATTTATGCACCAATAACTTCCCTTGGCATTTCGGGGGTGGGGGGGGGGGGGTGAGCTCTTCTAAAAATCAGCACGCTTTGAACTAGCCACCCCTAACATGCAGAAGCAAATGAAAGTACTACATATTCATCTGTAAGCAAATTCCACAAAAAGCCTATGGCTGCAGTGTAACTAGCAGGTGCTTTGAAAGTTGAAATAGCCTTGTTTAAAATTTAAGCTCAAATTTGCAGCTCAGGGTTTCTTCTTTGACAAAAAAAAAAACCCAAAAACAAAAACAAAAAATCCCAAAAAAAACCCCAAAAAACAAACAGGGAGCATGCTCTTTGCAGTGCCTCCTGGGAAAGTTAAATCATCACTCTCTTTTCTGAAATGCTTTGGGAGGAGCTGGAATAAAAAGAGATGTGTTGTAAGGAAGAACATCGTTAATGAATCTGCTCGTTATGGGAAAAGCCAGAGAGAGAGAAGGCAGTGCAACAAGCAAACCCTTAAAGCTGTGATAATCTAGACAGTATAAACTCAGAGAAATAACACTGTGTTGAGCACCTGCTGGAGAAGCTTGCTAGATGTGTCTTTAGGGCTGGGGACTCTGAAAACATAACTTGGTGGGGTATATATCTGATGCTAATAAATGTGGGAATGGGCTTAGTGACAAATGTTGCTACTAGTGGGCAGAGAAACTATCCTGCATCATCTCAGTTGTAGGAACTGCGCGTCTGAGTGTTGCCCTCCAACGTTGCCGGCAGTGCCACCTCCCCAGCCCTATGGGACAACACACGGGTCTCTGACAACCCCGTAGTTCCCCACCACGCCGTTGTTGCACGCCACAACTTCAGGGCTGTTCGCAACGACGACGGGAGAGCCCCCCAGCTGCCTGATGACACAGCCTTGGTTTCCGAAGGTGACCACCCCACCAGCTTGGCAAGCCCCGATCCTGGCATTCAAGCCCGCGTTTCCCGTGCTGATGACGGTGCGAGCTGGGTACCCCCCGCTCCGGGAGCTGAACCCCCCATTTTTGCAGTTGACCGCTCCGGCTTGGCAATACACCTCTGGGACACACTGCTTGGCCACCGAGCTAATGACTCTCTTGGGGTGAATCCCAGCGCTCCGGGAGCTGAATCCTCCATTCTGGGAGCTGTGTCGTCCGGACCGTCTCCCCAGGGAGCCGTAGCCACACGCAGCCGCGTTTGCAGCCAGCATCCCGCAGTCATCGGGGATATTGTAGCCACTGCTGACCACAGCTGCAAGACAGCCCACACGATTAATTATTTAGAGAGGAAAACTGGAAGACTCACAAGGCAAGTTCTTTCATGAGTGACAGAACCAACCAAACCTGATTTCCTCTAGATTTGTCGAATGTATCTGAGCCCCTGCTCCTTCCAACTCCTCCCCCATGTCCCAACACATCCCCTCACAGATCCTCCCAGTTCCCACGTTGCTCATCTGGCTGGTGGAATGTTCTTTCCCAAGTTCAATGCACATCGATGCATTGCCCAGAGGGTTTGCCAGGACAGCTCACTGTTGCCTCCAAGAGTAGAAAAGGGTCACGAATTTGCCCTTCCACCCTTCATCCAAAAGCTGATTTTTTTTTTTTTAAATTTAGAGGTATTTGAGATTTCTGGGACTAAACCTTCAACATCAGCCTGGGCTGAAATGGAAAAGGGAGGCAGAGGCAGAGGGAGCTAGGGCAGACAGATAATGCTACTCCACAAACTGCCTTTCCTAAAATAAGAGACCCTCATGGCTGAAAATCTTTGGGTTACTTACACACGCTCACCGGGTTCCCCACACATATCCTGTTAGGGGAGAGAAGAGAAATGCACGTTATCCTATTAACCAGTTGCACGCACATCTAGAAACCTGACGTTACTCATCTCTTCCAGCCATACATCCAGCCCACTTAATCCCTTGTTGTAACATGTCTGACTATCCCTAGGACAGGAACTGTTTTTGCTGGCACAAGGGTGGCCTGTATGGCCTCCAGCCACCTCTCCAGCCCCAGTTTCTGTGATCTGGGAGGATCCTGGAGCTGCAAAATTCACTTGGGAGCTGGAATTGTTCTGACCTCTGACATAGAGGAGAAAAGGACAAGGTCTCTGTCACCCACCTGCTCTCTTCACCCTCCAGTAGAGTCTTATATGTTGCAATCTCAATATCCAGGGCCAGTTTGACATTCAGCAGCTCCTGGTAATCCCGCAGCATGCAAGCCAGCTCATCCTTGGCCTTCTGGAGGGCGTTCTGCAGCTCAACATGCTTCTCTCGGGCATCTTTCAGGGCACAGTCCCCACGCTGCTCAACATCACAAATGGAGGTTTGCAGGCAGGAGACCTGTCAGAGAGGAGGACAACAGTGCAGGTGTCTTCAAGGCCTTCATTTCCTAATTCCTGGACATTCGGGTTTTGGATTAATCCGCTCTTCCAATTGCAAAAAGAGAAAAAACCCACCAGCAGCATCCCTTCTCTCTACCCACTTTTCAACTATACACTTTCCAACTACAGCCTAGAGCAGGTCTTAAGTCTACTGGAGGCCAGTGCATCATCTTCCCCCATATCTGAGCTGCCCTCCAAGACATTGCCCCTTCCAGAAGCATCGCCTCTGGGCCTCGCTTACCTGCTTCTTCACGTTCTCCAGTTCACACTGCAGCTTCTGTATCATCCGGGTTAGCTCTGAAATCTCACACTTGTTGCTTTGCAGATCATCACAATACTTGCCTCTCTTATCCTGAAGCTCCTGAAACTGGAACCAAGAAACAAGACAATCATCATTTTTGACCTGCAGCCTGTTAAGTTGCCAAGCAGACACCCAGGTTGCTTCTTACTCACCCTGGTTTGGTAGAAAGCATCAACCTCTTCTTTGCTTTTCTGAGCTATTTCTTGGTACCAGCATTCAACGTTCTTGATGATGCTTTCCATGTCCAGATCTCGGTTGTTGTCCATTTTCACAATGACCGAAGTGTCGCATAGCTGGCGATCTACCTGAGCTCGTTCCTACAGGTTGGGGAATGGCTTAGTCAGCTGTTAGCAATCCTCAGACTTTGTAGTGAAGGAAGGGCTGGGACAAAGAGCCACACTGCTCAGCTGATGGATATAACAAGTCAAGAAAAGTCCCTCAAGTTGGCTCAGCAAAAAATCCTCCCTCCTGGATGAGTTGCCACATGTCAGCTGGTGACCTACATGCTGACCTGCGGCAATTCTGCCCACATCAAGCGCAAGGATTTTGAGTGACTTAACCCTTGGTATCCTGTCATCTTCAGCTGCTTTACTGATGTTAATGACAGGATTAAGCTGGGAGTTTCTTTACCTCTAATCAGACAACTGCAATCCAGAGTAACTCAACAGACGCATCTCTTTCTCAGGGGTAGAGTTAAGACAGAGCCAATTTATACCTGGAGCTGCATTAAGAAAGGGGGAACCACCCTATTTCCAGCATAATCATGTTAATATTATATCAACCGTGTACTTCCATGCTTTCAAGTATTCAGGACTTGGGATGAGACGTGTCCAAGAGGGGTTTCAAGCTGTAGAAATTTGGAGCACCTGAAGGATGAGACAGCACCACCAAACTCCTGGGATGGACCAGAGAAACTCACCTCCTCAAACACACATTTCAACAACTCTAACTGCCTTCTTAACAGATCCACCTTCACCTCCAGCTCTTCCTTGTTCAAAAAGATACAGTCTGCATCCTGAAAGAGAGGAGACATGTTCAAGCCCAATCTCACTGAAAACACTGGAGAAACACAGAGAAGGCAGAGGCAGCGCCAATAAAACAGAAACATGTTTCAACAAGATTTCAAGAGCAGAAAGGTGTGAGAGGGTGAGTCAAGATGCCCTGGTGTATCCTAAAGGAAAACAAAACCATTCCAACGTGACTTACAGGGATTAGTTTATTTATTACTTAGGACCTAGCTTCAAACTCAGAATTGACTAATGACTAAACATAATTTTTTTTAATATTGTTCAAATGATTTCTACTTTTCTGATGTCCAAGTATAAAGGATGTGAAGAGACTGCCGGACAATAAGCAGCGTATTAGACTCCGGGTATTCCGGTGTGACATCTCCCACTCTGTCCCCCTTCCATAAATACACCCTCCCATTACGCTTCAAGAACGTGCTTGGGGTAACAAAAGTATTGCCGTGGTGCCGATGGTGTAAAGTTTACATTTTTACTTTCTACTTGCATTTGCCTCTTTTTCTGTGCCTCTTTACAGGCCTCCCTCCTTCGGATCAATGTTAACACTTTTGCCAGGCATTTGCTGATAAAGCACTATTTCAGCCAAGCTTTACACCAAATAAACCTATTATAGGTATAATGATGCATGTATTTTGAGCTTCTCACCTTTTTGAGTGCCACAAACTCATTCTCCACAGTTGTACGCCTGTTGATTTCCTCTTCATATCTGTTGGAAAAGGAGAAGAAAAGGCCTGAGCCAAGCAATACTATCAGACACACAGACGTTAACTATCAGGTACAAATAACAACCTTCGCTTGCTCAGAGACTGCCATCAGGCACTCTGAGATCAGTGTGTGGAGACCAAACATTAGACCAGCCCAAGATCAGAAGCTTCTTCGTGAACAACAACATTACCAATGCAAAGACTTTGCAAGTGAGACGGAAGAATGTGACATCCCCAAAGGGGATGTGCCACATGTCTGGGAGATGTTGCCTGAGATGAACCAGAGGAGAAGTGAAATGCCAACAGCTAGAGGAGACCGGAAGGTCCTTACTTGCACTTGAACTCCTCCACCAGCTGGCTTGTGGCACACTCTTCGCTGCCCAGTTTTTGCTTTTCACATAGCAGGCAGTCCAGGCGCTTCCGCAGGTCGCAGATGTAATTCTCAAAGTACAGTTCAAGGTTTTTCCCTTTCTTTGGTAGGACGTATTGCTGCAGGAGGCCCCACTTGGTCTCCAGCACTTTGTTCTGCTGCTCCAGGAATCGGACCTGCAGGCCAAAAAATAGCAATTCTTCAAATAAAGAGAAGAATGCAATAACTCGACACCTGGTTTAACTGTCTGCTCTCACTGTGAAACTGCAGGTGTAACAATAGGATTTCTGGGAAGTGATAGGTGATATGCCACGATGATCATAAAATTATCTGCCCTTATTTAGAAATCTGAAAGTCACATGTCTAAATTATTTGGAAATCTAAAAGTCACATGTCTAAATCTGCCTTTCTCACCAATGAATAGAAATAAATCTCCTCTGGATGGTGCCTCCGATGTATTTAAGGATGAGATTGAGTCCCCAGAGGGTGGAACCTGTTTGTCTCTGTTTTTTCTACAAAGGCACCCTAAGGTGACCGCTCAGACTTACTTAGATATCTAACATTCAGGTGCCTGAGTCAAGATCAACCTCCTTTGCCTTCAGGAATATTTTTGGAACAGTCGCTATATTTAAAGACAAAGGGAGGAAAAGGCTCTAATACAGGACAAAAAGATGAGCCTGTCAGGGCTGTAACTTCTAGCTGAGCTAGAACAAGGGTGCATTGAGAAATCCAGCCTTGAACTGAGGCCGTCCATGGAGGAGACACCTGCAAGAAAGTCCAGTGCTACCATGGCCACAATACAACCACCATCAAATACTAGGACCGGTATGTGGCTGAAACGAGACCTTCCCCAGTGCTGAAGATCTCACTCTGAACCAAGATGGCTCTGTGGGAATCTGGACCCTTGCATGGACCCAGCAATTCATGGCATGAGCTGGCCTGGGGTTCCGGAAGAGGTTTGTTGTGTTTTATTTTTCTCAAAGAAGTGCAAGTATGGAGCTGGTTTGCACTCACCTTGTCGATGAAGCAGGCAAATTGGGTGTTGAGGGTCTTGATCTGTTCCTTCTCCTGACAGCGTATTTCATGTTCCAGCGGGTCGACCCCAACACAGAGGGGCTTCAGAAGCCGTTCATCAATGCAGATACCTTGGATTCCATCAGCCTTGCGATCGGGGTAACCTCTCACAATACTAAATCCCCTGGGGCCGCAAAGGCCAACCCTTCCTCCAACATTACCGTAGCCTATGCCGCCGAAGCCGAACTCTCCAAAACATCCAGTACCGCAGACCCCATTCACGTAGGAAATTCTCCTGTTTCCACCCAGGTTGCAGACGCTCCTGCTGCTATAGGCACCAGCTCCGCATCGGACAGGTTGGCAGGCAGAGGCGGCGTAGCTTCGACCACAAATCTCCGAAGCTGAACTGAAGCCTCTTCGTCCCAGGACAGATCTCACTGTAGGTGCCTGTCTGCTCATCGTGGCTTATTTGAAGGTGGAATATGAAAGTTTAGGGGAAGCTCTTCTGCAGGAGAGGAACAGAGATCCCGCTGAAGTGACACAGTGATGCTACCCCTTATATACATTTGGGAAGCTGGCCTTGATAGGATCAGGACGTTAATTTAAAGCGCTTAAGGGTTTGGTTTGCCTGGCAGCAATAAATGCTCCTCAAAATGCAAAACAGCCCAGCAAATACTAACTACTGAGGAAATAAAAAGGAATCTAAAAGTGCTCTGTTTGCAAGTTGGCTTAGAATATATTACGGTTTGAAGTGTTCCCCTAACTTACGCTAATTATAGTTTAGCAAACATTTTTGAAGAAACTCTTTGTGATTTGTTTGCAGTGTGTCGTTTGGGGTTTTGTGTCTCATGGGTTTTTGTGTATGATGGCATGTTTTGCAGACTTGCACTTTGTGGGGGTAATTTCACAATCTCTCCTTTTTTCTCTCACCAGGCTTGTTTTGGGTGCGGAAAAGTAACCAAAAAAAAAAAAAAAAAGTCAGTCAACCATGGAAAAACACTGTGGAAGTCATGATGTGATGGATAAATCATTTCTGTGCCTGAAAAACCAGCAAATTCACTGAGTTATGGGTCTCTATTTGTATACAAGGACTCAAAATGCCTCCAAAAAACATTCCCATGCAGCATTTCACACTGACCTTCTCTTGCCACATGAAACACCACCAAAACAGAGGAGATTGCATCCAGGAACCGAGGCAAATTTCAGTTTTCTTACTAGGTTTATGTTCGGTGCAGTCAGTAACATTTTCACTTGAGTAATGCTGAAAATTCTTAACCTGAAGTTCATTTGACACAGTTAAATCTTTGGCCCTCGCTATATTGGAGCTTCTACCAAGCTCGATGTCGGAGACCTTTTTGATGCATCTTCCGGTAGTCTCTACAGGGAACAAAAAAGGAACAGTAGCACATTTCAGCCTGGTGAGATCCACCTCATTCAAGAAGCAAGAGCTAAAAATTGAGTGACTTTGCCAGACACGTCCTTGACACTCACTGGAGATACACCTCCAAGAGAAAGACAACAACCCTTGGGTCCATGCTTAGGGGAACTGGGGTGATTCACTCTCCGCAGGCGCTGGTCTTTCTCCATCAACAGAGGAAGTCTTAATGAGTAGATTAAACTGGACACCAGAGATGGCTTTGACTCACATTGGCAAGATGAATCTCTCTCTATGTCCTAATCACCAGCCCAAGGAGGTGAGACAGTGAATCTCTCTGCCAACCACCTCAGAGCCTTCTCCAAACTGACATTTGGAAAGTCAGAACAATAGGGCTCTTTCAGCTCTTTGAGAGTAAAGTGTTTGGGACAAAAAGAGACATTATAGTACAAACAACTGGATGCCCTCAGCCTTTCCTAACTGAAGGGGAGCAACGCTTGGAGAAGTCTGCGTGTTAAACACAACGTGATGGTATCTGCAGACACCCGGTAGCTGTGTTCCCTCATCCTCATTAATCCCCGCCAAAAACATTTTCAAGAGTTAGGATCAGGCAGTGAAAATCATAAAAACAATGCCAAACCTCCTTAAAACATTAAACCTTCTAATATCAAGTCTGTAAAAAGAAGACATGCACACCGAAACCATAGGACGTGACTGCAGCACCAAGATTCGCAAGGCTATTAATTGAACGTGTAATTGCAACTTATGTGAGTTTGAGGGGCTGGTGGTATAAATTAGTTGCGTAAACTGATACTTTTGCCCTATACAAGTGGGATAATTCAACATATTTACAGCATGACTTTCAGATTACACCTTTGTTTATAGTATTTTAGGCTCACAGTTTATACTGGGTTGCCAGCACAATTGGCAATATCAGTTAAAACAAATATTAGAGACTTCAAGCTAAAGCTTGTAACCTCCCAGATCCTTTAAGGTCTAAACAAAGATTTTTCAGAAGCAAAATGCATATTTGAATCCAAAGAAGAGTACAAAAGCCAATTGTTACGAGCTCTATGTAGGAAAACTGCATCCTGGACCAGAAGTCAGACTGAAGGCTGGTGTGCCACTGCTACCTTTCTGCACCCCATTATACACGTTGGCTGTGTGGGAGACACCTGGAACGTATCATAGAATGCAATTAAACGTCTGCAAACCAACTGTGCTGCAGCAGCCCCAGTTCCAAAACGCCTCACCAGAGCCACTGGCTTCCTGATAGGTAAGAGATTTTGGGCGTAAGATGCCCAGTATTGGGTAAAATTTCTGTTAGCCAAATCCCTGTTTTTGCTTCTGAATCCCAGTGAGAAGGCAGCTACGCAGAAGGTTCAGTTAATGTCTTTTTGGTCTTTCCAAGAAACAACCAGTGTTTTGCCTGTTCGTACCTAAGATCTCGGGAATCAACAATTTGTTATTGTGAGTATGGACGTGGGAAACGGGAGAGTACTCTGAAGCAAAAATTACATCTTTTTGACTCAAAAAAAAAGGAGGGGAAGGACTGAGGAAGCAAAAAAAGAAAATATTTTGATGAGGGGCTGAATGAGTCATTTTGACAACTTGCAATCTCTCCCTTTGTCAGCATTCTTCTCCCTGAATGTGCTGCTGGAAATGGAATTCATTATAAGAACATGTGAAGTTCACTAATTTGTTTGTTGCCTCCAGAGATGAATCCGAACTTGCTCTTTAAATATGTTTTATGCGATAGTCTCGAAGAGCCATGCTCCATCTCTGTAATTATCCGCAGCCATAGAAAACTCGTTGCATTCAGATAGGACAATGGCAATAACTTATGTGTTCTAACAGCATTTGATAGATGGAAGATTGGGTCGTAACAGGTATTTTTATACACAGAGTTTCGTGGACTGTGTAGACTCTTGTCCATGTCATTCATGAGATGCTAAAGAATTGATTTGATTAGTGCAGCCTCATTCCCTTGTATCCTATAACCAAAGTTGTCCAAGGGAATTCAATCTGGTCATGTATTTTTTCCTCTCATTAGCCTACATCTGCTCTATGTTAGAAGTAGAGGCTGGGATTTTCAAAGGATGTTCCTCATAAAATTCATCAAACACTGGGCCTGGGTGCACCTTCCTCCCTATTTCAGCCATCAAACTAGCCATGTATTCTAATTTCATCTTTGAGGCTCCATCTATGGCTAATGGAAAAAGATAGGCATCTCCAGACGGTGATTCATCGCATCCTAAAATAGGCAACTAAGACAGGTGGGAGGAATCCACCTCTGGAGGTACTTACCTCTCTTCTTATTGACTACCAGAGGCAGTCTAGACAACCAGACAACTAGACCAGGCGCCCCACTTCTGGATGGTTAAACTTAGGTGAAATTAGTCCCACCCTTTGGGCGCCGAATTTCTTTAGCACCTTTGAAGTCTTAATGAGAGTACACAACATCACATGCTCTCTAGATTTGCTCAGTTCCTGATGTACACATATATCATATCTCCGTGCGGTGATTAGCTCCTGTAAAGCTGAGGCTTGCAACAAAGCAAAGGATTGTTTTGATCTTTTTCATGTTGATGTCTTCCTCCCACAGAATTGCACGGTGGAAATGAATGTGGGATGTATGGGAATCCAGGCCCCTGAATGGGATGGCATCACACTGCCTGTTAAAGTGAAAAGATTAGGGAAGGGGAAAAAAATATTGCAGCTGTTATTAGGTTACAGCAACTTCCCTATAAATCTACAGGAGCTCTTATCCCTTCCAGTTGAAGCTGTTTTCTTGGGCAGAAGAGATTCTCTGAGCCATACAGAAGGAATTGCCCATGGAAGTTGGATCAGGTCCTCCTGGGAAGCACAGGAGATAAGCTCTTCCTTTTGTTATGCTAAAGCCCTAGTGCCCAAGCCCACGTTTGATGCGATTTGTGCAGCTTTACGATGTACTGCTGAACGTCTGATGAAACGCCCGGCTGACTTACGAAGTGCTGATGTTCAGAGAGGCTGGTCACAGATTTAAAGTAAAGCATTTGCTAAATTAACTTATCAGATCCGGAAACGATGGCGGGTGGGGGTGGGGGTTGGAGGTGAGAAAGCAACACTAATTCTGTGTCATTTCCCTGACTTATTCTTCTCTTGCATAAAAAGTGACAGGATTTTCTATTTTCAATGGGAACACCATAACCTTTATGAGATACTTAAACCCCTCTTAATGAATATTTATGGCTGCTCGATTGCTCTTTTCTTGTCAAATCTTTCTTGTGGTTTTCTTCATTAAAGATTGTGACTGTTTTCTTTTGTGCTTCTCATATTTGATTGGGAAATAGCTTCCTATGGCAGGAGAATTATGGCAGGGGGAGAGAAAGCTCTTCCAGTTCTGAATCATGGTAATTGCTTTGGATAGAAAAGACCTTCCCTCTGGTTTCCCCCTTTTGTAAAAAATATATCTGCCCAACTTGTCTCTGTATGGTTCATTTCTTTGTTCTGCTCGTTGGCTTTCATCAGTTTAATCACCAAGCACTTCAGTCTTTTGTGGTTGATTTATGTTTCTAATTTGTTGGCTTCTTTTTTTAATCTGCTCAAATGTACAATAAAATATGTCCCTTTGATCTGTTTTGAAATCTTAAACTGGTAGCTGTAGGATTTCTAAAATGATGCTGAAAAAAGCAACCAAGCACATTCCTGAGTTTTTTCCTGTAATGACCCCACTGCAGCAGATTTTGAAGAGGTATAAAATGTGTTTTATCATCACACCTCTGTGGTAGACATGCTATAAAAATGCAAAGAGACTGAGGTGAATTCTCTGTGGATCTTAGAACACCCATTGAATAGCATTGGGTAGGAGCCAAATTTGGTGCAAATCAGCATAAATAAGCTGACTTTAAAAGGCTTCCCTAATTTACACCAACCAAAGACTGGATCTATATGACACGTTCTGGGCAGACCTGCCACCTCTGCTTAATTGTTAAGACTTCTAATCAGCAGATATGTCTTGTCCAATTTAGGAATAGGGCGTTTCTGAATTCTTGGGAAATACTAAAACCCAAGTGGCGACACATTCGTTCTCCGTGCACTTTATTGGAAAAAGAGCAAAACATTTAAAGGTCTTGAGTCATCAAGATAGAAGTGAGGGTGCTGTAATTTATGCATATGTCAGGACACTAAGCAATAGGAATACAAGCAACATAATTACTCTTTGCTGACTACACAAGGCGAAATGTGTTTTTTTTAATTGAGATTTCCTTTATGACTTGCCTGCCTGCATATGGATGACCGAACTGCTCCAAGACGGCAAACAAAGAACATCGCTGGAGTTCTGCCCCTCCTCTTCGTGTCCCCGTGTGTCTCACCACTACAACTCCACTGCCTTGCCTAAAATTACGTCAGATAGACTTTGATGAAATGGTGAGTCCTAGAGAGCTCATTTCCAGAAACGCTTCCCAGAGCACTCTAGGGAAAGGATTCTGAATTAAATATCATAACTTGTTTCATAGATAGCAAAGGCTTAATCAGGAGAAAAAAAGAAGGCTGGTGGGAAGCAGGAGTCGAGTGATAGTAAGTGCCCCAACACAACTCCCAGTCCTTTAAAGAAACAGCCAAAATCAAAAGGAGTGTGTTTTAAGTGGCCCTTTTTTGATGTGATCCCAGTTGGAGTTTCTCTGATGTGGTTTCATGATGCTACAATGTGCTTGTACCCAGTATGCCTCTTCCTCGTGTGTAAGGTGGAGTTGAGGATACTTTTACCACTGAAAGTGGAATGGGGCTTTCATTGTTCTACTTTAGGTCTTACATCCTGGTTGTCCTGACTCTCACAGCTGAAGTCTAGATCCAGGTGTTCCTGGGGCATGGAGGTCCAGTTGAAATCCTCACCCCTGGCCTACACATCCCTTGTGGGTGAGCTGAGTTTCCCATGCTCTCTGCAGCTCTCTCCACACCTCCCTGCAGTCCTACTGCAGAGCCCACCAGTGCCCAGAGGGGCTGAGCTCTGGCACGAATAGCCCCCACCTCCGGCCCTAAATTCTTCACTCCTAGGGATGCAGTTGGGAGCACCAGGGATATACTGCCTGCCTACAGAGCTGGCAAAACTTCTGGAACCTCTGTGCCAGGCACCAGCGTCTTTGGGTAGGGATGCTCTACCAGCGCTACAGGAGGACCTGCATCCAACGGACTGTCTACCAGATCCACATCCCAGGTCGGCTTCACAGCCAGAGATGGTGTTGCAAGGGGTGGTGATCACTGTCACGGGAAAACACAAGTTGAATCACTCATGGGGAGGATGCAGCCTTTCTCCTCCCCCTGCAAACCAGAACTAGATTGTTTGATGTTGTAAGGAAAATAGACAACCTTGAGCTTACTTAAGCACTCTCACAGGGCTCCCAAGGCGTATCCTGAAGGAGAAGAAGGTCACAAGGTTATCCACCATGTAACTAGCATTTCTAGCATTTTCCAGCATCCTTCTCTCTGTTGAAGAGTCCCAGGAACTGAACACTGCCCACACGTGGTTGTAGTGGTACCCACCTGCTCTCTTCACTCTCCAGTAGAGTCTTATATGTTGCAATCTCAATACCCAGGGCCGGTTTGACATTCAGCAGCTCCTGGTAATCCCGCAGCATGCAAGCCAGCTCATCCTTGGCCTTCTGGAGGGCGTTCTGCAGCTCAACGTGCTTCTCCCGGGCATCTTTCAGGGCACGGTCCCCACGCTGCTTGCTATCACAGGCTGATGTTTGCAGAGAGAACACCTGTCAGGGGAGACACAAGAAGTCCTTACTTTCCCTGTCCTCTTTCTTGTCATACTCACCTTTGAAAGAGAAATTCTCGCTTCTTTTGAGAGCCCCAAATTGGGAAATATTGTGGTTGGTTTTAGGACAGCCAAATGTTTCCAGAATCAAATATCAGTTCTGAAATACCACAGAAAGGCTGGCCATGTCCCTGTACTGCCAGACTGTGTGTAAGCCTTGTTTTGAGGATAGCAATAGTTTGTTCTAATTGGAACCAATAATTAAGGTTTTCCATTACTTCCCGTTATGAACTATATAATGAATTAGATGGTCTGCAAATTATACCAGTTTCTATGGGTGCTGAATTACTGGTGAGTCATAATTCTACCCTACCTATTGGATGCTTTGAACCTGTGTCAGAAGCATTGTCTCCTGCCAGAATTCTTGCTGGAGCAATTTTAGCAATTTTCCAAGTGGCTGTAGCTAATCCAATGATCTAATTTGGCACAATTAGTTCTTTGCAATAATCAAAATAATGCAGCAGAAAATAGGCCAGCAGATAATTCTTCTTCCCTCCTCAGCACTGGTAAGATCTTGTCTAGGCCAATGGAACCCATGTGAGGCGATGCTCTTCGATAAAGATGAAAGAAATGCCACAGAGATACAGAGAACCTGACTTGGGATCTCACATCTAGAAGATCCAGTGAGTAAACACGATCCATCATACCTGCTTCTTCATATTTTCAAGGTCACACTGCCTTCTCTGGATCACAAAACTCAGCTTTTCAATCTCTTGCTGGTGGGACTTCAGTTTATTGCAATGTCTCCCCTTTGCCTCCTCAAGATCTTGATACTGGTTGTAGAAAAAAAGAGAGGCGGCAATCAATACAGGCAGTGTATGTAACATAGGCGCCTTGCTTCTGTTTCCAAAGTGAATTAAACTAGCTTTAGAAGTGTCCTCCTGATTTTGCAGCTCCTGAGACTTTCAGTGGCAAATGGAGCTTTCCTCCTGTAGCTCTCACTGTTCAACTCACCTACAACCTCCCCATTCCCAGCATGACTGATTCCTGTCCCACTGCACTGTCTGTTTTGGGGATGTCCTCCTGACTTTGGGACCCCATCCAGTTTAGCAGAATGGAAAACTGGGTCCACAAGTTACATAGTGAAGACAGAAGGAAAAAGGTCGCCACCTTTCCGCTACTACTTTCGACAGTGAGAGAATTAAGGATATGTCACTGGATGCTACAACTTACCCTAGTTCTGTACAATGCATCCAGCTCTGCCTTGCTTTTCTGAGCCGTGTCCTCATACCAGCACTCAACGCTCCTGAGGATGCCCTCCATGTCCAGACCTCGGCTGTTGTCCATTTTCACAATGACAGAGGTGTCACAGGGACTTCTCTCCAGCTCAGCCATTTCCTAGAAGCCGTGTGAAATGGCAGTAAGCTGTCCCTGGATTTCTTATCTCACACTCCAGTGGAAGTAACACCACCACTGAGAGTTTGTCCTGAGCCACGACCCAGGAGCTGAGACTAGATTTGGTCACACATGCAGCTTGAGGAGGGGGTTGAGATCTGAAAGTCTTCCTTATCTGGGATTCCCATTGCCTCCCAAAGAGAGCTTGATGGATTGGTTTAATCAGGCCTAAATCAATGTAGGCAAGGAACGGCTGGTAGGAATAGCTGCCATCAAGCAAGGTTGGGACAGGAGCATCCATACCTGAGCAGAAACACATTTCAGGAACTCTATCTCCTGCTTTAGGGTTTCCAGCTTTGCTTCCAGCTCTGCCTTGGTCAGATAGACAGAGTCTGCATCCTAAAAGAGTCCCCAGGCATGCAGAAGTCAAAACAGTGCCTACACAGAGACCCAAGGCAATTTCATTATATTTTTAGAGTAAGAAATTTTGTTTAGGAAATGTAATTGGGAAGCTCAGATATCCCCAGAACAGCAACAGCTGGGGGGTCCCAAAAACATATACAATATTGCTGCATTCTTGCTTGAAAAACATCATGATTTGGGCATTAGGACCAGCAAGCTGTCAGTTTGGAATGAAATATATTTTCCGTGCTAAAAGGCAGAGGTTTAATGTTCTCTGGCAATACTCTGTGACCTGTTTTTCTGCATCCATACTTGTCCAATGACTTTTAACATTCTCAAGACCTGACCCTTGCCTTGCAAGGAGCAGGTCAGAGGAAAGTCCTTGGATCTCTGCATCCAACCCTTCCATTCATCCAAATCCCTTACCTTCTTCAGCAACACAAACTCATTCTCAGCAGCTGCACGTCTGTTCACTTCCTGCTCGTGTCTGTTAGGGAAGAGAGGAGACTGGTTGCTCAGTCATTCTGAGACTGGAGACCTTGTTTGTCTGGGTGTTTAGGGGTCAGGGTGCTTTTGGATCTCAGCTTTTTGGACCTCAGAGAGAAGTCCATTGATATGGACAAAAATGAAGGTCCCGTTAGTCAAGCTGTTTGAGCTCACTGCCCTGTGGATGGTTTCTGCTCACTCACTTGCATCTGAACTCTTCAACTAGCTTCTCCGTGTCGTTCAGCTCAGGCCCCATCTGCCCCCTCTCTTGCAGCAATGAGTCCAGCCACCTCTGCAAGCTGCACATGAAGTTGTCAAAAACATGCTTGATGTTCTTCCGGGATGGCAGGACCTGCTTTTGGAGGAGGTCCCATTTGGTGGCCAACAGCCTGTTCTGCTGCTCCAGATGCTGTACCTGCATTCAGAAAGCAAAGCCACCTTCTTCAGGTGTGTGCTTAGGTGCATTGTACGGGGACCAGACGAATGCGGGGGGAACAAGGCATCTTCTCTTCTGAGTCAGTGCTCCAGGGGCTCATAATGGTTTGAACGGGACGAGAGGACAAAAGGGGGGCATTGCCATCTTCATAATCCAAGAATCCTAGAGTATACTGGGTGTGATGCTCTCCTGTTTTCCCTAGACAGCACAGCCTTTGTGGCAGCTACAGAAACCATGGACTATTTAAATAGATCTGCATATCAATTGGCTGATAGTGGAAACCGTCATTCATCGGTAGGAGACAATGCAACTTTACAAGGTCTAACTGCACGGAGAGAAGTCAACAGTGCAGAAGCTCAGTAAGATACCTTGGAGGAACAGCTCCCTTCTGCTATTAATAATAAAAACAGAAGCAGCTTATTAAAGCACATAAATAGCCAGATTAAAATAGCATTATCAGCTAGACCTGCACTTGCAGCTCGTGGTAGTAGAGCCATGCATGCTAAAACCAGCACAAGGCTCATGTAAAAGGGTGAGAGAAAGAGAGGAATCAAAGACCTGAACACAAAAAGAAGGTTTCCTTCACACTTCAACCTCATCATTCCTTTAAATCTTGCCTCAGCTCTCACCTTGTCAATTAAAGAGGCAAACTGGTTATTGAGGCTCTTCATCTGCTCTCTCTCCTGCTTTCGGATGTGCTGGATTTCAGGGTTGATCTTCACATCAAGAGGCTGCAGCAGGCTCTCGTTGACATGCACTGCACGAATACCTTCACTTCTGCAGCTCCTGCTGTGGAAGCCTAACCCATGACTCCCACCTTCAGTGTTGGCTTGGATGCTCCTGCACCTCCAGCCTCTGCACACCCCCTGTGCAAGGCTTTGGCCAGAAGAAATCCATTTACACCCGTCTGTGTTTTGAAGGCTCTGGCTGCTGTGGCTCCAGGCTCCATAACCTCTTCCAAATAGTGCAGCAGAGGGGAAAGCGCTGCTTCGGCAGCGGCTCATACCACTCGCGGCCGAAGACGATGAGAAGAACTTTCTTCCATGAAGAGACCTTCCAGATGACAGCTCCTGGCTCATGCTGGCAGATGTGATGGAGGAGGGGATGCTGGAGGACAGCAGAGCATGCAACTCAAAAAGGTGCCCTCTGCTCTGACAGCCCAGTGCTCCTCCTTTATACACACGTCGGAAGTGGGGCTTGGTTGATGCAGATGAATAATTTGGGGTTTTCTTGGAGTTTGCCTTGCCTGGCAGCAATTTGTAGATTTAAATATGCAAAATAATGCATAACACTGAGCATTTGTGAAATCCTATGGAATTTTACTGATTTTAAATTGCTTTGTTTGCATACTCAGATTGGAGGATCGCATGGGCTGGGTTTTGTCAGGATTCTTCTTTTGTTCTAGTTTGTCCTCGTTCCTAAATTACAGTTTAGCAAATGGCCTTAAGAGTATCTCCCTCTGTCAAGGACAATCTGTAAAGGAATGTTCTCTGAACAGCAAATTAAAAGTGATTTTTGCAGTATCTGTTCTTTTCATAGTCACTCCCTTCACAAAGGACAGTGTGAGTCCATGAGGCACAGCCAAAGGCAGCCCACTGCTTGGGAGCTGGGAACCATCGCGTGGAGCGGACACACAAATGTCCTTGCTGTGGTACAAGAGCGCAAAACACTTCTTTTTTATAAATAGCCCTCCACGCATCATCCTCAGTTAAAGACCATAACTGACTGGGCAGGACTCACCTCCTCTATCTTTTGATGCCAGGTCTCTGCTGAGACACAGGCATATCTGAGATATTGCTCTCCGGAGAGCCTTCCTCTTCCTTGTTGAGTCCAAGAAAGTCTAAAGTCACCAGCTCAGACTTGGATGCCCAACTTTTAGAAGAATAAATTAGCGTAGCTGTGTCTTCTTGTTAAGTTCTCGGCTCTGATTGTGCAGAACATGAGAAATGAGACTCACCTGGAGAAGACAATAAATGGCCTAGCAAATAGGAAGCTCAGCCACAAGGCTGTTAACTGGATGCTTGTTAATCATTTAATTGGAAACAGCGGTAGGCTTGGCCTTGGTGGGCAGACTATGAATGCACCAGCAACCCGTATCCTGCAAAAATACCTTATTAATACAGCTGCTGTATGGCTACTCTCTGTTACTATCCTTTATATTTGAGCTTGTTATTAAAACCCTTGGGATACCTCAAGGCAACTAAAAAAGATTTATTAGAGTTGCTTGACAGACAGGGAAGAGAAGGCTGATAAGTTTAATATATTTGCTAAGAGCCTCACACCACCTCAGAGGTGGAGCCAAGATTACTTCTCTGTCCTGGTGGCTTCTTGCCAAAGTCTCTTTCAAAACAGAAAGGCAAAGGGTTTCGTTTCAGACGATTTGAGAGAAATGGTTTTCCCCTGCTATTATGCCATACTAATCCTTAACTTTTTCAATAGACTCAAACTTTGGTCAGGGTTTTTTGGCAATTAAACATTTAAGCATTTCAAATTCCCAAGAAATCTGATAGCATTTCACTTGCTTGTTTCTTTCCTTGCTTTTGCAGGGATTTTTGTTTTTCCCACTGGGCTTATTGGAGGGCTTTTTCAGCACCTTTCGCAATAAGGCTGATGAAAACCAAAACTGGTTACCAGAAACCTTGCTCTGGTCTCTTGTTCTGTCTCCAAGAGTGGCTGATGCCAAAGGTTTTCTTGTACCTCATTATTTGCAAATGTTCTGCACTGGAACAGCCTGCCCTTACCCCAGCAAGAGAGATAATTGATGGTATGAAGTAGCTGGAAAGACAACTAGCTTAATTGCAGGTTCTTGACAGCACTATCAATTACACCTACGCACAGAAGAGCAGCAATGATTGAAGTCCTGGATGTCTCACTCGGCTGCTTAAATACAGGCAGAGTCCGTGGCAATCACAGCTGGAAGAGCAGGATTGGAGCCCGGGAGGAGGGCACTTGGCCTGGAGCTGCTCTGACTCGGCTTCATTTTGTGCTTTCAGTTTGTCTCTCCTCGGTCTCCCACTGAATCCTTCTCTGCTGCATCTGCACGGCCCCAGTGATGAGGTGCCATGATGCTTGATGGTCCTCCTGCACCTTCCGAGCAGGGGTGGGTGATCTCACGGCACTCTGCCTGGCCCTGCTGCTAGCAAGGAGAGTTCAGCTCCTTTCAAGCAAGAAAGAGTTAGCTCGGCGTTTTTGCTTCCTTGATGCAGTTAGAGCCCACAGGCTCATGGATGGTTTGGAAAGTTTTCCTCCCGTAGATACACTTTGATAAGCAAAACTTCTGAACTTGAGTTTTCACACCCCCAGATGTAGCGAAAGGTTCATCCATCCATCATTCATCACCTCTGGCTCTGAGTCTAGATGTCCCCTGATAACCTTGAGTCCCCAAAAGGCGGGTGATGCCACCTGATGCAACCCTTGGGCTGTTCTCAACTGCCCACCTCAGGCTGTAGTTAAGAGGACCACAAGGTCAGCTCTGCCTTCCTCTCCCAACTTCAACTCATCCCACCCAACTTGCTGCAGGAGACAAAGTTTTTGTGTGTCATTTGACAGCAGAGAGTCTCCAGCTTTAAGGTACACCAGACCTTCTCCATTTGTGTCCACCCAGCTGATGGAACTCAGTGTATTCATGTCAGAGCAATTGTGTTTGCTGCAGCTCCCTTTCAGGAGAGGGAGGGTTGTACGTGTATGTGGGCACCAGGGGAGTAGCTCCCAGGGTAAACACAGCTCACCAATTTACTTCTAATCACCAGGAATTTTGGAAAGAGGCCCAGCAATGAAGATAACCCACAATTTTCATGGTGCTACAATGTAGCCCTGACTGATTTCACAGCTTTTTGCCGAAGTAAATCAGGAGAGAACTTCTTGTTCTGGCCACATCTGCACAGCGAAGAGGGCTCAAGCCCAAAACTCCATCAGACAGAGAGAGAGTGGGAGAGCCGGCGCAAAGACCAGCTCTACGCCGCTGTGGCACAACTTTTTTCTCCCACTAGGTGGTGGTATCTAATGTATCTTGAGCCTCCCTCTCCACATGGGTTTCTTGGTTGGGATCTTGGTGGTGACATGAGCCTGTTCACACCTAGTTCAACACTCAGAAACCTCGCAGGATACCACTAGTGAGAGCTAGCTAGTAGAGGGCAATATTTAGAAGCCAGGACACCTTGGGACCAACAAGGCCCTCCATCCTTGCGAGACGGTGAGTTTTCATATGGTTTTGTACTCTGAGGTTGACTATGAGCCTGGGATGTTTTGCATCCAGTAATGCACCTCTGGCAGACAAACAACACTGAAGTAGAGAGTTACCACCACCTTTAATGACAACTGACCTACTGTCATGTTCTTCATCACCTTGGTGTCCTCCCCTCATACCTGAAATCCAGCTCATCATGTCAATACTCTTGGAGGCTCAAGCTGTGCCCAGGCACAGGGTGTCAGTAGACACCTTCTTTCAGTGTTACAGCCTGAGCGTGTTTACGGTGTTGTGATGACTGATAATACATGCCCCAAGACATTAAGTGACACCCATCTGGAGGCCCCGTCTTACAATCTTCTTTTTCTCATGACTTCAGCTCAGCCCCTAAACCTTGAAAATCAAAATGTCTCTGGGCACGGCCTTAGGGAACCTATCTTGTAGCATTTTTCCATCAAAAAATGCATGGGCAATATCTAACTGACATAAGCAACTTAGTGTTGAGTCAGCAAGAAATCAGCAGTGGACATGCCCCCGTGCTCCCCACATCGACATTGCACCGCTTTTAGCCACTCTCCACACTTTACACGTGCTGTGGCTTTGGAAAGAAAATCATCTCCTTGATCATCCCAGCTTAAATCTGTATGGTCCAAAGGCTTGAAACTCAGCCTTGGTCTTAGCCAAATACACAGGTTCCTACAGGTACTAGCAGGAGCTGGACCACATAACTGCTGAAGGAAAGGAACAGAAATAACCAAGCATTTAAAAAATCTTATATTTTTAGATAGTTGAAATCCTGGGCCAGACTTCTCACTCCTACTTAAAAAGGGATAGTTTTATATGGAAGGAGGTGCCAGAACACTCATCTCCAGAAACGGGAGATATGATTATAGCTTAGCTGACAAGCAGAACAACCCTTCCAAACCATTCCTTCACTAAATTAGCCCAGCACTTAAGGCCATGTACTACCAGTGCGTAAACAGTACTTAAAACAACTTAGTGGAAACGCTGAATAAGCCCCTCGTACGAGTTGGGGGTTAACAATCTCTCTTCGAAGCAGGTCTCCCAGGCTCCTGTTACAGTCAACTGAAGTGGATGATTTGTCTGATCTCCAGCAGGTGAGTCATCCCGTTCTAAGGCAGATGCACAAATTAGGTCTTTTGAACTGCCTCCAGAGGTGCCTATTTCTCCCCATTGACTCTACCTTCTTCCTTTTCAACCTTTCATTCTACAAAACAGATCGGTAAAAAAAAACCACAGACCTGACCACAGTGTTCATATTAATTCTTTATTTCTTCTGATTAGAGATGAAAAGCTGTAGGCACCCTGTCTACATAATTAATTTAACAGTGAAACTAAAGCCCAGCTTGGTAGTGTGCAGAATTACCTTTCACAGCTTCGACTTTCTATTGTAAGAAGGGAGGCTTTGTCTCAATTGAAAAGTCTCACCTAATCTCTCAGATAAAAAATGGGGTTGTGATGATGCATCTTATTTATCACTTGGATCCTGAAGAACTGAACGGTTTCAGTGAGTGACGTAGAAGCAGCCATTAAGAGGGTGAATAAACTGTCTCAGCTGTTGGAGGGTAGCTCGACATGGCATTTTGCAAGCCAGGGTAGATTCCTACCACCCACACGCTGAACCTGCGGGATGCGAGCCAGCGCAGATGAAAACACAGGCTTATCTCAGCAGGGTTTGCTAGCACAAGCTCCAGATTTCACTGCCACAGCTGACTGCTTCACAGCTTGCGCAGGGCTTTCTGCATTCGATGAGGGCAGCGATAACCTAGTTTTGACTGAAACACAGTGTCTAGACCTCCCCACATGCAGGGTACTCATAACTGCTTCCAGACTATGCCATAAAGGTTTGATTTAGCCCTTTGTGGCTCCCTGCCAACCTTCTCTAGTTCTTTTCATGGCTCTACAGCCATTTGCAAATGGGTCTCCACAACGAGTTTCCCACCAAGCTGAGTATCTCGCTCCCCACTGGCTGCCACCCCCAGAAATCTTCACAGTTGGATTTCTTTGAAAAACAGTTAAGAGTATCCTACCTTCCCTCTGACTGGGGAAAAGACATGAAATATTCCTGATGAGCTTTAAACTAGAGCTTTAAACTAGACTCGAAAGGGGAGAGGAATGATATTGGGCTTGCCCATGACAAGCTGTGGGGTGACACGCCAAGGTTAGAGGGACGGGGAGCTAACAAGGGCCCTCAGCCTCTTGCTCTGAGACATGCTGGGTAGATTGCAGCACACCTGAAGTCCTACGGAGATGAGCCAGGGGCTCCTGAGGCAATAGGAGCCACAAGGGAAACACCGGTGAAATACCTCAAAGGAATTAGGGGTCTTCCTCTAGGAAGGTGACATGGCCGACAGCCCAGCTGAAGTGCCTCACCTACACCAATGCACGCAGCGTGGGCAACAAACGAGAGGAGTTGGAAGCCACCATGCTGCTAGAAAGCTACAACCTAGTTGCCGTTACTGAAACTTGGTGGGACGAATCCCATGACTGGAGTGCGGCTATCGATGGCTACAGGCTGTTCAGGAGGGACGGGTGAGGAAGGAAGGGTGGAGGCATTCCCCTCTACACCAAGAAATGGATAGAGCATGAAGAGCTGCCTCTGAAGAACAGCCACGAGTGGGTTGAAAGCTTATGGGTGAGAATCAGAGATTGAGGCAACAAAGGGAACCTTGTGGCTGGTGTTTGCTACAGGCCTCCCGATTGAGGGGAGCCTGTTGACGAAGCCTTCTCACTCCAA
Source organism: Morus bassanus (assembly GCA_031468815.1). NCBI lineage: Eukaryota > Metazoa > Chordata > Aves > Suliformes > Sulidae > Morus > Morus bassanus. The sequence goes on from CM062594.1 coordinate 1,161,151, forward strand.
CTACAGAAGGCTTCGCGCTCGCAGGCTCTCGTCCTGCTGGGGGACTTCAACCACCCCGACATCTGCTGGAAAAGTAGCACAGCGAGCTGTAGGCAATCCAGGAGACTCCTGGAGTGCATGGAGGACAACTTCTTAAGGCAGGTAATAGACAGCCCTACCAGAGGGGATGCGATACTGGACCTGATGGTCACCAACACAAGTGGGCTCATCGGTGACATCAAGACTGGAGGCAGCCTGGGCTGCAGTGATCACGCACTGGTGAAGTTCGCAGTCCTGAGGGGTATGGGTCAGGTGAAGAGTAAAGTCAGGACCCTGAATTTTAGGAAAACAAACTTCCAGCTCTTCGAGGAGTCAGTCAATAGGACCCACTGGGAAATGGCCCTCAGGGACAAGGGAGCAGAACAGAGCTGGCAGATCTTTAAGGATACTTTTCATTAAGGACGCTTAAGAATTACAGCTCTCCACGCCCAGGTGTAAGAAGTCAAGAAAGGAAGGCAAGAGACCAGCATGGCTGAGTTGAGACCTACTGGTCAAAGTAAGGGGCAAGAAGGAAATGCCCAGGCAAGTGGAAGCAGGGACAGGTATCCTGGGAAGAGTATAGGGACACTGCCTGGCTGTGTAGGGATGGGGTCAGGAAGGTCTCGGCATGGCTGGAGCTGAACTTGGCAAGGGACACAAAGAATAATAAGAAGGGCTTCTACAGGTACATCAGCCAGAAAAGGAAGGTCAAAGAAAGTGTACCCTCACGATGAGCAAGGCTGGCAAACCAGTAACAATGGACAAGGAGAAAGCTGAGATGCTCAACAACTTTTTGGCCTCAGTCTTCACTAGCAACCTCTATTCCCACACCTCTTGAGTGGAGGGACTGCAAGACAGGGACTGGGGGAGCAAAGTCCCTCCCACTGTCAGAGAAGATCAGGTTCATGACCGCCTGAGGAACCCAAACATACATAAGTCTGTGGGACCTGACGAGATGTGTCCCCAAGTCCTGAGGGAATTGGCTGATGGAGTTGCCAGGCCACTCTCCATGATATTTGAAAAGTCATGGCAGTCAGGGCAAGCCCCTGGTGACTGGAAAAAGGGAAACATTGCACCCATTTTTCAAAAGGGTAGAAAGGAGGACCTGGGAACTACTGACCTGTCAGCCTCACCCCTGTGCCTGGGAAGATCACAGAACAGCTCCTCCTAGAAGCTCTGCTAAAGCCCATGGAGAACAGGGAGGTGATTCAAGGGAGACAGCATGGCTTCACCAAGAGCAAGTCCTGCCTGACCAACCTAATGGCCTTCTACAATGGAGTGACCACATCAGTGGACAAAGGAAGAGCCAGGGATGTCATCTATCTGGACTTCTGTAAGACCTTTGACACCATCCCCCATAACATCCTTCTCTCTAAATTGGGACGATACAGATTTGATGGGTGGGCTGCTTGGTGGATGAGGAATTGGCTGGATGGTCACATCCAGAGGGTAGTGGTCAATGGCTCAACATCCAGATAGAGACTGGTGACAAGTGGTGTCCCTCAAGGGTCCATATTGGACAGAGCTGTTTAATATCTTCATCAGTGACATAGACAGTGGGATCGAGTGCACCCTCAGCAAGTTTGCAGAAGACACCAACCTGAGTGGTGCAGTTGACACACCTGAGGGATAGGATGCCATCCAGAGGGACCTGGACAAGCTGGAGAGGTGGGCCTGGGAGAACCTCATGAGGTCCAACAGCCCAAGCGCAAGGTCCTGCACCCGGGTTGGGGCGACCCCCGGAATCAACACAGGCTGGGGATGGAGAGATGGAGAGCAGCCCTGCAGAGGAGGACTTGGGGGTGCTGGGGGGTGAAAAGCCCAACGTGAGCCAGCAACGTGCGCTCGCAGCCCAGAAAGGCAAGCGTCTCCTGGGCTGCATCCCCAGCAGCGTGGGCAGCAGGGCGAGGGAGGGGATTCTGCCCCTCGGCTCCGCTCTGGTGAGACCCCCCTGCAGCGCTGCGTCCAGCTCTGGGGTCCTCAGCATGGGACAGACACGGACCTGTTGGAGCGGGTCCAGAGGAGGGCACGGAAATGATCCGAGGGCTGGAGCACCTCTGCTGCGAGGACAGGCTGGGAGAGCTGGGGTTGTTCAGCCTGGAGAAGAGAAGGCTGCGGGGAGACCTTATTGCGGCCTCTCAGGGCTTAAAGGGGGCTTATAGAAAGATGGAGACAAACTTTTTAGTAGGGCCTGCAGTGATAGGACAAGGGGTAACAGTTTTAAACTCAAAGAGGGGAGACTTAGACTAGATATAAGAAGAAATTTTTTACAGCGAGGGTGGTGAAACCCTGTCCCAGGTTGCCCAGAGAGGTGGGAGATGCCCCGTCCCTCGACACATTCAAGGTCAGGCTGGACGAGGCTCTGAGCAACCTGATCTCGTTGGGGATGTCCCTGCTCATGGCAGGAGTGGAGTTGGACCAGATGACCTTGGAAAGTTCCCTTCCAACCCAAACTATTCTGTGATTTTATTCTATGACAGGATTGTAGCACTCCACTTGTATAAATGGAGTGTTGCTAAATTAAGGTGACACCATTGCATTGAGCTTCTTGAACAAACTTTCCCAGTAATCTCAGCTGCTCTGCTCTTCGTTAGAACTTTTGACTGGAATTAAAGGAGGTTCTGTGAGAAGTTTAGAAAACATCTTGTTTCCTCTTCGTAGAATTGACCATTGAATAAGATGTTGGCCAAAAAAGGCTTACTTGGGTACATATCCAGCTTTGATTTGGGACTCCAGGGGGACTACAAATGAGATAAGGAGACATTGTTGTTCCTAGACTTTCTGCTCCTTTCTTTATATGCAACTGCAATACTAACAAAAATCTACATGGGCGATTTGATCTGCCCCCTGGTTCTTCACTGAGTGACTGGTGGAGGGAATGATGGAAATGAGATGTAGCCACGTGTCCTGGATGACTGGCTAGATGAGGCCAATAGGCCTTTTCCCCTGAAACTCATTTTCACAGCAGATGTTCAGCGTATGGTTCCCCACAACAGACATTCTTTTGTAAACGCCTTCTGCCACTTCTTCACTGATTTTTTTCTTGCGGTTGTATCAGATCTTTATAAACTGCTTTATATATTTAAAGAGTTCATTCAAAAATCTCATCATACATGTCAGAGTCACGCCCTCCCATAGACCAACACACACAAACCAGACAGGGTTTCAAGCTTTTAGTTGGCAAAGACAAAGGTTCAAAACAGCCTGAGCTGAGGTGCTAAGATAAAGCCTAAGTAAACAATAGCAACAATCACAATATTGTGAAAACACAGAGATGTGTTGTTGGAGAATTCAGGTGATGGCTGTGCAGGGGGAAGAGAGCCCAGGATTATATGTGACCCATTTAGAAGAGTGGTGACTCAGTGATGGGCAGGAAAGCCACCCTTGCCTCCAATAGGAAGAGGAATGCCTTCTTCCCGTTCCACTGGCAGATTTTTCAATGCAAATATTACTTGTGGGAAGCACCTCCAGAAGAACCTGAGCCACGTACATAGACAGACACATAACCGCGCATTCAAGAAGACCACCCACCTTCAGAGCTGCGCTCCCCACTCCCACATCCAGGGCTGTATATCTCAGATCCACAGCTCCCACCCTCATAACCCCCTTCAATTCCAGGCCAATCACAAAGTCCAGAACCATACCCTCCGCTGCCAGATGTGCAGACAGCCACAGACATGGCTCCCTCACGTCCAGAGAAAAAACTTTCCCCTCCTCCACAAATGGACCCCCTCCTACCAGAGCACGATCCCCCTCCTCCGTAGCTGTGGCCACCTCCAGACATGGAGCCCCCACTGCCTGAGCTTCCTCCTCCTCCATACCCTGAGCCACCTCCTCCTCCACAGATGGACCCACCACTGCCAGAGCTGGAGCCTCCATGACCTGAGCTTCCTCCTCCTCCACCTCCAGACATGGACCCTCTCCTGCCAGAGCACGATCCCCCTCCTCCGTAGCTGTGGCCACCTCCAGACATGGAGCCCCCACTGCCTGAGCTTCCTCCTCCTCCATACCCTGAGCCTCCTCCTCCTCCTCCACAGATGGACCCACCACTGCCAGAGCTGGAGCCTCCATGACCTGAGCTTCCTCCTCCTCCACCTCCAGACATGGACCCTCTCCTGCCAGAGCACGATCCCCCTCCTCCGTAGCTGTGGCCACCTCCAGACATGGAGCCCCCACTGCCTGAGCTTCCTCCTCCTCCATACCCTGAGCCTCCTCCTCCTCCTCCACAGATGGACCCACCACTGCCAGAGCTGGAGCCTCCATGACCTGAGCTTCCTCCTCCTCCACCTCCACAGATGGACCCTCTCCTGCCAGAGCACGATCCCCCTCCTCCGTAGCTGTGGCCACCTCCAGACATGGAGCCCCCACTGCCTGAGCTTCCTCCTCCTCCATACCCTGAGCCGCCTCCTCCTCCTCCTCCACAGATGGACCCACCACTGCCAGAGCTGGAGCCTCCATGACCTGAGCTTCCTCCTCCTCCACCTCCACAGATGGACCCTCTCCTGCCAGAGCTGCTGCCACCACCAGAGCTCATCCCTCCACTGTGGGGACTGCATCGGCCGCTGCCAGAGCTCGATCCCCCTCCTCCGTAGCTGTGGCCACCTCCAGACATGGAGCCCCCACTGCCTGAGCTTCCTCCTCCTCCATACCCTGAGCCTCGTCCTCCTCCTCCACACCCTGAGCCTCCTCCTCCTCCTCCACAGATGGACCCACCACTGCCAGAGCTGGAGCCTCCATGACCTGAGCTTCCTCCTCCTCCACCTCCAGACATGGACCCTCTCCTGCCAGAGCACGATCCCCCTCCTCCGTAGCTGTGGCCACCTCCAGACATGGAGCCCCCACTGCCTGAGCTTCCTCCTCCTCCATACCCTGAGCCACCTCCTCCTCCACAGATGGACCCACCACTGCCAGAGCTGGAGCCTCCATGACCTGAGCTTCCTCCTCCTCCACCTCCAGACATGGACCCTCTCCTGCCAGAGCACGATCCCCCTCCTCCGTAGCTGTGGCCACCTCCAGACATGGAGCCCCCACTGCCTGAGCTTCCTCCTCCTCCATACCCTGAGCCACCTCCTCCTCCTCCACAGATGGACCCACCACTGCCAGAGCTGGAGCCTCCATGACCTGAGCTTCCTCCTCCTCCACCTCCACAGATGGACCCTCTCCTGCCAGAGCACGATCCCCCTCCTCCGTAGCTGTGGCCACCTCCAGACATGGAGCCCCCACTGCCTGAGCTTCCTCCTCCTCCATACCCTGAGCCTCCTCCTCCTCCTCCACAGATGGACCCACCACTGCCAGAGCTGGAGCCTCCATGACCTGAGCTTCCTCCTCCTCCACCTCCAGACATGGACCCTCTCCTGCCAGAGCACGATCCTCCTCCTCCGTAGCTGTGGCCACCTCCAGACATGGAGCCCCCACTGCCTGAGCTTCCTCCTCCTCCATACCCTGAGCCGCCTCCTCCTCCTCCTCCACAGATGGACCCACCACTGCCAGAGCTGGAGCCTCCATGACCTGAGCTTCCTCCTCCTCCACCTCCAGACATGGACCCTCTCCTGCCAGAGCACGATCCCCCTCCTCCGTAGCTGTGGCCACCTCCAGACATGGAGCCCCCACTGCCTGAGCTTCCTCCTCCTCCATACCCTGAGCCTCCTCCTCCTCCTCCTCCACAGATGGACCCACCACTGCCAGAGCTGGAGCCTCCATGACTTGAGCTTCCTCCTCCTCCACCTCCACAGATGGACCCTCTCCTGCCAGAGCTGCTGCCACCACCAGAGCTCATCCCTCCACTGTGGGGACTGCATCGGCCGCTGCCAGAGCTCGATCCCCCTCCTCCGTAGCTGTGGCTACCTCCAGACATGGAGCCCCCACTGCCTGAGCTTCCTCCTCCTCCATACCCTGAGCCTCCTCCTCCTCCTCCACAGATGGACCCACCACTGCCAGAGCTGGAGCCTCCATGACCTGAGCTTCCTCCTCCACCACCTCCAGACATGGACCCTCTCCTGCCAGAGCAAGATCCCCCTCCTCCGTAGCTGTGGCCACCTCCAGACATGGAGCCCCCACTGCCTGAGCTTCCTCCTCCTCCATACCCTGAGCCACCTCCTCCTCCTCCTCCACAGATGGACCCACCACTGCCAGAGCTGGAGCCTCCATGACCTGAGCTTCCTCCTCCTCCACCTCCAGACATGGACCCTCTCCTGCCAGAGCACGATCCCCCTCCTCCGTAGCTGTGGCCACCTCCAGACATGGAGCCCCCACTGCCTGAGCTTCCTCCTCCTCCATACCCTGAGCCACCTCCTCCTCCACAGATGGACCCACCACTGCCAGAGCTGCTGCCACCACCAGAGCTCATCCCTCCACTGTGGGGACTGCATCGGCCGCTGCCAGAGCTCGATCCCCCTCCTCCGTAGCTGTGGCCACCTCCAGACATGGAGCCCCCACTGCCTGAGCTTCCTCCTCCTCCACCTCCAGACATGGACCCTCTCCTGCCAGAGCACGATCCCCCTCCTCCGTAGCTGTGGCCACCTCCAGACATGGAGCCCCCACTGCCTGAGCTTCCTCCTCCTCCATACCCTGAGCCTCCTCCTCCTCCTCCACAGATGGACCCACCACTGCCAGAGCTGGAGCCTCCATGACCTGAGCTTCCTCCTCCTCCACCTCCAGACATGGACCCTCTCCTGCCAGAGCAAGATCCCCCTCCTCCGTAGCTGTGGCCACCTCCAGACATGGAGCCCCCACTGCCTGAGCTTCCTCCTCCTCCATACCCTGAGCCGCCTCCTCCTCCTCCTCCACAGATGGACCCACCACTGCCAGAGCTGGAGCCTCCATGACCTGAGCTTCCTCCTCCTCCACCTCCAGACATGGACCCTCTCCTGCCAGAGCAAGATCCCCCTCCTCCGTAGCTGTGGCCACCTCCAGACATGGAGCCCCCACTGCCTGAGCTTCCTCCTCCTCCATACCCTGAGCCGCCTCCTCCTCCTCCTCCACAGATGGACCCACCACTGCCAGAGCTGGAGCCTCCATGACCTGAGCTTCCTCCTCCTCCACCTCCACAGATGGACCCTCTCCTGCTAGAGCTGCTGCCACCACCAGAGCTCATCCCTCCACTGTGGGGACTGCATCGGCCACTGCCAGAGCTCGATCCCCCTCCTCCGTAGCTGTGGCTACCTCCAGACATGGAGCCCCCACTGCCTGAGCTTCCTCCTCCTCCATACCCTGAGCCTCCTCCTCCTCCTCCACAGATGGACCCACCACTGCCAGAGCTGCTGCCACCACCAGAGCTCATCCCTCCACTGTGGGGACTGCATCGGCCGCTGCCAGAGCTCGATCCCCCTCCTCCGTAGCTGTGGCCACCTCCAGACATGGAGCCCCCACTGCCTGAGCTTCCTCCTCCACCACCTCCAGACATGGACCCTCTCCTGCCAGAGCACGATCCCCCTCCTCCGTAGCTGTGGCCACCTCCAGACATGGAGCCCCCACTGCCTGAGCTTCCTCCTCCTCCATACCCTGAGCCACCTCCTCCTCCTCCTCCACAGATGGACCCACCACTGCCAGAGCTGGAGCCTCCATGACCTGAGCTTCCTCCTCCTCCACCTCCAGACATGGACCCTCTCCTGCCAGAGCACGATCCCCCTCCTCCGTAGCTGTGGCCACCTCCAGACATGGAGCCCCCACTGCCTGAGCTTCCTCCTCCTCCATACCCTGAGCCACCTCCTCCTCCACAGATGGACCCACCACTGCCAGAGCTGCTGCCACCACCAGAGCTCATCCCTCCACTGTGGGGACTGCATCGGCCGCTGCCAGAGCTCGATCCCCCTCCTCCGTAGCTGTGGCCACCTCCAGAGCTGGAGCCTCCATGACCTGAGCTTCCTCCTCCTCCACCTCCAGACATGGACCCTCTCCTGCCAGAGCATGATCCCCCTCCTCCGTAGCTGTGGCCACCTCCAGACATGGAGCCCCCACTGCCTGAGCTTCCTCCTCCTCCATACCCTGAGCCTCCTCCTCCTCCACAGATGGACCCACCACTGCCAGAGCTGGAGCCTCCATGACCTGAGCTTCCTCCTCCTCCACCTCCAGACATGGACCCTCTCCTGCCAGAGCAAGATCCCCCTCCTCCGTAGCTGTGGCCACCTCCAGACATGGAGCCCCCACTGCCTGAGCTTCCTCCTCCTCCATACCCTGAGCCGCCTCCTCCTCCTCCTCCACAGATGGACCCACCACTGCCAGAGCTGGAGCCTCCATGACCTGAGCTTCCTCCTCCTCCACCTCCACAGATGGACCCTCTCCTGCCAGAGCTGCTGCCACCACCAGAGCTCATCCCTCCACTGTGGGGACTGCATCGGCCGCTGCCAGAGCTCGATCCCCCTCCTCCGTAGCTGTGGCCACCTCCAGACATGGAGCCCCCACTGCCTGAGCTTCCTCCTCCTCCATACCCTGAGCCTCCTCCTCCTCCTCCACAGATGGACCCACCACTGCCAGAGCTGGAGCCTCCATGACCTGAGCTTCCTCCTCCTCCACCTCCAGACATGGACCCTCTCCTGCCAGAGCACGATCCCCCTCCTCCGTAGCTGTGGCCACCTCCAGACATGGAGCCCCCACTGCCTGAGCTTCCTCCTCCTCCATACCCTGAGCCGCCTCCTCCTCCTCCTCCACAGATGGACCCACCACGGCCAGAGCTGGAGCCTCCATGACCTGAGCTTCCTCCTCCTCCACCTCCACAGATGGACCCTCTCCTGCCAGAGCTGCTGCCACCACCAGAGCTCATCCCTCCACTGTGGGGACTGCATCGGCCGCTGCCAGAGCTCGATCCCCCTCCTCCGTAGCTGTGGCTACCTCCAGACATGGAGCCCCCACTGCCTGAGCTTCCTCCTCCTCCATACCCTGAGCCTCCTCCTCCTCCTCCACAGATGGACCCACCACTGCCAGAGCTGGAGCCTCCATGACCTGAGCTTCCTCCTCCTCCACCTCCAGACATGGACCCTCTCCTGCCAGAGCAAGATCCCCCTCCTCCGTAGCTGTGGCCACCTCCAGACATGGAGCCCCCACTGCCTGAGCTTCCTCCTCCTCCATACCCTGAGCCTCCTCCTCCTCCTCCACAGATGGACCCACCACTGCCAGAGCTGGAGCCTCCATGACCTGAGCTTCCTCCTCCTCCACCTCCAGACATGGACCCTCTCCTGCCAGAGCAAGATCCCCCTCCTCCGTAGCTGTGGCCACCTCCAGACATGGAGCCCCCACTGCCTGAGCTTCCTCCTCCTCCATACCCTGAGCCACCTCCTCCTCCTCCTCCACAGATGGACCCACCACTGCCAGAGCTGGAGCCTCCATGACCTGAGCTTCCTCCTCCTCCACCTCCAGACATGGACCCTCTCCTGCCAGAGCAAGATCCCCCTCCTCCGTAGCTGTGGCCACCTCCAGACATGGAGCCCCCACTGCCTGAGCTTCCTCCTCCTCCATACCCTGAGCCGCCTCCTCCTCCTCCTCCACAGATGGACCCACCACTGCCAGAGCTGGAGCCTCCATGACCTGAGCTTCCTCCTCCTCCACCTCCACAGATGGACCCTCTCCTGCCAGAGCTGCTGCCACCACCAGAGCTCATCCCTCCACTGTGGGGACTGCATCGGCCGCTGCCAGAGCTCGATCCCCCTCCTCCGTAGCTGTGGCCACCTCCAGACATGGAGCCCCCACTGCCTGAGCTTCCTCCTCCTCCATACCCTGAGCCTCCTCCTCCTCCTCCACAGATGGACCCACCACTGCCAGAGCTGGAGCCTCCATGACCTGAGCTTCCTCCTCCTCCACCTCCAGACATGGACCCTCTCCTGCCAGAGCATGATCCCTCTCCTCCGTAGCTGTGGCCACCTCCAGACATGGAGCCCCCACTGCCTGAGCTTCCTCCTCCTCCATACCCTGAGCCTCCTCCTCCTCCTCCACAGATGGACCCACCACTGCCAGAGCTGGAGCCTCCATGACCTGAGCTTCCTCCTCCTCCACCTCCAGACATGGACCCTCTCCTGCCAGAGCACGATCCCCCTCCTCCGTAGCTGTGGCCACCTCCAGACATGGAGCCCCCACTGCCTGAGCTTCCTCCTCCTCCATACCCTGAGCCGCCTCCTCCTCCTCCTCCTCCACAGATGGACCCACCACTGCCAGAGCTGGAGCCTCCATGACCTGAGCTTCCTCCTCCTCCACCTCCACAGATGGACCCTCTCCTGCCAGAGCTGCTGCCACCACCAGAGCTCATCCCTCCACTGTGGGGACTGCATCGGCCGCTGCCAGAGCTCGATCCCCCTCCTCCGTAGCTGTGGCTACCTCCAGACATGGAGCCCCCACTGCCTGAGCTTCCTCCTCCTCCATACCCTGAGCCTCCTCCTCCTCCTCCACAGATGGACCCACCACTGCCAGAGCTGGAGCCTCCATGACCTGAGCTTCCTCCTCCTCCACCTCCAGACATGGACCCTCTCCTGCCAGAGCAAGATCCCCCTCCTCCGTAGCTGTGGCCACCTCCAGACATGGAGCCCCCACTGCCTGAGCTTCCTCCTCCTCCATACCCTGAGCCTCCTCCTCCTCCTCCACAGATGGACCCACCACTGCCAGAGCTGGAGCCTCCATGACCTGAGCTTCCTCCTCCTCCACCTCCAGACATGGACCCTCTCCTGCCAGAGCATGATCCCCCTCCTCCGTAGCTGTGGCCACCTCCAGACATGGAGCCCCCACTGCCTGAGCTTCCTCCTCCTCCATACCCTGAGCCTCCTCCTCCTCCTCCACAGATGGACCCACCACTGCCAGAGCTGGAGCCACCATGACCTGAGCTTCCTCCTCCTCCACCTCCAGACATGGACCCTCTCCGCCCAGAGCATGATCCCCCTCCTCCGTAGCTGTGGCCACCTCCAGACATGGAGCCCCCACTGCCTGAGCTTCCTCCTCCTCCATACCCTGAGCCGCCTCCTCCTCCTCCACAGATGGACCCACCACTGCCAGAGCTGGAGCCTCCATGACCTGAGCTTCCTCCTCCTCCACCTCCAGACATGGACCCTCTCCTGCCAGAGCACGATCCCCCTCCTCCGTAGCTGTGGCCACCTCCAGACATGGAGCCCCCACTGCCTGAGCTTCCTCCTCCTCCACCTCCACAGATGGACCCTCTCCTGCCAGAGCTGCTGCCACCACCAGAGCTCATCCCTCCACTGTGGGGACTGCATCGGCCACTGCCAGAGCTCGATCCCCCTCCTCCGTAGCTGTGGCCACCTCCAGACATGGAGCCCCCACTGCCTGAGCTTCCTCCTCCTCCATACCCTGAGCCACCTCCTCCTCCACAGATGGACCCACCACTGCCAGAGCTGCTGCCACCACCAGAGCTCGTCCCTCCACTGTGGGGACTGCATCGGCCGCTGCCAGAGCTCGATCCCCCTCCTCCGTAGCTGTGGCCACCTCCAGACATGGAGCCCCCACTGCCTGAGCTTCCTCCTCCTCCATACCCTGAGCCACCTCCTCCTCCTCCTCCACAGATGGACCCACCACTGCCAGAGCTGGATCCCCATTCTCCGCAGTTTCCACTTTTTCCTTTTCCGGACGTCAACCCTTTCCTTTTGTTCTTGGTACCACCACCAAAGCTCAGCCCTCCCTTTTTGCATTTCAAGTCTCCAGATCCTTCTCCAAAGACTACAGTGGCACTCACGTTGTGGTCAATGACACCTGCAAGAGACAGAAATTTTGTCCACCTTATTGTTTTTACTCAAGAATAATGTTAGCATAGCTGATATATTTATGGCCATCATTTTACTTATACTTGTGGTCACAGTCATACCTTTGAAAATGGTCAACAAACATCTTCATTAATAGATGTAACTATGAGATTTTTTCTCACGTGGTTCTGGCTTTATTAGCTTGTCTTTGACATGACTTATGTCTTACTTCATACACGAACACTCTTGTGCAGCCCTTCCTTTAAGGAGGCCAAGATTACAGGTTTTTCTCTCCTTTAGCTGGCCTCCTATTTCCACAGTTTGAGGATTAGATTTTTTTTCCCTTCAGTTCTGACATGCACTGACCTGTAGAATAAGAGAGGTTTTTCCCACTTCCTACAAATTTGTTTGAAATTAGCCAATAAGTTCCAAAGTCAGTAGCTCAATGTTGACATATCAATGCATATACACGTGTGTTCGCACACTCAGACGAGACTATTTGCTTCATTTCCCTAGGAAACTAAGATAGGACCTGAGATAGGTTGTTCTTATGGGGGGTGTTAAGATTAAGAGACAACAAAATGGTAACAGTGCTCTTAAAAAAGGAAAGCAAAGCCTTGAGATACTTACAGACCGTGGTTGGTGAGCCTTTCTGTATCCTGTGAAAACAAATGACATGGCGATATAATGCATGCCATAAAAGCAAGTCAGACTAGGCTCTATCCATAACCCAATGAAAGAGGTCACTCCTCCCAAGCAGCAATTCATCCTGAAGATCTAAGTGATAGATCAAAGAATGGGACACACTGCTTTGTACAGGTGCTTCTATCCAGGATGAACTGTTTGTACCTACCTGGTTTCCTCCTCCTCAAGAAGCGATCTATACATGGCAATTTCAATATCCAGGGCCAATTTCAAGTTCAGGAGCTCCTGATAATCATGAAGAAGGCGAGCGAGATCATCTTTGGCCTGCTGCAGGGCATTTTCCAACTCCTGAAGCTTTTGCTGGCCGTCTTTGATGGCAGAGCTCCCACGCTGCTCAGCATCTTTAATGCTTTCTTGGAGGCTGACATTCTGCAGAGGGCACAAACAGAATCTGTCCATTTCCCTCCCATGGGACTGGGATTTTCAAACCCTTCTGGCAGTCCTTGGAATTAAAAGACCTGCCTCAGCGAGAGAACTCAGAAGATACAGTAGACTGGGTAAATTAACCCAAATTAAATCCCAGTGCAGACAGCCAAAATCTAAATCTTGCTTCATTTTGAAGAAAAACTGTCATCTCTAGGTTTGCCTCCAAAGGACAGGCTATGCTATACTGCACTGAGTCCCCACGTAAAAGTGACTTAAAGTGTTTAGTCATGTTGGAAAGCAGCAGCTTTACCTTTTTCCTTGCAATTTCAATTTCTGATTGTAGTCTTTGGATCTGCCTGATAAGTTCCTGAATTTCCTGATAACTGTTCCTCAGTTGCTCACGATGGTTTACGCACATGTTCTGAAGGTCCTGGTACTGGTGTGCAGAGAAGAGAACAGACATTTTTGGTTTCTTTTCCATTGAGCAGACAGCCTTGCCTCCCCATCCTGTTGACATCTACTCACCCTGCCCCGATACATGGCATCTACTGCAGCTTTGCTTCTCTGAGCAATTGTCTCATACTCCTGCCTGACTTCTTCAATGATGCCATCCATGTTCAGTTCTCTGTGGTTGTCCAGGGACAGAATGACATTGGTGTTGCCAACGATGGTTTGCAGCTGGGACAGCTCCTGTGAGGAAAACAAGATTTTAGATTTTAACAGTCCATGTGAGCAGTCCAGGTTGTGTTATGAGGAAATAAATGGGACCCTCTGGCCAGTTACCCACTGGAACTTCTCTACCTGCATCTCCCAGGTCCTATTGTTCCACCACCAGTTTTAATTTTCAAGTGTCTCTTCCAGCCTTTGTGACACACCAGACCCCCTTTTCTCTCACAGATTAAAAAGGCCTTGATAAGGTCAAAGGCCAGGGATGACCCACTCTCTGCACGAAAAAGTCTTGTTCAGGCAAAATTTCTGGGAACCTCCAAAAGATACATGTCATCCAAGACCTGAGGGTAAGATCTGAATCTGAGAAGCATACTCACAGCTTCATGTAAGCATCTGAGGAACTCAAGCTCCTGCTTCAGTATTTCCACCCGAACATCAAACTCCATTTTGCCCAGGTAGGCACTGTCCAGTTCCTGTAAAAAAAGCCATAGGCATGTTTGTAGTTCTTTGATCCAAGTTCTCCACTGAAGTGCAATTCTTGCAAGACTGGATACGTTTCTTTAAAGCCTTCATTCCTGGAGTCAAATAATGGCCCATGAATCTCAGATTTCATTTGAAAGGCAATTGGAACAAAGGGAAAGTTTTTAACTCTTAGAAGAAAAGAATGGCTTGGAAATAAGCAAAATAGCTGTGGCAATAAATGTGTCCCTGGAGGAAATGCAAAATGTAGAAACATAGATTTCATTAAATCTTCTAATAAAAAGTCGTCTGAATTTTCTATTCTCCTGTCTAAGCCATGTGTAAACATTATTTAACCCCTAATAACAATGTCTCACCTAGGTTGTGACTGAGTGAATAGAGAAAGACCGGCACTTTTTAGATAGTCATCTTACAAAGGACCCATTCAGTCTCTAGAGGAAATTATTTCTCTCCAGTCTTGCAGTAAAAAGCTCACATTTTCAATGACTTCAGTTAGAGGAGAGTTAGACAAAGTTAAGCAAAGACCTTGCTTTTGAAAACTTCAGCAGCCACCCAGTTATTGCTTTATTTCTGAGGCTTTGATTTAGCTCAGTGTCTTGGATTACCTTTTTAAGCTCCACAAACTCCTCTTCTTTAGACGCGCGCTTGTTGATCTCGTCCTCGAATCTGTTGCAGCAGAGAAAAGGAATAGGTAGCTCATTGACTATCTTACTTTTCAGTCAAGTGGATCAGAACCCAAAGGGAATCACCCAAAAAGGCAATGTGTCAAGTTTTCATTTAACTGCCATATCTGGTAACTGCAAAGGCAATTACAAACCCTCTGCAAAACTGTACGCTAACTTAGCCAACAAAATGTGATGACATCCCTGTAACTCTGAACGGAACTTCCCATTTTCCAGAGCGGTGGACATATATTAACTTTTGGGTGGAGCTAAGCCAGAAGAAGCGACAACTCTTCTCAGCTTGTTCCAACTGCTCAGCTGCCTCCCTCCCCTCCCCACTGTCCAGGTTGACCACAACTCCACAACTACCAGCAGGAGTAGAGAGTCCTGGGCTACTCATTGCTTGGGGGAGGAAAGGCATGAAGGAGGACAGGAGGAGAGAAGAGTGGGATACATCTACAGGGCCTTTGATTTTCCTCTTACTGTTCTCGGTTCTACCCTCACCAAATCTGTTTTAGTCTTCCAGCGTCAAAGTCAAGTCCTATGATGAACCTAGTGCGGAGTAGTGCTATAATGACTACAAAACTCTGGAAGGTGAGAAGCTAAGCGATGCCATCCCAGGGCATGATTACCATTGCCTTGGAAAATTCCAGTATGCTTTTCCCTAGACTTGTGATTATTCACCTCTTTTTATAAACTTCAACAAGCTGAAGTATATTATACGCTTCCGGATCCAGCTGCTCCTTCTGGTTCTGGAGCGTTTCTAGCTGCCGCTGCAGGTTGCTGATGTAAGATTGGAAGAAAGCAGTGATATTCCTCCTCTCTTCCGGTCGGGCACTTTGCTGCTGCAGAAGTTCCCATTTGGCCATCAGAGCCTGGTTCTGCCGCTCAAGACATTGAACCTGAAAGGCAAAGCAGAAAAGCGTCTCAGCCACTGGAAAGCACTGGGGGAAATGCCGACATCAGCATTAGCCCCTCCGGCAAAACACATCCTAATTAAGATTTCTAATGCAGTAATATCTAGCGGTTTCATCAGATGGGACCAACTGCAGTAACACTGGTACCAACACACGAGACACCTCAGACTAAAGCGGGGGACACCTCTGTTTTCCCCAATCTGTTGCATAAGAAGGGTGTGATTTTACTGCTGCTTCTCAAAGCTGATACTGAAATCATTGCTGGCTTTTCATCTCTTAGATGCACTATATTTAGGGGGATGATTGGGGTGGAGGGAGACTTCAGCTGTTTCTCAAGTACCTTAGACACCCAAATACACGAGAAGAGTTAGCCCCCTCTCCGAACTGGGACGCTGAACAGGTTAGAGCCTGGGAGCTGACATCCAGAAGGTTTAAAAAAACAAAATAAAAAATAAAAAATAGGAGTCAAATGAGCTCCTATTTTTCAGGACTAAACGTGCTTAAAACTTCTGGGTGTAACCAACACCTCTTCTGTCGGGTAATTCAAGAAGCCCTTCAGTCTTCACGTGTAACAAATATCTCAAGCTTCCACCCTATGCAGAGATACCTGTCACCACCCAGGCAAAGACACATGTCAGGTCTGTGTGGGTGGAAATGTTTTTGTGTCTGTTTTGTTCCTGTGTCTGTGAGTAGAAATGAAAGAGAAGACAAGACTGCAGACAGAGGTGAAAGTATTGTGGTGTAAACCAAGAAAGAGGTAAAGAAGAAAGATGCGGGGGCCACTGGCCACCTGAAAGAGGCTAGGACCTCCAAGCAAAGAAGCAATTTGTTTTGTAATTCGGTAAAATGCAACATTTTGCTTTGCTTGAGAGAAAAAACAGAACACATCAAGGATGTACGAGTCCATCAACGCGTTTTTCCTGCTAGCATCAGCAATTCCCAGGCACCAGAATATTACTAGCCATGCAGAAACCCTTTTCCTCAAAGGAGAAGTGAGTTAATGTGTCAGTGACATCCCAGTAGTTTGCTATTGTCCTGCCATAAAAGACAACTCCGAGATACTTATCCCAGGGCTAAAAGTAAGTGATTCATGCAGCGGCGTTTACAGCAAGCTGTTAAGAACTTCACACCAGCACAAGGGAATCTAGCCAATGCTGTGATTTTTGGGGGGAGCAGATGCAATGTAAAGGTGTCCCCGTGACTCACAGAGGCAGAGCAGCATCCCTTATATTTCCCCCTTCCCAGATAACAAGTAAAAAAGAGAACAGGGACTCACCTTATCGATGAATGATGCAAATTTGTTGTTGAGAGCCTTAATCTGCTCTTTCTCATCTGACCGCACTCTCTGGAACTCGGGGTCAACTTGAACTTGTATTGGCTTCAGCAGGTTGGTATTGACATGGACCTCCTCGATGCCTCTGCTAACACCAGCCTGCCCAAAACCTTGTCCAGCCCCTTGTTCACCGAAGGCACTTCTACCAGGGCCTCCTCCAAGCACCTCCCTGCCTGAACTTCTTCCACACGTGCTACCAAGCCCTGCTTCACCACCTTGAAAAGCTCCCACAGAATACCCTCTACTACCAAAGCCCCTATCAAGAGGCCTCCTACCACCAAATCCCAGGCACCTCCCATACCCTCTTCCTTCTCCTCCGTAGCCTCCACCAATACAAACAGTCCTAAACCCACCAAGGTTGTGGAGACTCCTGCTGCCATAACCATACCCATAACCACCGTATCTTTCTTCTCCTCTGTCTTCACAGTGCCTTATGGTAGATAAACTTCTCCCACCACCCAGAGTGCCCCAGTGAGCAGAGAGAGAAGTGAAATTCCCATCCCCAAATCTGGAGAAATGATGGCTCATAGCGTCGCTTTCAGAGAGTTAAGAGAAGATGAGAGAGCAGGTGGGGAAGATTGTAAAACGGGAGGAGAAAGGAGAGTGAAGGATCCTCAGCTCCTCTGGTGGGGGTGACAGAAGTTCTCCTTTATACGTTCTGGAGGAGTTAGTCTCCATTCCGTGGTAATTAGCAGGTCTGTTAATGTTGTTACTGGGTTTGGTTCATCAGGCAGCAATTAATGGCTGCCTGAAGAGAGGTCAGAGTAAACACCACACACCAATGGAGGAATTGTGAAATGCCCCAAACCCTGCTTGACTCATGAGCTTTGCTCAGATGAGATCGCTTTATCTCTCATTAGCCTGCCCTCCATCATTAATTACAGTTCGCACAGTTATCCATGCACATCACCATGGTTTGTTCTCTCTCAAATTTCCCCACCTCTTTTGGCATTTCATGAGATGGAAGGCCTCGATATTGTCCTCATATTGACTTGGGGGTGGCTCACCTTGCTTCACCACGTCACCAGGAGTGCCTACTACAGAAACCAAAGACTACAGCTCCCTTGGCTTCCCATTCTCTCTTTTCTCTCTTTCCCAGTACGTCCACCCATGAGTAAGTATTGCTTCTGCAGGGAAAGGGGAGGTGTTGCGACCTGGCCTTCTTGCTAATGGCATAAAAAAATCTGCCTTTTGTTCATAAAGCTGAAATAGTGTCTAGAAAACAGAAAAAATGGAATCTCTCTGTATCAATTCTAGTTTTATATAAATGGCTAGAGTTTTGAATGGAAAAGAGAAAGATCTGAGATAAAACCATTCTTTTAACTACTGAAGATTAAGATGAGATCACCTTAGGGAACAGATGACCCATCACTTCCATAGACTAGGACTCTTGGCTGCTCCTGCTCTACCATGTGGGAGTAGTTAGACCATGAACTAAAACTGCCTGTTTGTGGGGCATTTTTTTAAAGGCCACACTACTGGATAGCTGAGATATCAAACACAGAGCTGGGCTGCAAGCTTTTCTACCCAGATTCTCCCACTGAGCATCTGCCTCTTCCATCCCTCTTTCCTCTCCTCATCTCTGTGCAAGGCTCCACCTGTCTAGTCTGAGCACACTCCGGTGCAAGACTCAGCGGCCACGGACTCGTTGAAAAGCATTTGGGAGCCAAGTCCTGCTGCTGATAGTGCCACTGAGAGTCTTCAGCCTTGACTAATAACTCAAGAAGACAACTGAGATCTGGTATGCTGTCTCCAAAAGCACTGGTGGAACAATTTCCACATGGCAAGCACCTCCCCTTTGTCCCCTACACAACATCAGGAGGAGCTGGGCTACACCTGTATGGGATGCTCTTCCTTCCAAAGGTGCTGGATAAAGCCACACTGTGAACTCTTCGGTTATATAGAGGTTATGTGGTCAGGGCTTTGTAATCCTTGCTCCGGCTCCATTTGGAAAGTGCCTTGTGAATCCCCTAAATGAAAGGTTTGTAGGTTGTTAATCAGCTGTAATTGGACCAGCTGAAATATCTTGAGGTGGACAAGATTTTGGACATTCAGTGACCAGATCAAGGGCTTTTCCCAGAAGTAGCCACAGTGTTTTCCAGACAACCAGATGAGCAGTCCTGCTTTTCCCTACCAAACTTGGTTTCTTCTAGCCTTACACCAGGAATGGCCAACTGGCAGCCCAGACCTTCCATTTGTGCTACTTTTTTGTAACTAAACTTTACTAGTTACCTCATTTTATTGAGAATTTCAACAAAATTTCCCACTGAATTCCCCCTTTTTATACACCTGTATAAAAATATGGCTGGAGTTGAGAATTCTGTGTCCTGCTGGAAAGAATAGTTGTGGCGAACAGAAAAAAAGTGTAATGACCGTGTTTTTAAAAGTGAGTGGGGGAAAACCTGGAAACAGACCCATTTCAATGCATCTGGGTAAGGTTTCCCAAAGCATTATGATATTATACAAAAATCTTTCCTATTCTGTTTTAGTTGGGCTCAGTAGTTTCTAGATGCTGGCACATCTCAAGAGAAACCAATGTGAATTATCCTTCTTTGCTCCCATACTTCAGTCAAGCTGAAAGATGCTTTCAGAACAGTATCTGCTCCCTGCAACATTCTGTGTAGGGCAAACTGTGTCTGAACAACGCTGAGACTGAAACTCCTGTGTCACCTTGGAGCCATTATTAGGCTTAGGTAAAGATTAGGAGGACAATATATGACTTCATGTCAGGAGGAGGTGAGACTCAGTGGACATGACCCATGATTTTCCTTGTGAAGTCTGAGCTAAAATGTCCCTTTTGCTTGCCTTAATTAACAGTTCCTCAGCAACATAACAGTACGAGGAGCGGCTGAAGTCACTGGGTTTGTCCAGCCGGGAGAAGAGGAGGCTGAGGGCAGACCTCATGGAGGTCTGCAGCTTCCTCACCAGGGGAGGAGGAGGAGGGTCGGGCGCGGATCTCTCCTCTCTGGTGACCAACGACAGGACCCGAGGGAATGGCAGGAGGATGTGCCAGGGCAGGGTTAGGTTGGGTATTAGGAGAAGGTTCTTCCCCCAGAGGGTGGTGGAGCACTGGAACAGGCTCCCCAGGGAGGCATCGCGGCGCCGAGGCTGACGATAGCCAAGAAGCGCTTGGACAAGGCCCTCAGAGCCACGGGGTGGGTTTGGGGTTGTCCTGTGCAGGGACAGGAGCTGGATCGATGGTCCTTGCCGGTCCCTTCCCACTCAGGGCATTCTGTGATTCTATGATTCTATGAACATGCACAAGAGTTTCTAAAGGGTTGCTGCTGTTCATCCCTCTGTTGAGTCTGTGAAAGGCTACTTTGGGTGCAGTTCATCTTCATCCCTCCTCTTTCCGTTTTGAGAGTGGCTTGTTGCAATGCAGGCTGCATCAGGCAATACTTCAGATCATCCACATGGATCTTGGAAGGAATTGTTATGACCTAGGGGAGGGAACACCCACAGACCAAACAAACCAGCTCTGTGTGGAACAACGGTTAGATGTCTATCCAAAATCATTGCCCTAAATACATACATCAACTCGCTGCATGAAGCGAACCAGGTGGCAATTCGTACAGAACCACTGCATTGATCTCTGAGGCAGCTGTGTCCTGCTTGAGAAGGCCTCCTGCAAACCCTGCATGAGAAGAGCAGCCATCCTACCCCACGTGCCACATAATCCAGAGCACGGCGTGTAGGCTGCTGTTGTGAGCGTCGCTGGCACCAGCTCAGCCTTGGCACAGACCAAGCCACACCTGAACCTGTTGAGCTGGCTCCAGAGACAGCGATGCATCCAGAGAGATGTTCACGCATCTTGCAGAGGAAGGGGGAGCTTCCTGTGATACCTTCCTCTTCCCTGCAATGAGTTGGTGTTGCTCTTGGATGCACCTGGGTAGCTTCTGCTCCAATCCTTTAAAAGAAACAGCAAAACAGTTCCCAACATGCATGGACCAAAAGGAGCACAGCTTCAACCAACATCCTTACCGCAGAGATGGGTTATCACAGGATCTACCAGGGAGTGGAAGTCTTCAAGGGCTATTCAATAGCTGCATGGTCAACCTGGCTTTTTGTTGTTGGGGAGTTTTAAGATAAATTTAAATTGCATCCCAAAGTTATTCCTATAAAATTGACTGCCTGGGCTTCTTGTATAGCTGTCAGAGCAAGCACAGAATGTCCACGTGTTATTCCTCCCATCCAGAACAGTCTGTGAAGCAGGTGATGACGTTCCTCCCATCTGGAGAAGCCTCTGAGACAGGTGACATGAGCGTGCCTTTCTGGATGGTCCCATTTCCCTCTATGGGCCATAAGGGAACCTGGAGAACTCGCTCAACTCCTGCCTTTCAGGTAGTGAAAGTAATGCAAGTTGAGCCATCCTCCATCAGACCCGTGTCACAGAGACTGCACCAAGGATTAACATTTTCAAACCATAAAAACAATTCACAGAATCATAGAATCATTTAGGTTGGAAAAGACCTCCAGGATCATCAAGTCCAACCGCCAACCCAACCCCCCCCGGCCTCCTAAACCATGTCCCCAAGGGTCACGGCTACACGTTTTTGAATGCCCCCAGGGATGGCGACTCCACCACCTCTCTGGGCAGCCTGTTCCAGTGCCTGAACACTCTGTCAGTGAAGACATTTTCCCTAATATCCAATCCAAACCTCCCCTGGTGCAGCTTGAGGCCATTTCCTCTCGTCCTATCACTGTGACTTGGGAGAAGAGACCGACCCCCACCTCACCACAACCTCCTTTCAGGGAGTTGCAGAGAGCGATAAGGTCTCCCCTCAGCCTCCTCTTCTCCAGACCAAACCCCCCCAGCTCCCTCAGCCGCTCCCCATCACACTTGTTCTCCAGACCCTTCCCCAGCTCCGTTGCCCTTCTCTGGACACGCTCCAGCACCTCCATGTCCTTCTTGTCCCGAGGGGCCCAAAACTGAACACAGCATTCGAGGGGCGGCCTCACCAGTGCCGAGTACAGGGGGACAATTCACAAACAGAACCAAGCTTAACTCTTCAAGCACAACTGGTACAGGAACCTGCCAGCCTCCACAACCCACATCCATCTCTGTCGACCTCCAGTAAACCCAAATAATAAATGGGAATAATAAATTCTAGTACTTAGGCTAATGCTCAAGGAAATACCATTACATTGAATCATAGAATCATAGAATGGTTTGAGATGGAAGGGACCTTTAGAGACCATCCAGTCCAACCCCCCTGCAGTGAGCAGGGACATCCCCAACTAGATCAGGTTGCTCAGAGACCCATCCAACCTGACCTGGAACGTCTCTAGGGATGGGGCCTCCACAACCTCTCTGGGCAACCCATTCCAGCACTTCACCACCCTCATTGTAAAAAATTTTTTCCTTATATCCAGCCTACATCCCCCCTCCTTTAGTTTAAAACCATCGCCCCTTATCCTGTCACAACAGGCCTTGCTAAAGAGACTGCCCCCATCCTTCCTATAGTCCCCCTTTAAGCCCTGAGAGGCCGCAATAAGGTCTCCCCGCAGCCTTCTCTTCTCCAGGCTGCACAACCCCAGCTCTCCCAGCCTGTCCTCGCAGCAGAGGTGCTCCAGCCCTCGGATCATTTCCGTGCCCTCCTCTGGTCCCGCTCCAACAGGTCCGTGTCTGTCCCATGCTGAGGACCCCAGAGCTGGACGCAGCACTGCAGGGGGGTCTCACCAGAGCGGAGCCGAGGGGCAGAATCCCCTCCCTCGCCCTGCTGCCCACGCTGCTGGGGATGCAGCCCAGGAGACGCTTGCCTTTCTGGGCTGCGAGCGTACGTCGCCGGCTCACGTTGGGCTTTTCACCCCCCAGCACCCCCAAGTCCTCCTCCGCAGGGCTGCTCTCCATCTCTCCATCCCCAGCCTGTGTTGATACCGGGGGTCGCCCCGATCCGGGTGCAGGACCTTGCGCTTGGGCTGTTGGACCTCATGAGGTTCTCCCAGGCCCACCTCTCCAGCTTGTCCAGGTATTCTTGCAGGACCATTTTAATCAGCTCAAAATAGAAAGCCTAAATGAGTAAAATCCTGCATATGTCTCAGAAGAAAGATCTAGCTGCTTTTCATCTCTGCTGAACATAAAGTAGTGATCTTTACAAGCTGCACTGGCAGAGCAGAGATAAATAAGTAGAACAATGTACTTATTGCTGTTAAATAACTACTGCACACCTGTATGGTGGACACACAGCAGTGTAGAACAGTAGTACATTAATAAATACAGTACTTGGATTTAATAGCTCTCCAGGTAAAGTAGATAGACACACATGCATATGATTGAAGTAGTAGATCACTAGTTGCCTAAATACCTGCATAAGTAGGGCCCTAAGTCACTTAGAAAATGGGACTGAGATCACACAGACACTAATAAAAATGCCCTTCATCCCACAGACTTTCATTTTCTCCCACCCTCCATTGCAGGGACTAACAATAACTTTTTTCTGTGGCCAGTGAAGGCAATAAGAGATTCTGAGGGGAGGACAAAAGGAAAAGTGTCAAAAACCTTGTAATGGCAGGAAAAAAGTGAAACACTGGTATTCTACCAAAGGCTTATGCTACTTTCATTCTGAGGTTCCCCAGCTTGGAGAGCACCTTGTCTGCAAGAATATATTGTACTAATCACACGGACACCTCAAGGGGGGAGAGGGAATGTGATCCCATGTGTGTGATCTGTGGGACATAGGGATCAGACAGCATTTCCCGCACCCAGGCCTACGTCTAGGTGAGACTGGAAGTTGCTCTTAGACCACAGAAAAAGCGCCCGATATCAGGGCATGTTCAGAATTACATGAGTTGTCAACCCTTCAGAGTAAAACAGTGAAGCTTCCTGGCGAGGAAACTATAATTAGAGGCCTGGGAAGCCCATAAGGTGGGGGCTTTGTGCTGCATGGACTGATACGAGTGGGTACTGAGTTCAGCTGGGTGGAATGTTTTTTGGGGGGAAATATCCTTTTGTCTTTGGTAAACAGAAGCATTTTGTGGAAATGCTTTGGTCAAATTGCACAGAACAAAGGTGGAGGCTAGGATTGAAGGTGAGGGTGCAGCGCTGCCCCTCCAACCGACGTGAGCTCAATGGATAGATACGGATGAACGTGGCACAGTACCTGTCCTTGCCTTCTCCATCAGGAGCTGCTCCATAATACGGATGTAAGGAAGCAACTGGTGGACCACAGGGTTTCAGATGGTAAGAAGCAACAGCGCATCTCTGCTCGCATGTAAGTGATTTCTCTTTGAGTGGAGGAAGGACAGCAAGTAGAGTAAGGTGGAGACCAAGAGGTCAGGGGCAGCACAGACCAACCTGTAAGAGGCCGGAGCCAAGTGCTCAGTTCATAAGTACAATGTCAGCAAGGCAAGCTGAGGAGACACGGCGTGGGAAGTGGTGCAAATTCTGCTAGGAGCAAGGAGAGCTGTCCCTGGAGCTACAAACCTCTCTCCTTGACTGTGCAGGGAGCCTGCGTGATGGCTTTAGATTAGACCTTTGACTTTGAGAAAGCCAGAGTTAGGCAGGATGAATTCCACCCGGTGTGGGGTAGGTCCCCTACTTCTAGGGTAGGTCACTTCCCATCTCTGTCTTGCCTGCTTGAGACACTTTGAATGGGGAGAGAGAGGTGGGCTGCGTCAAGGCTTGCTTTTAGTCTCAGGTCTGGACCAGCAAGTATTCTTCTAACACAAACCCAAATATTACTCTACGTTGCAATCCCGTTAACAAATTACTAATGGTTATTTTAAGAAATGGCCAATTATTCTGGGTTAACAGGAAGGTAAACAAGTCAATAACTTACTTGTAACCACCTATAATATTAAATTATCTATTCAGAAAATACTAATCATAATTATGATATCTCTTAATCTCTTATTTCCCCTACAAGAATGTGAATGCATCCATTTAATATAATGTGTGAAAGCAGTGAAGTAATTTTTCTATTACTGTTATTATTAACAACTGCAGTGAGTGCCTGAAGTAGAAGCTTATTCCTTTTTTCACTTTCTTGGCTAACCTAATGCAAAATCTTATGCGCTCTGATCGCTGAGATTTCATAAAGGCTGAGCAAGTCCTGGTTCCTCCATGCACAGCAAACCTGCAGCTGATGCCCTCGAGCTGGGGTGTGTGGTGCTGGAGCAAGGCAGAGATGAAATCTCCAAAGGATTTCAGGAGGAGGAGAGGTACAGCCTGCAGAGAGAAAGAAAGAAAAAAAAAGAAAGAAAAATGAGGATGAAGAGGAAACTGGGTTGAACTCTGGGTTAAATGCACCAGGTGTCATGAGAAAACCTGACTTTTTGATATGTGCAGCTGCTTCCCAGCAGAACAATCGTCAATGTATGTGGCATCTGTGATATAAATAGGGGAAAAATATTGGAGCAGCTTCTTGACCAAGAACTACAGTGGGAATAAGTAAAGGGAGATGCTGGAATTTCAGTAACTGACACCAACAATCAGTGCTCACAGGAACGACCTCTCAAGGGTTTGGGACCTTGGGGACTGCTTTGCTCGGTCAGAGAGCAGAGGTAGAGAACAGGCTAAGAGGGGTACAGCAAGCATCAAAAGACACTGTTTATGATGGACAACAATTTTAATAACATCCCTTCCCACAGGAAGTTGGAACAATTGGAAATAATTCTGGCAGATGTTCAGAATCCAGTAAACAATGTGATTACCAGCCCACAAAAGAAGTGGGTCCCAGTGCTGTCTGCTCTGGGCAGAGTGTCATTACACCTGGGAAGTTCACCACACCCAGTCACACTTACATATCACCTGGGCTGGCCTCCCAAGTGACTTAGAGCTGATAATTAGTCCAATCAAGGTCAGACTATGTGATCAATTGAGTAAATCACTCTTTTGAGTTATTGGCACCTCAATTGCTGTCATTAGCTCTGCAGCAGCAATAACAGCATCCACAGGACAACAAAACAGGTGGAGAAAAGGTACAGCAACACAAAAAGCACCAGAACTTTGTTTATTCTCAGACTAGGTCTCCTGCCCAGCAAGGGAAAAGTCTGAAGAAAAGCCACCTAGTGTAGGCATCATGTGATGCCCAACTCTGGAGGTAAGTATTTTGGCTAATCTAGGCATTTAGGCTCTTTGCAAAGCTCACAAAGAGAGACCGCCACCTCTGGAAGGAGATTCCCTCTCTGGAGAACCCATCCTTGAAGGTTCTTTCCCCACATAATAGCAAAGTTAGTCAAAGTTTCTTTTAGCACGGCCTTACGGATAATGCCAGCAGTGTTTTAAAGGATGGCGTTTCTTAGCCGAGAGGACTCTTCCATCAGAGAGTTTCTGCCAGGCATATTGTGCATGTCCACAGTTTCAGACGAGCCACATTCTACCAGTCTCTCCTGGGTCTGCAATGGTCTGACT
Organism: Morus bassanus; assembly: GCA_031468815.1. NCBI lineage: Eukaryota > Metazoa > Chordata > Aves > Suliformes > Sulidae > Morus > Morus bassanus. Next base: position 1,187,325 of record CM062594.1, read on the forward strand.
GGTGTGAGATGTGACGAGGACCGGCAACTGAGTTTGACACAAAGGTATAAGACCCCCCAGCATTCGTCCTCTCAAGAGAGCTGTGGCATCATGAGACACCTTACTTTCAGGAGCACTTTAGACCATCAGAAATGGTACTACCCTGGGAAGATTCATCCCATCATGCTAACTTTGTCCTAGTCCCATGCCCACACTTTTTTAACCAGACACCAAGGCCATACAGTGTCCAAAACTCAGGACCTGGTGCTCCCCCAGCAAACCAAAGAGTTCCTATCTCATGGCATCTCCCAGTTAGAAGCTCCAGTTCACAGCAGCAACTGCAGAACCTTATTTGCTGGCCAAGTCCTTAGTTCAGCTTTTTCTAAAGAAGTTGAGACTGGCGGCCTCACTGCATGCCAGAACAGTGTCTGATCGCTTTTGGAGCACAGCCACAGAGCACCTTTGGGTCCGGGCCAGCAGGTTTTGCATGGTAGGTTGGGCACGGCTTGCTGACATGCACCTTTGAGCTGGTGGTGCAATGGGCCCGGGGAGGGCAGCATGCCATCGCCTCCCACCAGCGCTCCTCGGGACCATGTGCGTTTTGTTCCTGCTTGTGCACACCACTAGCCAGGGGTTGGTGGTTCAGGCTACCGCGTCCCTCTGATCTGGAAAAGCTCTCTGGGTAGGATAGCATTTGGCTGCCTGTCTCATGGCCCGGGGGAACTGCTAACATGCTGGCTATAAATCTCAGGGAAGAGTTGGGATGGACATGGTTTGCTCAGAGGGCTGCACTGCAGCAGTATTTATCATGCGAGTGTGCGACATGGGAGTTGCTATTACTGCACACAACCTAAGCCTGTAGGATTTAGGGCAAGATTCATAGGCCAACATTTAGTATGGTTTGTCTTAGGTGGGAGAGTATCATAAAGGATATATAGGGTATAAAGGCTGGTTTGATCACTCAAAACCTCCAGATATTGCAGCTCATATTGTGGTACGGGGATAGTGCATTTTGCATGATGACCATGGGCAGTCCTGGCACTTCAGGAGGAACCCATGAAGAGCTGCCACTCAAAGCTGTCCTTTAGCAAAGGAAATCCTCCCAGGTCCATGTTCAACAACTAGTTTGAGGAAGAACAAAAGTCTGCTGAGCACTCAGCTCTGTCAGGGGATGTGCTGCAACTCTTGTCCATGTTAGCAGGAAGTCACCAGCGTTGCTACATGGCCCAAGAGGGCTGGAAGTGAAGTATTAGCATCTCAGGAATTATCTCATCCATCAGCCATTTCCACCCTGGCCTGCAGCTGCACTTCACTCACCAAGGCAGAAGAATTCCAGTCCGCAGGAACAGAGGCAGATTTGCACACCGGAACAACTGGCAAAGGCATGCCACCGCTGCGAAGAGCCAAGCGAGTTGCAGACTGCTACAAGTAACCCTATGACTCAAAAGGTCACCGTCTTCCCCAAATCACGCTGCTTTCAATTCTTCCCGTGCCCGAAGCGGTTAACAATATACAGAAGTTTTAGAAACAGTTATTTATTGTCACTGGGAACCTCAGTCGGGGCCATCAATCATCTGTGCTAGGTGCTGTACAAACAAAACCATTCACACATTGTCACCAAAACCCCTTTGGAGCCACAGGCATGCTGGCTTTGTACCTTGCAGGGAGATAGACTGCTAATGCTTTGCAGTAAAGAGTAATTTAGGTCTATCTTTTATGCATTTAAAACACTTTCTGAGCCCTCTAGTGGTGCTTGGCACAGTCTGTGCTTTACAAATCATCCAGAGCAGCAGTCTGCTGCACGCCTTGGTGTAAAAACAACCACTGAGCCCTCAGCAAGGCCAAAGGATGCCCAGAGCCTGACGTATCCCATTGCATTCACCAATGGCTGGTGCGAGTAACCTCAGCCATCGCAGCCTGTAACATCCAAGCACGAGATAAACTCCCCTGTCCAAGGACCAATTTGCCTACCTAATATTCCAGAAAAGGGATGTATCTACCTACCCCTGAATGCCATATCCCACCAGAAGTCTTTACAAGTGTAACAGTGAAAAAAATTACAACTCCTACCCCGTCAACAAAGGAGGCAACATTTCCACCGAGGATCTTGAATCACTCCTTCTCCAGCATTTGCACCTTCTGGACCTGGTCAACAGCGAGACTGCGAGGTGCCGGGAAGTCTTGGTTCAGGGTGATTCCTTGGATGCCAGCAGATGTGAAGGAGGGGAACTAGCATATCTTTTTTCCAACAAACCACCTATTTGCACCAAACAGATTTGCCACGCCACCTTAGGAGCACTCAGCACCAAAGTGCCCTCCCAGCTGAGAACTTCCTACCTGTAGGAAACACTTCTATTCCCACCATTTCTAGAGAGAATTCTACTGCAAAGCCTCAGAAGCCATTTCCTTGCCAGCCCAAAAGGTTTCAAGCAGGCTGTGCTGCTGGCAGGCATGACAATACCAGAGCTTGTTCAGCTGCTTTACTTCAAATGGACAAAGCTGTGGCACAAGAAGAGACCTTCTAACAGAGGACCAGTGTGTTTCCTCTTTTTATGTCTGCAAGGAACTGGGCTTGGTTGGAGAGGTGAAAAGAAAGCGATGCAAGCCAGCTGAAGGGCTTGGTTCCCTGGCTGCCAGCCCAGCCTTTACTCCAGCAGATTTCAAATATATGTGGAGGCACAAAAAAAAAATTATAGAATTTATTCTAAGGACTTCAGAGAGTGGTTTTGTGGGGGAGGAGGAAGGGAGGGTGGTCTGAGGACCTCCAGGACCAGCATGAAGTGGCTGTCCAAGTCTGAGACAAGGACCGGTTGCTGTTTCAGTTGATTCTGGCCCCATATCAAACCCTGTAAAGATCAGGCAAAGCAGAGGACCTGCAGCTCAGACAGATCTGCCACAAACACAGTTATTGGCAAATGCAACACACCACTTGTCCTTTCATCTTTCATCAGGCTGTCACTTGTGAGCGATGACTGCACTAAGAATGGGGCCGGTCCTTCCTCTAGGTCGTGGTTTTCTACACAACCTGAAATCCCCATCTGAAGCTGACCGATAATTTATGGGAAAGTCAATTTGTCATCAACCTGGAGGACAAGAGCAGGTTCAGGTGTGTGTGATAACGGGGCAGTGTCCCTTGCACAGGCTGCAAGCCCTCTAGTGGCATTTTGTGGCCTTGCCTACCCTATCTTCATCAGGTCGGCCCAGCAAGCCCTGGTCCCCAGGCTACAGGAGATGTAGAGTTGCTTCAACCCAGACTTCTAGTTAAGAGTGGATGTTGCCATGCCGTGCCATGCCATGTCATGCTATGTCATGCCATGCCATGCCATGCTATGTCGTGCTTTGCCATGCTATGCCGTGCCATGCCATGGCATGCAGACTTTCATCTAGGCCTGATGGGCACCAGCAACAGAGCTGGTCAAAAAATGTGGATTGTGGGGTCGTGAACGTAAACTTAAAGGAATATCACCCCACTCTTAGGGCAGAGCTTGTGAGATGAAGGGCAGAGAAGCACCAACATCCAAGCCAGAGTGGGCGTGAGGAAGAAGAGGAGGAAGGTTTGCTGTCAGCACAAGACACAGACAGTGTGGTTGCCATAAGTTCTGCAAGTCCTGCTCTACCTGTCCCAGCTTTAGCTGAGAGAGCACTGGATGAAATTGGGCCAGGAGAGAGCTGGAGGTACACCACATCCACTGGCAGCGTTCATCCAGGTCACCTGGCTATGTAGGAGCAGATATTTTGTTCAGAGACATGTAACACAGGAGCAGCGTGTGATTTGCTTGCAGTTCATCAAGCACTCTCGCAGAGGAACAGGGCTGACATCAAACAGAAATGGCGGGGATGAAAGGCGCTTGACTGCTGGCACAATCTCTACAATCAAAGTTGAGGTGAATATTAACTTAGATGAAGGGCCCAAATTCTCCTGCAAAGCCCTAGAGGATGCTCTAGGACATGGACTTCTTTGGAACCCAGTAAGCCAGTCAGCAAGATTCACCCTGCTGACACAAGACATCCCTAGAGACTGACGACAGAACCAGTTTCACTCATGATGAATCCAAGGCAAGAGCAGCCAGGATCTGAAGGAGGTGTTTTAGCATCTAAAAGAAAAGAATAGGAGCACAGCTTGAAAAAACGAACAGAAGAGCTCCACTTTGCTCCTTAGCTAAATCTCTTTGGTAGCTACATGGCTTTAGGTATGTTTGTCGATGTGTTTGCTTACAGAAGCTTTAGCTCTTTGGCCGTTGGGGTTTAAAACTCCTTCCAAGCCTAGACACTTCGTGGTCGTTGCTGCTTTCATGATACGCTGTTCTCAGTCTCTCTTGAGAAAGTCAGCGGGTTTTCTGGTGAGTATTTGAGCTAGTTTTGAACTTAGGCAGGTTGAGTTGGAGGCGGGTGAGCTGGGGGTGTTGCTGTTGCTCTTTGAAGTGTAGATAAGCAACCAAAGGACGCTGATTTCCACATTTAACCTCCTATAACCTCTGCAGCTCAGCTCCATTGCCCTGAACATCTCATCGTTCAGGATCATGAAGGACTCCAGCTGCTCAGGAGATATGTGCCAAGTAAATACAGTATCAAGGAGGCAGAGGCAAATTACCTCAGCAGACAATGTTCCCATCTTTCAACAAAGCAGTGCCACCTGTAAAAGCAAATGTTTCCTGCTTACCAGCTGTTCACTGTCACATCCAACATGACTACAAAGTGGGTGAGTCTCCTCTGTATTTGCACAGTGATCAACACAAGGGAAGCAATCTTGGTAGCTTCTGAGGCCCTCCCATAATATACATGATTAGTAACAATTAAAAATTCATTACAGCTCTAATTAGAGCCAATATAATGCCACCTGGAATCATTCTCCAATAAGTTCATAAAATACTGCACCTATTGTATTTCTTTCCATGTTCTAATGCAAAGAATATTGCACCACTCATGCCCTGAACCAGGTTATATGATAGACATCTACCTGCTCTCCTCTTCTTCCAGCAGCTTCCTGCACATGGCAATCTCAATGTCCAGGGCTATCTTCACACTCAACAAGTCCTGATACTCCTTCAGTGCATGGCCAAGCTCCTCTTTGGCTCCACTGAGGGCTCTGCAGAGTTCATCCAGTTTGCTTCTGGCTTTGTTGAGGGTGAGATCTCCTTTCTGTTCCACCTCCCAACGCTTGGTGGAAGGAAGAGAGCTCTGAGTCCCACCAGCCCGGACCTAACTGTCCTCTGAGACACCAGTGGCCTTGCACTAAACCAGCTGGTGACTGGAGAGGCCAGCAATCCCAGACAGTATCTCACAACCCCACGTTACTCGGACTGAGTGATGGAGACTCAGTGGTAAACGCTAGGAGTGAGGCATTTGCCATGTCACTTTGAACTCCAATCTTTGCAAGCCAAAAATGATCTGAAAATGCAGGCAGGTTCTGGTGAGCACCTAAGCAGAGCCCACAGGAGACTCCTGGGGGCAGATTCTGTGTTAGCACAGACACCCCATGTCCTTCTCTGTAGAAAACCAGAACTTACAAACAAAGAAATAAATAAATTATTCTGTATTTTTTATCCTCTATGTCCAAAGCAGCAACAGCTCTATCAAAAAGTATTGAAGAGTTATCATTGCTTGATCACACTGAGGCTCTTTCACAAGTAAATTCACTCATTTGAAGCAAAACAGGCCCCGTTGCTGCAAATCTGGATCTACTTTTCCACTAGAGCTCGCAGCTAGCACAGTGCCCCACGGAGCAAATGAAGGGGAGCCCAGTCACTGGGCTGTTACAATCTTTCATTCAGGCGTGATGTACTTGAGCAATTAACATTACTCCCTTTTTCATGAGCACAGCAGATGGGAAAGATAAACTCCAGCACCTCCGCGTTATAGCCTGGCCCCTCTCCAGGATGAACTCAGGGAACTTATAAAAAGCCTGTGGTTTTCTGCAGGTTAAAGCCTGCATCTTTGGCTTCCTGGGTTTCAACACACCGGAGATCTTTACCCTCTCTTCCATCCTCCCAAGGAAGTCCCCAGGAATGCTTTGCACCATCTTGGTCTGTACCTTTCCTTGGAATCTTCACTGGGATGAGGAAGTAGGAGATGACTTCTTGGTCTCTCCCATCCAAACCTATAAATTTGAAAATCAGAAATGTCGTTGTTCATTCAAAAAAGAGAATAAGTCATATTATAGCCTGTTATCAACATCAGATTAAGAAGTTAGGCATGTCAACTGAAAGAATATTTGGGGGAAAATAAGAAATGTGGCGTGAAAGTAACACTAGTTCAAATAAGAACTGTCATTTCTTCCTCATTTGTTTTCTTCATTTAGATGGCAAGGACTCTGCAATACAGATCTCCTCCATGTCTGTACTTTTATCTGACAAACACCGAGGCTGCAGCAGGATGATGTGCACACTACAGTACAGTCGGGGTTGATTCACCTACTGGTCCAGCTCTTGCTCCTCCCAACACTGGAGAAGAATCCAGCCAAGAATTAATCAAATTAATTTGGTTGCAATAGAGAGGGCTAATGACTAACCTGGCTCGGCAATCTGGAGTTATAATAGCAGGTTCGAGGCTGTGTCTCATACTTTCACGCTGCTTTTTTTCATGAGTAATTTGTGTCCGCACAGCATCTTCAGGCCTTCCCACCGCTCACGTATGAGGTGCCGGTGCCCATGTAAGAGCCCGCTCGTCAGGTAGATGGTGCTGCTTGCCCTTGTGCCAGCCAAGGGTGGAGGACAACCACATTCATCGGTGTATTAGACGCCCACTGCAGACCTGTTGCTGGTGTCCTCCCCCATCGAGGCCTCCAGGGCGCCTGGGTGGGAGCTCCAGGCACCATCAGGACTGAGCCACTGTGTGGTGGTGATGAGTTGGCCACGTGTCATCTTGGGATGACAGCTGTGCTGAGGACAGCTCTGCCAGAAGGACAGGATGCCATCCAGAGGGACCTGGACAAGCTGGAGAGGTGGGCCTGGGAGAACCTCATGAGGTCCAACAGCCCAAGCGCAAGGTCCTGCACCCGGATCGGGGCGACCCCCGGTATCAACACAGGCTGGGGATGGAGAGATGGAGAGCAGCCCTGCGGAGGAGGACTTGGGGATGCTGGGGGTGAAAAGCCCAACGTGAGCCGGCGACGTACGCTCGCAGCCCAGAAAGGCAAGCGTCTCCTGGGCTGCATCCCCAGCAGCGTGGGCAGCAGGGCGAGGGAGGGGATTCTGCCCCTCGGCTCCGCTCTGGTGAGATCCCCCTGCAGTGCTGCGTCCAGCTCTGGGGTCCTCAGCACGGGACAGACACGGACCTGTTGGAGCGGGTCCAGAGGAGGGCACGGAAATGATCCGAGGGCTGGAGCACCTCTGCTGCGAGGACAGGCTGGGAGAGCTGGGGTTGTGCAGCCTGGAGAAGAGAAGGCTGCGGGGAGACCTTATTGCGGCCTCTCAGGGCTTAAAGGGGGACTATAGGAAGGATGGGAACAGTCTCTTTAGCAAGGCCTGTTGTGACAGGATAAGGGGCGATGGTTTTAAACTAAAGGAGGGGGGATGTAGGCTGGATATAAGGAAAAAATTTTTTACAATGAGGGTGGTGAAGCGCTGGAATGGGTTGCCCAGAGAGGTTGTGGAGGCCCCATCCCTAGAGACGTTCCAGGTCAGGTTGGACGGGGCTCTGAGCGACCTGATCTAGTTGGGGATGTCCCTGCTCACTGCAGGGGGGTTGGACTAGATGATCCTAAAAGTCCCTTCCGACCCAAAGCATTCTACGATTCTATGATTCTATGACTGGCGCTAACTGCCACAGCCCAATGGCCATGTTCAAGCTACCACAGCCCAATGGCAGTGGTCAAACCACCCCTGTCCAACTGCCACATCCCAACTGCCTTGTTCAAACTGCCACAGCCCAACAGCCCTGTCCAAACCACCCCATGCTAAAGGCTGCGTTCAGTCTGCCAAGGCCAACTGCTACATCCCAATGGCCGTGTTCAAACCGCCCAGTCCAAATGCCACAACTGTCCTGTTCAGACCACCATGTTCAAACCATCACATCCAGGTCACCACAGAGAAACTGCCACCATTCATTGCCGCTTCCAAGCCACAATGTCCCTGCTGGTGGCTCTGCCTGCCTCGCTCGAGATCCCGCTACGCCTGGGATGAGTGCAGTCCTCCCATCTCATGGCCACCAGGTTGACATCGCGTGTTCCCTTCCTGTGCCACACCTCTCACAGCCATGGCTCTCCTACCCCACAGAGAGATGGGGAGCAAGATGGCACCTCCTAAGAGGAAAGAGAAGGGCCATCTTCCTCCTCCTCACCTCAGCTGGGCAGTTCATGACGCCCAGTGATTTGCACCGTAGGACAGAACCTGTAGGCGTTGCCGTTCCTTACAGCGAACAACAAAGCGTGTTTTCCCTCCCCTGGGGACTGTTAAGTAACAAGACGACACAAAGATATCTTTTCATCTGTCTGCAGTTTATTGGCAACGAAGGAACTTGGAGGAAAGGGGTGCTGGTAGAAAGCAACCATGCAGTAGGGTTCACGCAACAGAAGGTTTGCAATAAGGCCATACATATGTCAGGTGTGAAGGAGAAGAGGAAAAGAAATCTACAAAATATTAAAGCTGCCAAATTACTCCACCAAGAGAAGGTGGACATCTCCAGAGACCTGTTTCTCCCTCCTAAATCTGACTATGAGACATTATCACGTTTCTTCTGCTTACGTGAATTACTGATATAGCTGAAACAAGCATGTGGGTAACATGCAGGACACGCGGAAGTCGCAAGGGAAACACGGCCATTGAAAAAGAAACCTTAAAAAGTGAAAGGAAAGAGCAGTTTTATACACGCTCCTCCTCAGCCAGCGCAGCAGCCGGGGGTGGCAGCAAGAAGCGCAGCAGAAGATGCTCAGAGGAGCTCTGCAGTCCCTGGTACCCACAAGGGAGATCTTTCATCCTTGGAGACTGGTGGAGCTCAGAGAGGAGCCAGGCTCTGCCAACAGGATGGTGTTTCGCTGCAAATCTCCCCTTGGGCAGGATGATTTAAGGAGGTTGTGAGCTCTAAGGGAAACAGTTCATTTCTTTGCTGGATACCGGTTCAGGGTGGAAGGGGGCCGTGCTGCTGGCTGAAGAAAGGAGAAGATGCTTCTTTCCTTGGGGGGACTGAGGTCAGGGCTCAGTATTTTACACCTGAAGATTTGACCGTTGTGGTTGTGACACATCTCCGCACAGAGGAGGATCCACCCCCTGAGATGAAGTTGCCACCTCCAGAGCTGCACATTCTTCCACTTCCAGAAGAGAAGCCACCGCTGAGTATTCCTCCTCCCACGCCACAACTGCCTCCAATGATGCTTCCTCCTCCGACCGCACATACTCCTCCTCCCAGGCCACTGCTGGCTCCAAAGCCACCAGCTCTACCTCCAGCAATGGTGGTTCTGCCTACCACAGCTGCAAGAGAAGGACAGGATCACTGTACATCAAGTGATAACCTGGGAATCCTCACGAAACCCAAGGTAAAAGCCATTCTGCACAGAAGGAGATGTACAGATACTTACAGACATTTACGTTGGACGGGTTATCTCCACAGAGCCTGTGTACGGAAAGGAACACAAGTTGTAAATCTAATATAATAGAAAGCAATTAAGCTCCATGCAATTTCCCGAGTACTCCTTTTATTTCCTGTTTCATATAACATAAATCAAAACCACTGAGAAAACTTCCCTGTGGGGACCTGATTTCTATTTTGGGCTTAAAAACTTAGGAAAAAATGAGAGTAAATCAGATTTCAACATTAAATGGGTTGTGAGAGACGATTAAACCTCAGCCTATCCCAAGGAGAGACAGTAGGTTGGTCAGACCAACCTAAGAGCAGGTCTCACCTGTTCTCCTCTCCCTCCAGCAGCTTCCTGTACATGGCAATCTCAACGTCCAGGGCAATCTTGATGTTCAGCAGCTCCTGGTACTCCTTCAACAAGCGAGCCAGCTCCTCCTTGTCTTTGCTCAGGGCACACTCAAGCTCTTCCAGTTTCCGCCTGGCATCCTTGAGAGCCATCTCGCCCCGCTCCTCAGCCTCAGCAATAGCTGCCTGCAGCTGCTGGTTCTGAGAAAAGAAAAGCAGTTTCTCAGTTCCCTTCTGCACACCCTCCACTGGAGCAGTCCTCAAGGCACAAACTGGATGGAAATCAGGCAGGAACCGTTGATCTCCGCCAAAGGACCCGAGTTTCAAGGACTACCTTGCCCTCACACTGTCCTCAGCACACCACCCAGCTCAGTCGTGACCCAGCCTGATGCCATCACGCAACGAGAGGCTGAGGAAGCCCTACCTGCTTCTTCACGTTCTCAATCTCAGCCCGCAGCCTCTGGACGTTCCTGGTCAGCTCTTGGATCTCAATCTTGGTGTTGCGGAGGCTGTCCCCGTGCCTTCCAGCAGTGTTCTGCAGCTCTTCATACTGACGGCATGGAGACAGAGGAACCCATCAGTGAGACGACCTACCCTTGCTCTGTGGCAGCAATTCCCTTGCTCTGTGGCAGCAGCAGAGACTGTCCCAGGTGCCTTGACTGCTTCCCAACTCACCCGGCTCTGGTACCAAGCCTCAGCTTCAGCGCGGCTGTTCTGAGCGATCTGCTCGTATTGACGCCTGACCTCCTCGATGATGCTGTCCAGATCCAGGTGGCGGTTGTTGTCCATGGACACCACCACGGACAGGTCCCGGCTGATTGTCTGCATCTGAGCCAGTTCCTACAACCAAGACAGGCAGCCCAGGTGACTCTCCAGCCCAAATCCGCATGGACACCCAGTCCAACCTCAGTGCCTTTGGCCACCACGCTCCCCACTGCAACTCCAGCCAGCCCTGGGGAAGGGAGAGCTCTTACCTCCTCGTAGATGCACCGCAGGAAGTTGATTTCGTCAGTCAGAGCTCCCACCTTGGCTTCCAGCTCTACTTTAGTCATGTAGGCACAGTCCACATCCTACAGGAAAGATCACACCGATAGACAACGGCTTCCTCCCATCCCAGAAGAGCTGCTGGCAGCCGATGCCTCCTGTTGGAAGCTGCCCGGCTTGGTGCTGCCTCCTTCCAGTGTCTTTGCAGCCTGTCCCCCCACACCCCGTCTCTCCCGGTGCCTCTGTGTCTCACCTTCTTGAGCACCACAAACTCGTTCTCAGCAGCGGTGCGCCTGTTGATTTCTTCTTCGTACCTGTGGAAGGGGACAAGACAGGATGAGTCTCTTGGACGGCTCATCAGTCAACCAGTGGAACCCCCCTTCCCTCCATGGCACCCTCGGTCCCTTTTCTGCAGAGGGAAGACAGTGGAAATCTCCAGGCTGTCTTAGTTCTCCTGCCTTGGTGCTCACTTCTTCCTTAGTCTGTCACTGCACTTACTTGGTCTTGTACTCCTCCACGTATTGCCGCATGTTCTGCAGCTCTGTCTCCAGCTGCCCCCTCTGTCCCAGGAGAGACTCTAGCCTCCTCCTCAGGTTCTGGATGTAATTTTCAAAGATGACATCGAGGTTCTTCCTTGGCCCCGAAGGCCCTTGCTGGTGGAGGAGCTCCCACTTGGTGGAGAGGACCTTGTTCTGTTGCTCCAGGAAGCGGACCTGAAAGCCCACAAAGGGGTGTGTGAGATATTCGCTTGGGGAGACATCACACTACTCAAACCACCTGCTTGTTTGGGAGGCCAAGGGAATCATTTTCCAAATCCCCAACAGGACTGTGGCTAGTAGAAAGCCAGTTTTCCAGGAGTAAGATTCCTCTCTTCTTTCTTTTCTTTTTTCAATTTTCTTTAAATTTCTCCTCTCTTCTCCTCCTACATTTCTGATATTTTTTAATTATCAGTTGGAATGATTACATTCCAGATTTACAGATTATTGTCACTTCCAGTTACAAATTTTGACCCACATTAACTTGCAGAAGCATCAGTTCATTTTTTACCTTCCAGTGAATGGAATCCCTTGTGTCTCAATATCAGAGAGAATTCCTCTTATCAAATACAAAAAGTGTTCAATATGTGTCATATGTTTAAAAAACTATGAAGCACATTTATAACCAATGTTCTCCCAATGCAGAAAGTCTAAAGAATACTCATCTGTACTTGAACTAAAATAAGGAACAGCCAGGAATTAACTTATAGTTCATTCCTACATTCTAAGTTCCTCGAGAAGAAACCATCCTTGAAAAAGGACAGACTTAAAGAACCGCTTAGGATAATGAGTATGTTATGATTACTTTGGCATGACTGCACAGAGAACACTAGAGAGAAAAGCTAAGGAAGAATTTGGATCAACCAAACCTAGAGACAGTCCTCTGGTTTCTCTGCAGATTTAAAATTTTTCCGTTTCCTTAGGAGGACTCAATGAAAACCCTACCAGCCTTCCAGACCTGCCAACACTGAGCTGAGAAGGTCAACATTTCCCTCTCCACAGCACAGGAAAGTTCCTCAGGGGCCCCATTCCCAAGGAAATACAGTTCCAGCCTCTCACCTTATCAATGAAGGAGGCAAACTGATTGTTAAGAGTCTTGATCTGTTCCTTCTCCTGGCACTTCACTTGTTGGATCTGCGGATCAATGTCAACATGGACTGGCCGCAGGAGGGTTGGGTCAACCTGCACCGGCTGGATGCCTCCAGGGAACCCAGGACCACCTCTCACAGGACCACCAAAGCTGCCTATTCCTCCACCAATGACACCTCCTCCAATGCTGCCAAATCCTCCTCCATAGCCTCCACCAAAGCCACCAATTCTACATCCATATCCACCGCCATAAGAGCCACCCATGGAAATTCTTCCGCTGCCACCCAGGTTATGGAGGCTCCTGCTGCTAAAACCTCCACAACGTCCGCTGCCTCCAATTCCCCTGGATGTGGAGAACGAGCTATAGCTGATCCTGCTTCTGCCCCCACTTCCTCCAAAGCCACCACCGATGGCAGAGCAAGAGCTGTATCCCCTTTTGCTTCCGCCTCCGAAGCTTCTACAGATTGACTGCCGAGACATGGTTGTTTCTTCCAAGCAGAGGTGAGGAGAGCAGAAAGACCAACGGAGCTGTGCTGCTGAGGGATGAATGCAGAGAGAAGTCTGCACGGTCTTCTCTGGTTCCACAGCTTCAGGCATTCCCTTTTATCCGCTTCTGGAGGTGGGCTGGGTCTACAAGGGCGTAAAGAGGAAACAAATTTACTGTCTTCATCAGCTTGGTGTGGTTAACAGATTTTTGCCAAATTGTTGACTCCACCCAGAAATACGCTTTGCAATGCAGAAGAGAATAAAAGAGCAAGAGCATTGAAACAGGTCTCAATGAGTAAGTGGACTCTCATATCTTTATGGCATCTGGAAAAATATGTTTTACAGTGATGTAGTCATGTTCTTCCCTCCTCCCACCTTTCTATCTGTTCTTAATGATTTCACAGTTTGTCTGAATCTGGATCTTTTGCACTGACACTCAGCGTCAGGCAAGCATTTTGGTGAAAACCAGCTAGAAGGACACTTTCACAATTGCCCCAGGCACACCCCAAATCTCCTTCTTAAGTGGAAAATTACTGATGGCTTTCCAAGAGGCAGTTTCCCAGTGTAGAGCAAAAATACCACACATTAACATTTAACAACAGTCAGCATTTCTTTTTTATCTGGAAAGGAGGTGCTTAGTTCCTTTCCTAAGAGCATCAGTTGGGCTGGGAGTGCCTTCTTCTAGGTCACATTCCTGCAAAATGTGTCTCCCAGAGTCTGAGGTACCAGGAACCGAGACTCGGAGCACCAGAGCGGAATAAGCAAGAGAACAAGGATGTCCAAGCTCCTTCCTTGTGCTTTTGAGATGGCCACAGGGATTGCCAAACCTGCAGAGGACTGAAAGGACGCTTCAGGCACTAGATGTGGTAATGATGACTGAAGACAGGCAAAGAGCAGAGAAATGCAGGCAGGGATAACAGTGACTTGTTAAAATAATGGCTTTTTTACTTAAATTGGTAGGCAAATGGTCAGGTTGAGTTCATCATACTTGATCATTCTGAAATAAGGGGCAACTCAAAGGCAGAAGAAGCTCTGACATTTTCTTAAGTAACAACAGTTAAAGTATTGTTGTATATGAAGTGTGCTTTGAGAGGTATGGCATCTTGCCCACATCTTTGACCACAGTAAATTTGGGGTGGGGGAGAGAAGGGGTGCTGACCAAATTCACTTCAGCAAAATGTATTTTTCAGACAGCAGCTGCTGCTTCAAACTAGAAAACAATAATGTTTAATTTTGTGCACAAGCTACCTGGCTATGAAGTAGGAAGTTCACCGGAAAGACACCTTACAGATAACTTCTGGGTCTCATTAAACAAATAGACATTTTAGTTACATGTATGAAATCTCAGAAAAAAAAATATTTTCCTACTGCTTAGTTCCTGAAAATCATCAATAAATGTCAAGGGAAATATATTTTAAAGCCTTCTAAGCATTTCAGCAGTCCAATATTGTACTATCCTTAAGCTTCCAAAGTGGAATATACATGTGTGTTTGAATTTTCACAATCACCCTAAGACTTGTGCAACTAAGTGTGGTTTGAAAGTATCACCAGGTATCAGCCTTCACCCAGCAACACTTCAAACCCTTTGAAAAACCAGCCCAGAGAATCACTTTCAAAAGACACCAGAGGAATCAAAAACATAAATGCCATTGACTGTCCCTGCGACGGAGGCTGCTCGACACCACAGTCTCTCCACAGAACAGGGCGTAGGGGAGTGGAGAACAGTACCCCTGAGGGACTCAAGTGATGGTTGGCCAAGGGTTATCCGACCCTTGAGGGACTCAAGTGACAGTTGGCCAAGGGTTATTCTACCCTTGAGGGACTCAAGTCATGGTTGGCCAAGGGATGTCCGACCCTTGAGGGACTCAAGTCACGGTTGGCCAAGGGTTATCCGACCCTTGAGGGACTCAAGTCATGGTTGGCCAAGGGTTATCCGACCCTTGAGGGACTCAAGTCACGGTTGGCCAAGGGTTATTCTACCCTTGAGGGACTCAAGTCATGGTTGGCCAAGGGATGTCCGACCCTTGAGGGACTCAAGTCACAGTTGGCCAAGGGATGTCCGACCCTTGAGGGACTCAAGTCACGGTTGTCCAAGGGTTATCCAGATGTGTGTGGCCTGCCATCTGCGACAGGCTGCAGCTGGAGACCGGGCAGCCATCCCTGCAGCAGGGAGGGGACACATTCCCTTTCAAAAGCAGCTTGAATGAAGAGGGTCTCATTTCTCGGTTGTTATCTCCAAAACAGAGTGTTAGGCGATCCAGGTCAGCCCACGCTCCAGTGCACTGGCTCGTGAGGTGCAGTCCCAGGGAGGTGTAGGGTAGCTCGATTTTTGGTTAGAGAAAACAGGTCATGTCTTCTCATGGCCTCCCTCCAGATGCCAAACGCAGGGTAGCTGCCCTTCTCGGGAGGCAGCGTGACTTGGTTGTAACATCCCACATGGCGGCTCCACAACAAGGGGGAAGATCTGCTAAGTCAGCCAAATGCCTGCATGCTGACCACATTCAGCACATACAGATAAGACGCCCAGATTGAGTCACTCTGACGTCTTCAGACGAGATGGGAAGATTATACCAAACCTGGAGTCACTTCAGCCTCCTCCAGGTAAGAATTAATACCAAGCCTAGGCTCCAGCCGTTCCTTCAGATCTCTTACGCAAGGAGCTGCGCACAGCAAAATCATCAACAGCAGGCAAAATGTAAGCTCTGCAGAAAATGTAGATGGAGACCAAGCTGCAGCTTTGGATCTCACACAGCAAAGAGATTCTGGCAGAATAGAGGAGGATGGTGCAATGATTCCTCACAACCAATGCCTACAACGCCCTGTTTCAGATTTTAAAGCTGAGAGGAAATATAGTCTTAAAACTGAGAACGAAAACAGGTGATTCTTGCCCCAAGCCAAACCCCAAAGTGCTCTTGGCACAGCCCCAGCTTCTCAGAGGCATCGCCTTCTCATCGTCTTCTCTTTGGGCCAAACCCAGCCACCTTCCCCAGCTCTAGCACACCGCTGCTGGGCTTCAAAGCATGTAGAGGGTCCTCTGGCGAGAGCCCTGCAAGCATTCCCCACTGCCTTGCCTGGACCTCTTCCAAGGTCTGCAGCTTCCTGACCTGCTGCGGGGACACCGGCAGCTCACAACAGGTTGTTGTGGGGCTCCTGAAGCACTGGTGAAAGCGGTTTCTGTCTCTTTGATCTCTCCTTGTGGTGGGGGAACTGAAGCACAGATCAAACACACCGACATTCTCCTCCCATGCCCCCTCCTCGAGCTGCACCACATCTCTCCCTCTTGCTCTCAATGTAAAGAGGAGACACTGGGGGGTCTTGTCCAGCCGTGCAAGGGAGCTGATGGGTACGTGAGCCCACGGTTTTGGGGTAAATCCTGCCTTCCCAACCCTTCGTGTTCTGGTCAGTGGAGGGGAGGGTGAGTGAGTGGTCCTCAAGGACTCCTGGTGCTCGTCGGGTGCTGAGCTGAGCAGCCTGCCCGGCCACAGCCTACTTGTACCTACCGGAGGGTAGGTGCTTGGCCAACGTCCATGCCCGTGCTTACAGGCAGCTGTAAAGCCGCCCTCCCACCTCCCACAAGACTCCAACCATTGCCACCTTCCCCTACCACATAGCAAAGTCCACTCCAAGGCAGGAAACTCAGATGAACTGACAACAGCCAACTGATCTGATGTCTGCTCCCTCCCTGCCGCTGCCGATTTCCATCGTCAATCAATGTGTTTGGGTCTCTACTGGTTTCACCACTATGCACCAGCAGTGTTCCTGCACAAATCCCATCATTCTCTGTGTTTTCAGCCCACCCTGTACACAGCTTTTTCCTGCTCTAAAAATCTGAAATCCAAGAGAGGTTAATAAAACCTCTTTCTGGTGGCAGCTGCAATTTCTATATCACCGGACCACTCTGGTAAGATGTAGCATGAGCAACAGGGTACTGTGTGCCTTAGTTTGCATGAAGGCTGAGCCGTAAATATTGGCACAGGGTCACCTGTAGCCTCCTCAGTGATTCAGAAGGTGCTGGACCCCTCTGTGCTGGAGATTTCAGGACACAACAAATGAAGACATCTGCTGATGAAATGACTATACATAATTCCATGATTACAATACATCAGGACCTGCTCAAAAATTTAGCAGCCTCCTGAATTCCTCTGGTTTGGGTCCAAGTGCTCCTGCCTGCTCACATTTACTGTACATCGAGGAACTGAGCATCCAGCACCCCAACATTGCCCTTGTGCTACAGGCACTGCAATGACTGATGGGAGTCAAGAGGCATCACCCATGCTTGGGCACATCCCTAGCTCCATCCACACACCCTTTCAGTTCCCGCAAAGCACAGTCATGACACGTTGAAGAGAAGAACATCCCACGCCTTCCCACCAGGTTGCTTCCCCAACAGCTAAAACCACCTTGCCCAGAAGCGGCTCCCAAAGCAATGACACAAAGACATGATGAATGTTCTCTGCAATTTATTGAGAATGGCAACATCCCGAGGAAGCAGGACGTACTACAAACAGAAGAGGAAGGGAGGTGGGGACAGTACATCTTGTTCCATGTCACAGGGGGGCTGGCACTGAAGAGCAAGCTTTGTTCTCCTTAGAAAAAGTCCACGTGTGCCTGAGGTGTTACCCGGTGTCACGGAGGGCAAGGGCAAGTGGAACTGGAAGCCGCGGCTGCAGAGAGAGCTCCAGCTTGCAGCACACCTGGGGCTACCAGGTGAGCAAAGCTGCCCAGGTGCTCCGCCCTGGGGCAGTTAATCCCTCTGGCCAGCGGCCAAGGAGATGCTCCTCCCAGCTCTGCCAAGGGACGAGACCCGCTTGCCCTACCTCTACCCTGACCCCAAACGCGAGTGAATGGAAGCAGCAGGATGTACTGCATGCAGAAGCACCCCAGGGATATGGCCATCGAGGAAGGGACATGAGGACAGAAGAAGAAAGAGGAGCTTTATACACATTTGCCACGAGGCAGCCAGAAATGTACAACCCAGCAAGAAAGGCAGAGCGTTTCCCTCCTGTAAACCAGCTCTCCGTGCTGGGTGTCCGCAGGTGAGACTTTTCTTTGCTCAGGCGGTTATTTCAGCACTGGGTTTGGGGCTAACGAGCAGCTCGCCAGGGCTGCTAACGGGACGTGGCGTTGCCACGAGACTCCCTTGATGGGACGGAGCCAGGAAGACGAGCCGGTACGTGGTGGGCCGTGAGGGACACAGTTCATTTCATTGCAGGACACCGGAGCTGGATTTAAGGAGGCTGGGCTGCTGCCGGGAGAAGATAGGAGATGCTTCTTTCCTGTTTCAAGCTGGCTTTGGGGCTCAGAATCTCACTCCTGAAGATTTGACGGAGGTGGTCGTGACGCATCTCCGTACAGAGGACGATCCCCCGCCGGAGCCGAAGCTGCCACCTCCAGAGCCGCAGATCCTTCCACTTCCAGAAGAGAAGCCACCGCCGTACATTCCTCCTCCCATTCCACAGCTGCCGCCCATGCTTCCACCTCCAAAGCCTCCTCCTACTCCACATACGCCTCCTCCCATTCCGCCGCCCATGCCACTGCCGCCTCCGAAGCCTCCTCCCATGCCGCTGCCGCCTCCGAAGCCTCCTCCCATGCTGCTGCCACCTCCAAAGCCTCCTCCCATGCCGCTGCCGCCTCCGAAGCCTCCTCCCATGCCTCCTCTGCCTCCAGTGATGGTGGTCCTGCCTACCACAGCTGGAAGAGAGGCACAGGTTACACACACGTTGTCCACGGGCAAGCTGTATCTCCAAAAAGACATGGTCTGCTACTACTTCACGAGGAAACAAATGCAGATACTTACAGACATTGACGTTGGACATGCCATCGTTGCACAGCCTGTGAGGGAAAATAGCGGCAGTTAATTCAACAGGAAGCATGCATTTCTTCAGCTGAGAATTTCCCTTTTTTTACAAGGATATATATACCCTATTCTATCTGAATTTCCCAATTATTCTTTAAAACAAATGAGCAACCTTGAACTTAACATGCCTTATTCCTTAAATTCCCTTGCCAGAGGGCATTTTAGTATGGAAAACATACTTAAGGCTAAGAATGACAGCATGAATGATATGAAATTTACCTTTAGAGTGCATGCACAGATTTTACCCACATGTAATATATAATCTGTCAAGAATTTAGTCAAATAGATACAAAGCAAGAGAGGTACCTGTTCTCCTCTCCCTCCAGCAGCTTCCTGTACATGGCAATCTCAACGTCCAGGGCAATCTTGATGTTCAGCAGCTCCTGGTACTCCTTCAACAAGCGAGCCAGCTCCTCCTTGTCTTTGCTCAGGGCACACTCAAGCTCTTCCAGTTTCCGCCTGGCATCCTTGAGGGCCATCTCGCCCCGCTCCTCAGCCTCAGCAATAGCTGCCTGCAGCTGCTGGTTCTGAGAAAAGAAAAGCAGTTTCTCAGTTCCCTTCTGCACACCCTCCACTGGAGCAGTCCTCAAGGCACAAACTGGATGGAAATCAGGCAGGAACCGTTGATCTCCGCCAAAGGACCCGAGTTTCAAGGACTACCTTGCCCTCACACTGTCCTCAGCACACCACCCAGCTCAGTCGTGACCCAGCCTGATGCCATCACGCAACGAGAGGCTGAGGAAGCCCTACCTGCTTCTTCACGTTCTCAATCTCAGCCCGCAGCCTCTGGACGTTCCTGGTCAGCTCTTGGATCTCAATCTTGGTGTTGCGGAGGCTGTCCCCGTGCCTTCCAGCAGTGTTCTGCAACTCTTCATACTGACGGCATGGAGACAGAGGAACCCATCAGTGAGACGACCTACCCTTGCTCTGTGGCAGCAATTCCCTTGCTCTGTGGCAGCAGCAGAGACTGTCCCAGGTGCCTTGACTGCTTCCCAACTCACCCGGCTCTGGTACCAAGCCTCAGCTTCAGCGCGGCTGCTCTGAGCGATCTGCTCGTATTGACGCCTGACCTCCTCGATGATGCTTTCCAGATCCAGGTGGCGGTTGTTGTCCATGGACACCACCACGGACAGGTCCCGGCTGATTGTCTGCATCTGAGCCAGTTCCTACAACCAAGACATGAGTTAGTCCGACCATCTGAGGAGGGGAGAAAAGAGCAGCCACTCCAGGCAGCCTCTCCAGCCCAAATCCACGTGGACACCTAGTCCCACCTCAGTGCCTTTGGCCACGACGCTCCCCACTGCAACTCCACCCAGCCCTGGGGAAGGGAGAGCTCTTACCTCCTCGTAGATGCACCGCAGGAAGTTGATTTCGTCAGTCAGAGCTCCCACCTTGGTTTCCAGCTCTACTTTAGTCATGTAGGCACAGTCCACATCCTACAGGAAAGATCACACCGATAGACAACGGCTTCCTCCCATCCCAGAAGAGCTGCTGGCAGCCGATGCCTCCTGTTGGAAGCTGCCCGGCTTGGTGCTGCCTCCTTCCAGTGTCTTTGCAGCCTGTCCCCCCACACCCCATCTCTCCCGGTGCCTCTGTGTCTCACCTTCTTGAGCACCACAAACTCGTTCTCAGCAGCGGTGCGCCTGTTGATTTCTTCTTCGTACCTGTGGAAGGGGACAAGACAGGATGAGTCTCTTGGACGGCTCATCAGTCAACCAGTGGAACCCCCCTTCCCTCCATGGCACCCTCGGTCCCTTTTCTGCAGAGGGAAGACAGTGGAAATCTCCAGGCTGTCTTAGTTCTCCTGCCTTGGTGCTCACTTCTTCCTTAGTCTGTCACTGCACTTACTTGGTCTTGTACTCCTCCACGTATTGCCGCATGTTCTGCAGCTCTGTCTCCAGCTGCCCCCTCTGTGCCAAGATTGAGTCCAGCTGCCTCCTCAGGTTCTGGATGTAATTTTCAAAGATGACATCGAGGTTCTTCCTTGGCCCCGAAGGCCCTTGCTGGTGGAGGAGCTCCCACTTGGTGGAGAGGACCTTGTTCTGTTGCTCCAGGAAGCGGACCTGAAAGCCCACAAAGGGGTGTGTGAGATATTCGCTTGGGGAGACATCACACTACTCAAACCACCTGCTTGTTTGGGAGGCCAAGGGAATCATTTTCCAAATCCCCAACTATGGCTCATTCAAACATCCAAGCTCCTGAATTGCATGACAAGCATTATTAAATTGGAGTCATTCTGAACACTTTGGGATAAACAGATGTTGCAAATAGAAAACAACATTCCTGTTTTCCATAACATCATTTTTGGATGTTGCTATCATCTTTGCAGTAGGGAAGTAAAGAAAACAATTGTTTTTTTCATCAAACCGCACACAAATTCTCTTATAAGGGATTCTGTATTTCTTTGGTTTCTACTTTAAATTAAAATAATCCAAGAGTGTTGCAAATGTATTTAACACTCTTAAGTTTATCAAATCAGTTCCTTGAAAAGTGAGTTTCATCAAAAAAGAAAAGCACAGCAGTGAGAACTCTTTGGACAACTAAATAGATGATGATGACTTTGCCCTGAATCACTAGAAATTAGGCTGAAGAGATGACTAGGCAAGGGAATCTACAGAATGTCCTGCAGATGTTCTCTTTAATCTTCCATTAGCATGAAAACCTTTTCTATTGTTCGGTATTGCTTAATAAGACCTTGATAATAACTTGCTATTAAGGCATCAGTCTTGCAAAGTTTAACAAGTACTTGTTGGTAAGAAAAAAATTCCCTTTCCACACCACAGGAAAGTCATTTAAAATGCCCGCTTCCACACAAACACGGTCCTAAATTCTCACCTTATCAATGAAGCAGGCAAACTGATTGTTAAGAGTCTTAATCTGCTCTTTCTCCTGGTTTTTCACTTGCTGGATTTGGGGATCAATCTCAACATGGACCGGCCGCAGGAGGGTTGGGTCAACCTGCACCGGCTGGATGCCTCCAGGGAAGCCAGGGCCACCAAAGCCACCCATTCCTCCACCACCCATTCCACCACCACCCATTCCTCCACCACCCATTCCGCCACCAACCATTCCACCACCAACCATTCCTCCACCAAAGCCACCCATTCCTCCACCACCCATTCCTCCACCACCCATTCCTCCACCAAAGCCACCCATTCCTCCACAACTCATTCCTCCACCAAAGCCACCCATTCCTCCTCCATAGCCTCCACCAAAGCCACCCATTCTGCCTCCGTATCCTCCGCCGCCATAGCATCCACCCATGGTAATTCTTCTGCTGCCACCCATGTTATGGAGGCTCCTGCTGCTAAAACCTCCACAATGTCCACCTCCTCCACCTCCCCTGGATGAGGAGTAGGAACTGTAACTGATCCTGCTTCTGCCACCACCTCCTCCAAAGCCACCACCGATGGCAGAGCAAGAGCTGTATCCCCTTTTGCTTCCACCTCCAAAGCTCCTACAGATTGACTGCCGAGACATGGTTGTTTTTTCCAAGCAGAGGCGAGGAGAGCAGAAAGACCAACGGAGCTGTGCTGCTGAGGGATGAATGCAGAGAGAAGTCTGCACGGTCTTCTCTGGTTCTACAGCTTCAGGCACTCCCTTTTATCCGCTTCTGGAGGTGGGCTGGGACGGCATGGGCGTGAAGGTGGAAACCAATTTATTATTTTCATCAGCATCGTATCGTTGACAGATTCTCAGTTGAGCTTTACCATATTTGGGCCTGCCTATAAACACACCCTGCAATACAGAAGTGAATAAAAGAACAAGAACATTGAAACAGGTCTCAATGACTAAGTAGACTCTCGAACGTTTATGACATCTTGGAAATCAATTTTTAAGTTTTTCTGCAGCCCCTCATTGGATTTCCAGCCTTCCTTGACGATTCCCAATAATTCCAGAGATAGATCTTTCCGATCAAAGCTCCACTACAGGAGAATTTTTGATGAAATCCCAGCTATAACATAGCTTTCACAATTCCTTAAACACGCCCTAAATCCCCTTTTTATATGTAAAATTGCCTTTGGCATTTTAGAATAAGTTTCCCAATCTTGAATGAAAGCTCATGACACCAAACTTTGAAGAGACTCAGCATATTCTCCTGCTAGAAAGGAATTACACCTCCTTGGAGTGCACGTGGTGTCACTTTGAATGGGAGTGTCTCTTCCCTGTGGATTAAATTCCCTCCAACTGTATCTCCCCAAACCTGTGACAACTAACTGGGACCTTGGATGATGCTGGAGCGGAGTGAACAGGACAACTTGAATTGTCACGCTCCTTCTCTGTGCTCTTCTGAGGGTGACGGGGAACGACGACCTGCGGAGGAACGAAGGGACACAGCGGTGCTGCTTCGGTGACGGTGACTGGGGACAGACAGACAAGCGCTGTAGAAGTGGAATGACAGATGAACAAGTCAAGGTGGTGCGGGGTTCCTACTGCTCAGGTGAATGTTGCTGACCTCTTCTCTACCTGGTTCATTCCAAAGATGAGAAAACTGAAGCGGAAAAACATGTTGAGAAGTGGAGGTATTACAACTTCTAAGGCACGGTAGATCCTCTTGATTTCAAATATTCTGTCGGGAAAGGAACATATTTTAGAAATGTATTCTGTAGGATGCCTCTGAAATAAAGAAGCACATTTTTGGATTGCATGTAAATGACATTTTAAATAATTAATCATAAGGTTCCAGATTATGATAGAAAACACAGAACGATACTGATGAGCAGTATTCTGAAGAAGCTAGGTTAGAGGTGCTGGTTAAAAGGAAAGTGGGGTCTGTAAATACTATTTAAAAGGCATTCTGAAGGTATTATCTGTCTGGATGTTATCACTCAAATATATATTTAAGTTAATGAGTGAAATATAAAACAACTATTCCGATTTTCTGTAGACAATAGCCAGCACAAGTAATCAAAAAGCAACAGAGAAAATAGACATTACAGCCCTTCAAAAGATTCAAAAAAATAATGAACCTAAATATAAGGTTATTTGAAAGATCTCTGTATGAATTTATAAATTCATAAGGAATTTTAGAATCTCATAAAAGACTTGTGCAACTAAGTGTGGTTTGAAAGTATCACCAGGTATCAGCCTTCACCCAGCAACACTTCAAACCCTTTGAAAAACCAGCCCAGAGAATCACTTTCAAAAGACACCAGAGGAATCAAAAACATAAATGCCATTGACTGTCCCTGCGACGGAGGCTGCTCGACACCACAGTCTCTCCACAGAACAGGGCGTAGGGGAGTGGAGAACAGTACCCCTGAGGGACTCAAGTGATGGTTGGCCAAGGGTTATTCTACCCTTGAGGGACTCAAGTCATGGTTGGCCAAGGGTTATTCTACCCTTGAGGGACTCAAGTCATGGTTGGCCAAGGGTTATCCAGATGTGTGTGGCCTGCCATCTGCGACAGGCTGCAGCTGGAGACCGGGCAGCCATCCCTGCAGCAGGGAGGGGACACGTTCCCTTTCAAAAGCAGCTTGAATGAAGAGGGTCTCATTTCTCGGTTGTTATCTCCAAAACAGAGTGTTAGGCGATCCAGGTCAGCCCACGCTCCAGTGCACTGGCTCGTGAGGTGCAGTCCCAGGGAGGTGTAGGGTAGCTCGATTTTTGGTTAGAGAAAACAGGTCATGTCTTCTCATGGCCTCCCTCCAGATGCCAAACGCAGGGTAGCTGCCCTTCTCGGGAGGCAGCGTGACTTGGTTGTAACATCCCACATGGCGGCTCCACAACAAGGGGGAAGATCTGCTAAGTCAGCCAAATGCCTGCATGCTGACCACATTCAGCACATACAGATAAGACGCCCAGATTGAGTCACTCTGACGTCTTCAGACGAGATGGGAAGATTATACCAAACCTGGAGTCACTTCAGCCTCCTCCAGGTAAGAATTAATACCAAGCCTAGGCTCCAGCCGTTCCTTCAGATCTCTTACACAAGGAGTTGTATGAAGTAAAAATCGTCAACAGCAGGCAAAATGTAAGCTCTGCAGAAAATGTAGATGGAGACCAAGCTGCAGCTTTGGATCTCACACAGCAAAGAGATTCTGGCAGAATAGAGGAGGATGGTGCAATGATTCCTCACAACCAATGCCTACAATGCCCTGTTTCAGATTTTAAAGCTGAGAGGAAATATAGTCTTAAAACTGAGAACGAAAACAGGTGATTCTTGCCCCAAGCCAAACCCCAAAGTGCTCTTGGCACAGCCCCAGCTTCTCAGAGGCATCGCCTTCTCATCGTCTTCTCTTTGGGCCAAACCCAGCCACCTTCCCCAGCTCTAGCACACCTCTGCTGGGCTTCAAAGCATGTAGAGGGTCCTCTGGTGAGAGCCCTGCAAGCATTCCCCACTGCCTTGCCTGGACCTCTTCCAAGGTCTGCAGCTTCCTGACCTGCTGCGGGGACACCGGCAGCTCACAACAGGTTGTTGTGGGGCTCCTGAAGCACTGGTGAAAGCGGTTTCTGTCTCTTTGATCTCTCCTTGTGGTGGGGGAACTGAAGCACAGATCAAACACACCGACATTCTCCTCCCATGCCCCCTCCTCGAGCTGCACCACATCTCTCCCTCTTGCTCTCAATGTAAAGAGGAGACACTGGGGGGTCTTGTCCAGCCGTGCAAGGGAGCTGATGGGTACGTGAGCCCACGGTTTTGGGGTAAATCCTGCCTTCCCAACCCTTCGTGTTCTGGTCAGTGGAGGGGAGGGTGAGTGAGTGGTCCTCAAGGACTCCTGGTGCTCGTCGGGTGCTGAGCTGAGCAGCCTGCCCGGCCACAGCCTACTTGTACCTACCGGAGGGTAGGTGCTTGGCCAACATCCATGCCCGTGCTTACAGGCAGCTGTAAAGCCGCCCTCCCACCTCCCACAATGCCCCTGCCATCGTATTCCCTTAATACACATCAAAGTCTATTCCACTGGGAGATGATCACAAGGGAATGTCATGAGCTGGAACTCAATTGCATTGGTTGGTACAACAGCTGAGTCATGAATTCTAGGCCAGTGTTCCTGCCTCAGCTGAATTGCTGCACACTGCTTGACTGGAGTATTCAGAACCTCACCATTCTAGGCATGGTCTTGTGCTACAGGCACTGCAATGACTGATGGGAGTCAAGAGGCATCACCCATGCTTGGGCACATCCCTAGCTCCATCCACACACCCTTTCAGTTCCCGCAAAGCACAGTCATGACACGTTGAAGAGAAGAACATCCCACGCCTTCCCACCAGGTTGCTTCCCCAACAGCTAAAACCACCTTGCCCAGAAGCGGCTCCCAAAGCAATGACACAAAGACATGATGAATGTTCTCTGCAATTTATTGAGAATGGCAACATCCCGAGGAAGCAGGACGTACTACAAACAGAAGAGGAAGGGAGGTGGGGACAGTACATCTTGTTCCATGTCACAGGGGGGCTGGCACTGAAGAGCAAGCTTTGTTCTCCTTAGAAAAAGTCCACGTGTGCCTGAGGTGTTACCCGGTGTCACGGAGGGCAAGGGCAAGTGGAACTGGAAGCCGCGGCTGCAGAGAGAGCTCCAGCTTGCAGCACACCTGGGGCTACCAGGTGAGCAAAGCTGCCCAGGTGCTCCGCCCTGGGGCAGTTAATCCCTCTGGCCAGCGGCCAAGGAGATGCTCCTCCCAGCTCTGCCAAGGGACGAGACCCGCTTGCCCTACCTCTACCCTGACCCCAAACGCGAGTGAATGGAAGCAGCAGGATGTACTGCATGCAGAAGCACCCCAGGGATATGGCCATCGAGGAAGGGACATGAGGACAGAAGAAGAAAGAGGAGCTTTATACACATTTGCCACGAGGCAGCCAGAAATGTACAACCCAGCAAGAAAGGCAGAGCGTTTCCCTCCTGTAAACCAGCTCTCCGTGCTGGGTGTCCGCAGGTGAGACTTTTCTTTGCTCAGGCGGTTATTTCAGCACTGGGCTTGGGCTAACGAGCAGCTCGCCAGGGCTGCTAACGGGACGTGGCGTTGCCACGAGACTCCCTTGATGGGACGGAGCCAGGAAGACGAGCCGGTACGTGGTGGGCCGTGAGGGACACAGTTCATTTCATTGCAGGACACCGGAGCTGGATTTAAGGAGGCTGGGCTGCTGCCGGGAGAAGATAGGAGATGCTTCTTTCCTGTTTCAAGCTGGCTTTGGGGCTCAGAATCTCACTCCTGAAGATTTGACGGAGGTGGTCGTGACGCATCTCCGTACAGAGGACGATCCCCCGCCGGAGCCGAAGCTGCCACCTCCAGAGCCGCAGATCCTTCCACTTCCAGAAGAGAAGCCACCGCCGTACATTCCTCCTCCCATTCCACAGCTGCCGCCCATGCTTCCACCTCCAAAGCCTCCTCCTACTCCACATACGCCTCCTCCCATTCCGCCGCCCATGCCGCTGCCGCCTCCGAAGCCTCCTCCCATTCCGCTGCCGCCTCCGAAGCCTCCTCCCATGCCGCTGCCGCCTCCGAAGCCTCCTCCCATGCCGCTGCCACCTCCAAAGCCTCCTCCCATGCCTCCTCTGCCTCCAGTGATGGTGGTCCTGCCTACCACAGCTGGAAGAGAGGCACAGGTTACACACACGTTGTCCACGGGCAAGCTGTATCTCCAAAAAGACATGGTCTGCTACTACTTCACGAGGAAACAAATGCAGATACTTACAGACATTGACATTGGACATGCCATCGTTGCACAGCCTGCAAAGAGAAATTGGTAAATTTTAATTACCCTACAAAGAAACATCTTAAAAATTGAGAACTGCATTTTCGTTATCAAACCATGTTCCTATTTCATCCTTATCAGCAACTTTGGTATCACTAAAGTATTTAAGGAGGGAAGGCATTGACAATTCCTCTTTATGATGAGGTTCTTCCAGACTTCAGGTTCATTAAATAATTTGCATGAAACAGAACTGAAATCGTAGTTAAACCACCTGCAGTGAACAGAGAATGACAATTATCCATCCTGCCCTCCAAAATGTCACCCAGAGTGCCAACAGCCATATCTACCCATTTTAACCAAAGGAGCTGGTTTGAGATTAAACTGTTAATGCCAAAACTCAAGGTGTCCAACCCAGATCTCAACATCCCTCTCAAATCAGAGATCAAGTGTTTACCTGTTCTCCTCTCCCTCCAGCAGCTTCCTGTACATGGCAATCTCAACATCCAGGGCAATCTTGATGTTCAGCAGCTCCTGGTACTCCTTCAACAAGCGAGCCAGCTCCTCCTTGTCTTTCTGCAGAGCACATTCCAGCTCTTCCAGTTTTATCCTGGCATCCTTGAGGGCCATCTCGCCCCGCTCCTCGGCCTCAGCAATAGCTGCCTGCAGCTGCTGGTTCTGAGGAAGAAAAGAGGACACTTTCTCAGATCTCATTTTGTCACTTAGAATCAGCCCTCAAAGCTGACAAGTCAAGGAAAGAAAATGAAACATCTATGTGAAGTAAACACGGGGTGGTTGAAGGAACCATTTCTGCCCCACACATGGTCCTTTGCGATCCAACCTGATGCCAGCATCCCATGAGACACTGGCCAACCCCTACCTGCTTCTTCACGTTCTCAATCTCAGCCCGCAGCCTCTGGATGTTCCTGGTCAGCTCTTGGATCTCAATCTTGGTGTTGCGGAGGCTGTCCCCGTGCCTTCCAGCAGTGTTCTGCAGCTGTTCGTACTGAGGGCACAAAGACAAAGCAAACCTTCAGTGACACATTCCTGATGCCTGGATAAGATTTGTCAACAGTTTTATACTGCTACAAGCTGCACTGCTTCACGTGCTGCTACAAGCACCTCTCATGTTGGTCATGGATGACCAGCTCAATGTAAAAGATGGTTCTGAGACTCAAATATTATCAGTTTTGAACTTTGAAATAGATCTTAGTCACACTAATAAGCATCCCTTGGCTTCTTCAAAGCTACTTTGGGCAGGCGTTTTCTAGCTGCAGTACAATTTTGGCCATCTTTATTGAGAGGCTTGTACTGTGCATCAAAGTGAGATTCTGGACACCTTGAACACAGTGAGTCAGACCCCTCAAAAGCAACACAATTCCTCTGGAGACTTCCTTGCATGAGCTCCAGCACCGTTAGCTTAAAGAGATGTCTCACTTTGTCATAAATTATCTGCAAACCCTAGCCATCACCCAGGGTTCCCTAACTGCTTCCCAACTCACCTGGCTCTGGTACCAAGCCTCAGCTTCAGCGCGGCTGCTCTGAGCGATCTGCTCGTATTGACGCCTGACCTCCTCGATGATGCTGTCCAGATCCAGGTGGCGGTTGTTGTCCATGGACACCACCACGGACAGGTCCCGGCTGATTGTCTGCATCTGAGCTAGTTCCTACAACCAAGACATGAGTTAGTCCGGCCATCTGAGGAGGGGAGAAAAGAGCAGCCACTCCAGGCAGCCTCTCCAGCCCAAATCCACGTGGACACCTAGTCCCACCTCAGTGCCTTTGGCCACGACGCTCCCCACTGCAACTCCAGCCAGCCCTGGGGAAGGGAGAGCTCTTACCTCCTCGTAGATGCACCGCAGGAAGTTGATTTGATCAGTCAGAGCTCCCACCTTGGCTTCCAGCTCTACTTTAGTCATGTAGGCACAGTCCACATCCTACAGGAAAGATCACAGAGAATACTTCCATTTCCTCTTGGAAATCCTTCAGGACCATGGAAATTACAGCCTATACTAAGGATAACAGCTGTGATGGTGTTATTCAGTTATGCAAATTAAAAACAAGGGACTTCAAATATCAGCCCACAGATCCTACAATCTCTCCAATTTCCCATTCAAAAGCGAGTCCCCTCGAAGCACGGATAAAGCCTGATATTCCAGCGATCATTTTGCAGTGCGTGTGACTCACCTTCTTAAGCACCACAAACTCGTTCTCAGCAGTCGTGCGCCTGTTGATTTCTTCCTCATACCTATGGAGAGTAAAAATACAAGCTGAGTTTCCTGAATTTTCCTGCCCAAGGCCACACTAAGCAAACTAAAAGAAACAAAAGAAAACAGAATAAAATATTTAGATTGAAAAAGCTATGTCCACAATTGCCATAAAAAGCATGTGTGTGAAGAAAAACTGCTGCTACCAAGTTGCTTGAGTTGCTTTCTGGGTTAGACTCTCACTGCACTTACTTGGTTTTGTAATCCTCGACGTATTGCTGCATGTTCTGCAGTTCCGACTCCAGCTGCCCCCTCTGTGCCAAGATTGAGTCCAGCTGCCTCCTCAGGTTCTGGATGTAATTTTCAAAGATGACATCGAGGTTCTTCCTTGGCCCCGAAGGCCCTTGCTGTTGGAGGAGCTCCCACTTGGTGGAGAGGACCTTGTTCTGTTGCTCCAGGAAGCGGACCTGAAAGCCAACACATGGAGTATCCACCATCACATGTGGAACAACAGCAGCAGCCAAGGCACCATTTCATCACGTGAAAAGATTCTCCTCTGCGTGATGATGAGAGAACCGGTTAACATTGGGGGGGGGGGGGGGGTTTAATTTTTTTTGTTGCCTAAACTGCAAGATCGGGAAAAAGAGGAAATTTCTAAGTCGCATTCAAGTCAAGGAAGCTTTTAAATGTAGCACCAGCTCCAAGTACATTCCTGTTGCAGGTAGTATAGAAATCTTAGATTTCTAGTCTAGATTTAAAATCCTGGATATCTGAAAACAAATTAAAAAAATTATATTAGTGAATACTTAAATGGGAGGGTAATTGGAAAGAGAATGGTACAGAAGGGAAAATATTTGTCTGAAACCTGAAGATGTTTGGAGGCGTTGAGCCTGCTTGCAAGAATAACCTATTAGCTGAGCTTGGTGCAACAGGTTAGATTAAAGCCCTGAAGACATAGCTTTGATCTCACATGGAAGAGAGATTCTCATCTCTTCCCTAGCAGTACTTAATAAAAAGGCTTTGCTCAAGCTTCTCAGCCTGCCAATATTTAGCTCAAAAAGGACAATATTTCTGCAGAACTTGAAAGTTCCTCCCAATTTTGACCCTTAATTAGACACGATCCCACCCTCTCACCTTATCAATGAAGCAGGCAAATTGATTGTTAAGAGTCTTGATCTGTTCCTTCTCCTGGTTTTTGACTTGCTGGATCTGGGGGTCAATCTCAACATGGACTGGCTGTAGGAGGCTTGAGTCAACCTGCACCGGCTGGATTCCAGGGCCACCTCTACCAGGGCCACCAAAGCCTGGCATGCCAAAGCCTGGGCCACCAAAGCCGCCCATTCCTCCACCACCCATTCCTCCACCACCCATTCCTCCACCACCCATTCCTCCACCATAACCACCCATTCCTCCACCAAAGCCGCCCATTCCTCCACCACCGCCCATTCCTCCACCACCACCCATTCCTCCAAAGCCACCCATTCCTCCACAACTCATTCCTCCACCAAAGCCACCCATTCCTCCATAGCCTCCACCAAAGCCACCCATTCTGCCTCCGTATCCTCCGCCGCCATAGCATCCACCCATGGAAATCCTTCCGCTGCCACCTATGCTATGGAGACTCTTGCTGCTAAACCCTCCACAACGTCCACCACCTCCAAATCCCCTGGACATAGAGAATGAGCTGTAGCTGCTCCTGCTTCTGCCGCCACCTCCTCCAAAGCCACCACCGATGGCAGAGCAAGAGCTGTAGCCCCTTCTACTCCCGCCTCCAAAGCTTCTGCAGACAGACTGCCGAGACATGGCGGTTTCTTCTAAGCAGAGTCAAAAATTGAGAAGATAAGAAAGATCAATGGAGTTGTGCTGCGAGGAGGTGCGTGCAAAGAGAAGGGAAGTAGGTCCCTCTGACTCGCGGGCAGTAGATGCTCTCTTTTATCTGTTTCTGGAGGTGGGCTGGGTTTGCATGGGCGTGAAGGAGGAGACAGTTACTGTCTTCATCAGCGTGGCGTGGTTTACAGATTTTCATCTTCAATTTGCCAAACATTGACCCTACCCAGAAACACACCCTATAATGCAGGAGAAAATTAAAAAAGATACAACTGTGTCTACCAAATGGTAGCCCTCAATGACTAAGAAGTCTTACCCTTTTGTGGTATAGTAACAGTCTCCCTAGGATATACTCCTCTTTTTTTTCCACCTTTCATCCATTGTGGTTGTTTCCCTGCTTATGTTTATCTTTATTTTGATCTCTCACTCCAAAGCCCCATGGCAGGCAAGCGCTGTAGTTCATGCCAAGTTGTAGCATGGCTTTCACAATTCCCAAAACACACCTATGTTACACCCTTAGTCTTCTTTTTACATGGAAAATTGCCTTTGGCTTTGCGAAGTAGTTTCTCAATCTAGAGCCAGGGCTCAGCAAATTGCATTTTGATGAGGCTCTGCGTCTTTTTGATAAATAAAACCTTACCAGAAACGAGATACTGGAGCAATGGCTGGCACTGGAAATTCATTTACTGTTGGACAAAACTCTTACAGAAAGTGAGTTCTGGAGTCTTCGTGCCAAGATAGTCTCAGCACCAGTGGAGAAATGCCGCGAATATCACAGATGGAAATCCCTTTCGGATTTTCTGAAGGCTTCAAGACCATGGGAAGAGCCAGAGGAGGCATCAGGAGCTCAGCTGCTATGGTGGGAAGTGTGGACAGATAGACAGACGGCTCTGAGGACAGACAGAGAGAAGGAGGCATGCAAAATCATGCTGCCCACATAATAAACCCTGTAACTATTTAAATGCAATTAGCTAGGCAGAGGATGCTAGAGAGCTCAACTCGTTTGTAGAGACACACAGAAATGAGGAGAACAGAGGGTACAATAACTTTCACTTGAGGAAATGCATGGTTTTCAGCTGCCGGGCTTACTTCAGCATTTATATGCAAATAGATTTTTGGCAGACAGACACACTCATAAGCTGTGTTGAGCCCTCTTTCAAGAACATGGTAGGTATCTTTTTTAAGCTTATTTGAAAGCACTCACCAGGTTTTAGAAAGGTAAAAGCGTGTCAGAATACTCCGGTTGTGATGACATACTGAGAAAGGATTAGCTTATGAGTTAAACTTGCAATAATAAGACTATGACCCATCACACATTCATCCTCTTGTCTTGCAGAAGCCTGCTTATCAAATAAAAATTACTGTCTCATTTTTAAAAATTTTACTGAGAAATTCATTTTTATTAGTGGTTTTCAACTATCCCCAACAGCAGAAGAATCAGAGAGCAGCATTTTTAAAGCTCCCTACGAAGGTGAGGGCGGTGAAACACTGGCCCAGGCTGCCCAGAGAGGTGGTCAATGCCCCATCCCTGGAAATGTTCCAGGTCAGGCTGGACGGGGCTCTGAGCAACCTGATCTCATTGGGGATGCCCCTGCTCATGGCAGGGGGTCGGGCTGGATGGCCTCTAAAGGTCCCTTCCAACCCAACCATTCTACGATTCTATGAAATTTTGAAGTCCAAAAGTCTTTATGACTATCAAGGCATCTAACTGTGCTAGTAGCTGCTTAACAAGGTTCTCAGAAGTTCCCACAGGACACAAGCAATTAAGTGCTTCCTGAAGATCCACACTAGCGACTCTCCATATCTTCAGACGTTTAAACACCTCTAAAAATGGCGCCCAGACACCTATTTTCAAAATTGCCTACAGACCCTGACTGTGGCGCAATGTGCAGCTAAACTGGCGGTTCCAGTGGAAAACACAACTATCCCTGCTCATCCCACCTCCCTCCCCAGCACCAGCGTGGATTCGTGAGCACGCGGGGAAGCGGATCGGGGGAAAGATACGGCTAAAAAAATATATAATATCAACAAGTCACTGTGAGACCAAAGGGGTGGAGAGGATGGGGGTTTTGGTGGTTGTAGAGCATTGTTTATAGACAATAAATACGTGGGCTGAGGAGGTCCCGTATGGCTTGTTGGTCTTCAGCAAGACTTTGTCTCCTAAATGCCACAGCTGGGACAAACGCCCGCCCATCCTGGGAGGTTTTGAAGCACAACCTCAAACATCACTGCAAGCGGGAGCCCAAAGTCTCGGCAAACATCTGATCCCCTCTCGGGGCCAGAAGGCAAGAGCCGTCTCCCACCAGCCCTTCCCTTCTCGAGGAGAGGCAAATGGCAGGCAAGACCTGGCAGCACCGTCTCCACGGACTCAGGCTGTGAACATGCTCTGCTTCTGATTTATCAGTCAAATACCTTCTGCCACTCCGCGAGGTTCAGGAGGGTGCCGTGGGTTTATAGCTACTATAGATATAATCACGTATATGCGCCTGCACACGCATTTAACAATGCCTTCCCTTGCCTCCCTCTGCATTACCAAATACATGGTTGGGTTTTTCTGGAGGTTTTTGTTGGGTTTTTCTTTTTTTTTCTGCGAGCGGGACGATGTGATCCGAAAGTTTTCACGTTCCCAGCCACGCTGGGAGGAGATGTGTTAAGTCAGCACGACGCTCAAGTCCCAAGCACCCGTGTTTAGATAACACACTCGTTGAGTCACGGCCGCGTCTCCAGCCAAGTTTAGGAAATCAAACCGGGATTTGGATATCACATCATCGCCCGGTTCAAATGCAAGAGTCTGCGGGGATCTCGAAAAACATCGTTGTACCCAAAGCCCTAATGAGGGAAAATGACCTTTAGAGGTCCCTTCCAACCCAAACTATTCTATGATTCTATGAAAATAAATGGGCAGGAATACAGGAAAAGCTGCTCAAGCCTTGACTACTTGGAGGAAAAGGCTCATCTCAGCAGCGAGGCTGTCAGCCAATGTGCACTGAACTTAGGAAAAGTCTTCAGCCGCAGAAAGGGAGAATTTCTGGGAAAAAAAGCAAAACAAAGCATTTAATTCCCACACTTTCCATAAAACATTTGACACCTAAATGTTTTCACTGTGCTTTAGAAGAGACTTTTAAAACGGGGGGAAATCATGACGAAATTAAATGAAACATTTCAGGCCACATAAAATGTTTTCGCTCCTCCCACAAAAGGCAGAAATTATGTCACGTCTTGGTCCAGCCCAGGAGAATTTTCCCCTAATTGCTGGTGCAATCATAGGAACAAAAGGCAAGGGCTTTTTGGTGTCTGTTTGTTTTAACTACAGCGTTTGTACACATCCAGAAGCCTTTTGGCTCTTCATCATGCTGCCCTGCTGTCAGGAGTCATTTGCTGGCGGCAAGTTTACACAGAGGCAGCTAGATTGGGGTGACTCTGAGGGAAGTAGATGTCTTTTCATTCAACGCCATCTCAGGTCCCTTTACAGCTCACTAGAATATTTAACCATTGCCCAAACCATATCCCCATCCAAGCAGTTACACGCCTTTGCTGGCAGCGTTGTGACATTCCCCAGCGGCTGGTACGTTTATGTCTCGAGCATTTACAAACAGGGAACGGAGCATGGGATAAATGACATGACTCATCCAGATCTCAGAGCAAGTCTGCGGTTGACCAGGGATGTGATTCAAGGTCTCCTGAGCAAGAGGTCAAACCACACCAGGAGTTTTTGGCTCTAAATTCACAGGTCATCAAAAATATTCTACTTTGGTGGAGAGGTAGGGCTTGACAGGGGGTTGAGATCTTGCTCTTCCCATGGTCTCAGTTACCTTTTGGAGACACCTTAAAAGCAACCCATGGCTCCCTGGCCAGTCCAGACAACAGTAAAAGCTGCAGGGCTGGCTCCAACCTCATGGATACTGAGGAATTAGCTCTGAATTAGCTGGAGGGGTGACAATCACCCTTCCCTCTTCCACACCGTCCCTTAAAGGATGCTCCAAAAGCACTTAGGGCTGCGCAATGTCTTTGCCATGGCAGTACCAGTTGTGGGCACCACGGCATTGGGACCACATTGGAGGCCAGGGAAGCAGGGGTGGAGGGAGCAGTCAGTCAGGGGGGACTAGCTGGGGAATATCCCAAGTTGGCCAACACGAGCAAGGAAAGGGCTTAGGAAGAGAAAGGGGAAGGGAACGGTCTCCTAACATCAACTGGGTCTGCAAGTCTGCTCGCTCTAATGGGGCCAACTGCCTCTGTCACCCCAGGAGACCCAGCAGAAGGACAGAGGAGAAGAGCATCCAGGTTCAGCCCAGCTGCCTCTTTCTCACCTGCCATTCTGCCAGGAATGGGCTCGTTCCCACGGATGTAACCCAAGAAAACCCCGTGTGTTTCACAGGCTCAGCCGGATCAGACCATCACGCTGAGCCTGACCCAGCAATTTTGCCACCCCAGCCACCTCACCCCGCAAGACCTCCTCCACCCTCCTGCCAAACTTATGAACTATCCAATTTTTTGGAGAGTTTGGGGGTGGGAGAGGGGTGAGAAGGACGGGAGACCGGGCTACATGTTCGCTTTGGTTCTTTTAAATGGAAACTTCAAAGGGCAAGAGAAAGTCAGGTAGTGCTTTCAGATCTCAGCAAAAGAGCAGTCTTGTTGCAACACGAAACTCTTTGGTCAGAGAGAAAACCACACAAGCTTACTGCCTCTAGTGTTTATTAGGGCATGGCACATGCCAAAGGAGAAAGGCTTAAAGCAAACAAGCACAAGTGTTCCCATGACCACAATTGAAAGGATAATCCTGAGCAAAACTAAATATTTTACAACAGATTTTAAAGAACATGAGTGAAACTGCTGGTGTCTTGCTTAGAAAAGAAAAAAAACAAACTACAGTGGGGTAAGAAATGTCTTCAGCTGGGACTAGTCACCATTAGGAAATTCTTGTTTTGGAGTTCGAGCCCTGGCTGATGAGTAGCACCGATTAAAATTGCACCACGTCTGGATCCAGCGCAAGATCTTGGAAGAAGTCAAGCCTTTCCGCAGGCTTCACGGGACACGAGTTCTCCGAGCAGCACGTGGACCAGTCCCCTCTGTCACCTCTCGCTTGGACCACGCTGCTTTTTAGCCTTATCCCAGCCGTGTTTGGGGCTTCCCAGTGGACAGGCGGGTCCGGCTTCCAAACGAGGCCTCAGGACCCTGACGATCGGCAGCTTTGCAGTGTCTCGAGGGGAGCGCTGGGGAAGCGAGCCGGTCTCAGACGCTGCTGAGAATCCCAGTCTTTAGACGGTGAATGTAGCCGTGTTTTACTTTTCCGTGCAGTTTCTGAAGGATGGTGGTGGTTTGAAATGAAGCAGATGGCCATCACCCTGGCAGTGAAGGGGTGCTGGTGGTCATCATGAGATCTGCTTCCTTTCTCCTTTGGGTGCTGGGCAGGGGTGAGATAGCTCATCTTCCTAGGCCCTGGAGCTGGTGTTCTTCTGGATGGTGCCAGACCCCAGTACCACTGAGTTACACCCTCCACCCACAGAGCAGAATCCTGCCCCTCCGGAGCCAAATCCGCCCCCAGCACTGAATCCGCTCCCTCCTAGGTTGTAGCAGAAGCCGGCACCGCCTGTGTTACAGCTGCCTTTCCCACTTCCAGCACCGAGTCCGATTCCTCCTCCTCCAAGGCACAGTCCGCTGCCGTATCCCCCTCCCACAGAGCTGCTGCTGCCTCCCACCACAGCTGCAGAGAAGAACAGAAGGCACGAGGTTACCTCTGATGCCACCATAAAGTTTTGGATCATCAATCCCAGCCCACCGTGCTCCCTCGGGAGTGGGGAACGCTACTTACAGATGCTCACGGCACTCTGACACTCTCCAGACATCCTGCAAGGAAAAGAGACGGAGCATCAGCTCCAGCCAGAGCATCTGGACTGGTCCAGCTCCATGAAGCCAGGCTTGGTCCATCAGAACATGGGCATAAATAACGGCGGCTATAGGACCGTAGTCGACAGCTAATGGCAACACCGTTCATATTTTAATAGAGGAGATGTGGTGTGCCATGTCCTTCCCATTGATTTAGTGGGATGCAATCAAGCTCTTGCTGTATCCTCACCCACCTGCACTCCTCGCCCTCCAGCAGCTTCCTGTAGGTCGCGATCTCAATGTCCAGGGCCAGCTTGACGTTCATGAGCTCCTGGTACTCGCGGAGCTGCAGCGCCAGGTCTGCCTTGGCCTTCTGCAGGGCTGCCTCCAGGTCAGTCAGTTTGGCCCTGGCATCCTTGAGGGCCAGCTCCCCGCGCTGCTCGGCATCCGCAATGGAGCTCTGCAGCGTTTCGCACTGGAGGACAAGTCGTGGGTGTGATGAGTGGGGCAGGGGCAGCCGGTTGGAGACGAAGCCATGATCCCAGATCACTTGGGCTCAGCTAGTCACAAATACAGCAGCTCCCCTCCCGCTTACAATGACAGTTGCCAGACTGTTTGCTTTTAGGGAAGCCCTGAAAGGCATTGCCAAGAGCTCACACCCATTTCTCAAAAAATGCAACCCCTACCTGTTTCTTCACACTCTCGATCTCAGCCTTTATCCTCTGGATCATGCGGTTGAGCTCAGAGATCTCGGCCTTTGTGTCCTTAAGGCTGTCTCCGTGTTTGCCTGCGGTAGCCTGCAGCTCTTCATACTGGTAGGCAGAAGTGAGAGGAGCACGTTAAGTCCACCATGAGCGGCTCCTCACAACAGCTCTCCGTACCACCCCGTGCAAGCCAAGGCGAGCATGACACGCTTGCTCCAGTCCGGCCAGATCGACACCAGCAACATCCCAGGTCTCAGCGTGGTCTGAGCTACCACCAGTAACTCTTCCACCTCCTCAGCCATCGGTGATCACAAGCAAGGTGTGGAGCACTCACCTTGCTTCGGTACCAAAACTCAGCCTCCATTCGGCTCCTGTTGGCAATCTCCTCGTATCGGGCTTTGACCTCTGCAATGATGCTGTCCAGGTCCAGGTTTCGGTTATTGTCCATGGAGAGAACCACAGAGGTGTCAGAAACGGTCTTCTGCATCTGAGACAGCTCCTGTAATTCACACCAGATCTGGCTTTAGCCCTGCCATAATTTCCTTAGAGTGTGACAACCCTCCTCCATCCCAGCATCCCTCTCCAGAGAGCAGCTGGGCCACTTACCTCTTCGTAAAGATACTTCAGGAAGTTCAGTTCATCTGCCAGAGAATCTAATTTTGCCTGAAGTTCCACCTTGGTCATATAGGCTGCATCCACGTCCTGCAGGAGAAATGGAAAGTGAAAGCCTTCTGCCTGACGCACGCCGGTTTATCTAACATTTCACTGTGAGCCCTTTGGTGCTCCGTTTCCCTATGGCACATACATCTAGGGGTCCTGGTTTATGTGTGATGCTAACGAACCAGTGCTGATGGAAGCAAGACATCCTCTGACCCAGGATGGGTCTCTGAGGTGAAAAAAAACAGGGTACTTTACCTTTTTTAGGAGCACAAAATCGTTCTCTGCAGCTGTCCTCCTGTTTATTTCCTCTTCGTACCTGTTGATTATAACAGGGGAGATTGAATCTGGCTGCTTATTTTGGCTCTGGCTGCTGCTGGCAGCTAGGCGTTGTTGGCCTCAGACTAATGAACGCAGCAAAAATAGACCTGCCATGAGCGAGATTTATGGACAAGCAGCAGCGCTTCGCCTTGCTAGACAAGTCCTGGCTCCTGCCATCTCCAATGCCTTGCTGAAGAAAGCTTACAAAGAGGAATCCTGCCTCTGCCTAAACTGAGTCCTGGTGGCTGTGGCCACTCCAACTCCTACAAGACCCAAGGACCTTCAGGTCCCCAACGTGGGCCATTCCCAGCTGCTCCTTGGGGCAAGCAATGCTGCAGAGCGTGGAGTGGTGGAGATGATCTCCAAAACAAAGTCAATATTCAACCTGCAGCCTCAGTAGAGGAAGGGATCTGGTTGAGCTTGATGAGTCCCAGACTTGCTTTCCCACCACTGTTCGTAACTCCTTCAGTGGAAGCATTTCTCCAGGCTTTGTTCTTGCTTTTCCGACTGGACAAATTAATCTAATAAATAATAGCAGGAAAAGAATCTTTTTTTTTTTTTTAACCCCACATCATCCTTCCAAAGAAAGCTCTAAGCTTCAAATCATGAAGGATATTATGGAAGGAATCCATGAGGAAATCCATGAGGAAATTATAGTAGGATTTAGCAACTGATCTAATTAGTTTATTAAATCATAATGTCATGGATTCTTAAGTGAGGAAGACAAACAGTGGAGGATCCTGCTTTGGTGAGAAGCATAACTCAGACAAAATACATATTGAGAAATACCTTGAAAAATCGCTGCCTATTGTCAAAACTCAGTTGATGAAAACTTCCCCAAAACATTTTACATTTTCTGATCATTGAAACAAGGGAAATATTGCCAATTCTTATGATTCTTTCCATTTTCTGACTGTTCAAAGGACGTTTTTATCTCTGCTTTTCCACCACCAGACAGCGCAACCATGACGACACCGAGAACGACATACTTGGTCTTGAAGTCTTCCACCATGTCTTGGAAGCTCTTCAGCTCTGCCTCCAGCTGATGCTTCTCAGCTGAGAGGCTGTCCAGCTGGCTCCTCAGCCCGCTGATGTAGGTTTCAAAGAAGGGGTCGAGGTTCCTGCCTTTTGTCCCTGTGCCACCCTGCTCCTGCAAGAGTTTCCACTTGGTCTCCAGGACTCGGTTCTGCTGCTCCAGGAACCGGACCTAAATGATCGCAGGGGTGGGTAGAAAAAGAGTCAGACTATTCCCAAAAGCATCTTTTTCTTGATTTTTTCCCCACATTTTCCACAATTTTTTCCCATTTAATGAGTTTAACCTTCCTGCCTCGTCTCATCTCCAGTGAGCAATAACTCCAGGGTCCCACCGGACAGGTGGGACCACAGCTCTAGGATGAGTGGGCAACAGTGGCTCACCTTCCCTCTCCAATCCCCCAGTCTTTAAACAGAGGAAACATGGTGACCTTCACAGCTTCGGCATCTTCTCTTTAAAAGTAGGCCAAAACACCCAAAGTCCTTCAGCCCACGGGTGGAGAGAGTCCATCAGCAGAGACTCCTCTGAGGATGCTCTCGTGTAGGTATGTGGTCCCATGGCTTAGCACCAGCATTGTGATCTTAAGGACCAAGGATTCTATTCCTGGGTTTCTCCATAACCTTGGGAATGTCACTTCTCCAGCCACCACCTCTCTGTCTGCAGGGGCTCTTTGGGGTGGTCTCTGGGTATCATTGGGTGGGTATCTCCCAGTAATTGCAACCAGCAAGAGCCGTTGTGGGCTCAGACCTCCACCTCCCAGCCCCGGGGTTGAAGCCACTCTCACCTTGTCAATGAAGGAAGCAAATTTGTCATTGAGCTGCTTCATCTCCTCCCGCTCTTGTGTTCGCACCTTCTGGATCTCAGGGTCGATTTCAAAGCTGAGTGGGATCAGCAGGCTCTGGTTGACGGTCACCTCCTTGATGCCGCCCGGTGGACAAGGGGGAAAGCCTTGACCTCCCATCCCACCACCAAATAGTCCGCCACCAATGAGGCCTACACCGAAGCCGCCTCTGGCCCCACCACCAAAGCCGCCACCGAGTCCGGCCCCACCACCAAATCCGCCACCAAGTCCGGCCCCACCACCAAAGCCACCACCGAGTCCTGCCCCACCACCGTAGCCGTAGCCAAAGCCTCCTTGGCCACCAGCCCCAAAACCTCTGCAGACGCCACCACCTCCTCCAAATCCTCCCAGAGATGTGCTTTTACTGCCTCCCATGCAATAGAGGCTCCTGCTGCTGAAGCCACCGGCGTTGCCAAGTCCCCTGCATCCTCCACGGGACACAGAGCTGAACGTGACCTTGCTCCTCCCTCCAAAGCAAGCGGAGCTGGAGCTGAATCCTTTGCCGAGACCACAGGACTGGCGAGACATGGTGACGGGTCCCCAGCAGTCAACCCGTGAAGAGAGAAGAGCCGAGCGGTGCAGTGCACAGGAGGAGGTTCGGAGGCAAGAGGAGGTGAGTCCTGCGGGTGCAGTGGCTGAGTGCCCCTTTTTATGTGCTCAGGGAGGTGGCCAGGTGTCAGGGGAGTGGAGATGTCTTTTTATGGTTTTTTTTTTATTCTGTTCATTGTTTCAGGGCTTGGAAGGATGCCCTTCTCTCTTTGCCACCACCGTGACCTGCCTCAAAACACTCCCTCGAGAGCTAAGAAAAACAAAGCTGTTGTTGGTGTTGGAAGCACAACTCCAAATCAAATTGTCTTAGCTGCAACTGTCAACTCATCACGGGCCTTTCTGAGCCGCTTATGGCAATGACAAAGCACTACAAATTCCTTGACATGTTACACCCTCGAGGGGGACCCTTGTTTTACCTAAATCACTCATTTTGAGCCTGATGGCAAGTGCTTGGTTCACTGAATTCCAACAAAAACGTGGTTTCCCAATCACACCCTCAGATGCACTCCAGTTCAACCTCCTGCTCAGAGGAGCTTTGACTTGGGTTGTCCAAAACTGTTTCATAACCAGAGAGCATCAGTCCTTGGCAGGGACATGAAATCAGTTTTAGGTCAATAAAGAAGACTTAGAAACACTTTTAAGAAGGTTCTAAAGTCATTTTAGATCACCCTGACTGGTGTATTGAGCCTGGAGGGACATGGAGGTGTTTGCAGAGACCAAAATATCTCGGTATTTCCCTGTTGCACACCCTCAACGGGGTCAAGATGCCATTACCAGCCTGAGGAGCTCTGCCCCACGTCCGTGACGGCAGGTCCCGATCCCCCCTAGGCTGGAAGCCTTCCCGGCATCGCCGGGATATTTTCTGATCATCCTCACAAGTCTCCAGCCACGAGCCCCCTCCACAGCACGTGGCCCTTGGCAAAGCCGCTCCCGCGCTAACCCATTAGCGAGCTCGCATTGTCTAAAAAAAATACGACTTAATTGCTTAACCGCTTTTAATTTATATTTTAATGAGCAGAGGTGTCTGAAGATGCCTTCCAACTGAGGATCCCCATTTATCCCGCCGTTAAAAAAAAAGAAAAAGCCGTAAAACTTCCCCCCAAACCACAAGCTGCAGCTGAAGCCGTGACAATAAAAGCCAACGCTGTAATTATCCCTTTGATTGGAGACGAGAGGCTCGTGGGAGAGGTTTGGGGAACCAGTTTCAGCTCCGAGCCTATTCACCCCTAGCTTTTTTTTTTTTTTTCCTGCAAACATGCAAATCTGAGTCCAGGTGCATCTCTGCGGGAAGGGAGGACTTTTCCTCCTGAACCTCATCGGGCATTCGTTGAACCGCGGGATTTTCAGCCCAAGGGGATTTGCATTGCAGGGAACAGGGAAACGCACGCTCCCCTTTGGCGACAGGCGTGTTGCGTGCCCCGGTCCCACCTGGAAATCCTCTCCTACCCCGGGGCTCTGGGATCCCCGATTTTCCAGCTCACGGTAGGGACATGGTCGGGGCGAGGAGGGAAGCGGCTTGAACCCGGCTCTCGGCAGGGGAAAGGAGGCGGCGGCTACATCTCCCTGACCTTACGCAACCAGCAGATCTGCCGAGAAACCGAATGAACCTGTTTGAGCCCAGGCGGAGAGCGTAGCTGCCGGGAGTTCCCAGGGTGGCTCCGCCACCGGCTCCTGGCACGGCTCCTGGCTCGCTGCCGGCCGAGGCGCTTGCCCAAGAAGCCAGCTGTTGGGCCAGCAAAGCGCCCTGCTAACGCCCATGAAGTCCTGCCCCACCACGGTGGGGTGGGAAAAACCTCGCTGGGACACCGGGTCTCCCTCCCCAACCCGTCCTGCGTCCCGAGGCTGAGCATCTCGGATGCTCCAGCGCTTGTCGGGCTGGTTAATGCACCAGGAGCGAAGCTCCGGGCGACCCAAGGTCGGCCACCGTCACCCGCCCAGCGCCAGGACGGAGTGACCCGGTGGCAGCGGCAAAGGCTTGGGATGAGCATCCCGGGGCGAGAAGCGCGCCATGGAGACGACCTGCCTCCCAAAGCCATGGGGTGGGGACTGGGGACAGAGCCCCCGGGCCAACCCGGCCCCGCTTTAACCGCCGGCGCCTCCTCTCTTGCCTCCCCCCGGGGGGCCGGGAGGAGAGGTTGAATTCCAGCAACTCCTCTCTCCTCGCCAGAGCTGTGACGGTAGCAAAGCCGACGTAGCGTGCAGCAGAGATTAGACGTTCCCTAATGCGGTCGGCATGAGTCCTCCCCTTAAAGACCAGCTCGTAGCTCAGGCTCCTTTCCTACGCCAGAAATCCAGATGAAATGTCCACACCAGGTTACTGCTGGATTTAAATCCACGTGGCTCCACCACTAAGGACCCCACCGAACGTTGATCCCGTCGATCCCCGTTGCTCTCCAGCAATGCCCACACACACGCCCACCTTCTGCAGGGTTTCCCCTCTCCCTAAGGACAGCGGACAAACCCCCAGGCTTACACACGCGCCTAAGAGCTTTGCTAGGCCAGGCTTGAATGAGGTGCTGGAAAGAGAAAATAGGCTCTTCCCATGGAAAGATATAAATAACCAACTTCTTGGTGTCCTAACCCTCGCCCAGAGGTGAAACCTGATCCCAGGAGGTTTTGCAGCTCCACTAACACGTACCGCTGCATTTCTTTAATGAGCTTCCGAGATTTGCTCGGGGCTCCGCAAGGCCACGGCAGGCGACTCGGGCCCATGCACATCCGCAGAGGCGCAGCCTGAGCCGCTGTGGCAGGTCCCCGCCGCAGTGGGGCGGCAGCTGTGGGGCACGGACCCCCCGCCCCGGGGCAGCTGGTTCCTCTGCCATGGGTCATCCCTCATCTGCTGGCAGGTGCCCGCGCGGGGACACGGGGGTCCCCGAGCTCAGCGGGGGAGCAGGCGCGCTCCGTGCACCTCAGCTGGAGATGAACCATGGCAGGATGCGACCCATTCCTGCACCGGACACTGCTCCTGGGCAGAAACGGGGATCTGTCCTACCGGGAGCTGGCAGTGCTCCGCACCTCTTCTTGGGATCGCAGGGATCACGATGCTGGAAGCAGCACGGTCCCTTGGCTGAAACCCCAGTTCATACTGGGAATATTTCAGAGCCGCGGCAGCTTCCCAAAGCCATCGATGGGCATCGGCGCCCACGGCAGCGAGCGCAGCCCCTCGCCGAGGGCTGACGCTGGGCCCTCCGGTCTCGCTGCTTGTTCTCCCCACCCCCGGGCCAGGTCTCGCATGCAAAGCAGAGGAAAGAAAGGGAGAAATTAAACCGGGGCGGGCAGGTGAGTCCT
This sequence comes from Morus bassanus, assembly GCA_031468815.1. Classification (NCBI taxonomy): domain Eukaryota; kingdom Metazoa; phylum Chordata; class Aves; order Suliformes; family Sulidae; genus Morus; species Morus bassanus. Next base: position 1,231,992 of record CM062594.1, read on the forward strand.
GCAGAGCTTTTTGATGGTGCATCAAGCGCCTGCACCCGGGGGCCGGCTCCTCTCCCAGCAAAGAGGGGTGGGAAGAGGGGATGTGTCCTGGCTCGGGGCTAAAAAAGGCTCTGGACAGCCCCGTGCATCAAGCCGGGAGCTGGATACCCAGGATATTCGTACCCGCAGGTATCGCCGGTGGGAGAGGGGACCACCAATGGAAGCAGCGGGCAGCACCCAAGCTGCAGCACCCGTAACCTCAAGGAGGGGAAAGCAGAGCAAAACCAGAGCGCCCAAATGTACCCGGTTTCACCCCAAAGCTGCACTGGGACTGCGTTCAACCGAGAAAACCCCGCTTTGTCGAACAGCGAAGGAGCAGGAGACTCCCGGCTGCTCAACCGGCAATTACTAACCAGGCAAATTGCAGGGCTGGGACATGAGCTGGGAATCATAAAAGCAGAAATAACAAGGTGGGTCCCGAGGGAGATCAAAGCGGCGTGTTGCAGAAGACGGGCGGCACCCCCGCTCCTGTCAGAGCTGCAATTGCAGGGAGCAAAGAGCCCCGGGCGCTCGCTCGGGAGCCTCCTTGCAATAAGTGGTGCTGCTAACACATAGCTTACAGGCAACCCCTTCTCCTGGGAATCTGCGGCCCTCCGTAAGTGATATTAATAACAGCAATAATTCGTATTATTACGGTGATGCCATTAAATGGTCCTGCCTGACGCAGCGTCGGCAGCTCCGTTGGGTGCCACCTCTCCCGCCGTCCCCCGCCGTCCCGCTCGGAATGCTGCCGGGAAGTCGGCCGAGCGTCTTTCCCCACTGCAGGGGAAAGCTCTTCCCAGACCTGCCTCCCAGGCTCAGCGGAGCCAAAAAGAGAGCCAGGGCTCCCGTGAAACGAATATTAGGGGTCATTTCGGACGGAGCCAGGAGGAGCATCCGCTTGGACTGGGAGCGGGAAGCAGGGCAGCCCCCCCGGGACCCCCCTGGGGAGATGAGGACCCCGCTCCCAGCGCTCCGGGGTGGGGATTCACCCCACGCAGGGGCAGGGCTCAGCCCCGGGGGGTGAGGAAGGTCCCAGCAGCCCGAGCAAGGCCAGCACAGAGCCGTACAACCCCTTCCCATGGGAATAAAGACCCGCTGGACACCTATTTCCCCCTCTTTCTTCTCACTTTGGAGGAAATCCGGCACCAAGCCTCTTTTTCCCACGCTGAGGGCAAGGAAGGACACTGAAATGGGGCAAATTTAGGGGGGAAAGGGTCGTGCTGAACACACCTGCAGCGGGGCCGAGGGTGGGGAACTGCACCTTCAAGCATCTTCGGGCAGTTGAGGGGCATTTGCCGGGCTGAGCATCTCCCCCAGCCCATTCCCCCACCCCGGCAGCATCACTTGGGTCCAGAACATTCATTTTTAGTGAAAAAAGGCTGAGGGAAAATGGGTTTGAAGCCCCAGAGCCTCAGGGAAATGGAAAAGTCTCTCCGAACACCTGCATATTTGGCAGGAGGATGGAGGGGATTCTCCCCCATGCAAAGGTCCCGTCGTATCTCATCAGCTAGGGGATGGAAAGGAGACTGATAAACTCTCCGAAGCAATCAGGAAAGGAACATTTTGGGGAAGAAAACAGGGAAAATGGATGGGAGAGCATCCCTCCCTTGGGCAAAATCAGAGCCCAGGCTTAGCAGAGGGTTGGGCATGGATCTGGGAGCCGCTGCCGGACCAGCGGGGTTAAAGCAATTGGCTCGGGGGGGATTTTGGACCCAACGGCCTCCGGGTGCAGCGGGAAAGTGGCTTTGCTGCAGCATCATCCCCTCCCCAAATTGCTGGGGTCACCCCGAGGATGAGCCGGGGGGGGAAAGGTGGATGTGGGGTGGTGGAGGTGGGAGACGAGGGTGCTGCACCCCCTGGGATGTCCCTGCATCCATCCATCCATCCATCCATCCACCTGGCCATCCATCCACCCGTCCATCCATCCACCCGTCCATCCATCCATCCATCCACCCATCCATCCATCCACCCAGCCGTCCATCCACCCATCCATCCATCCACCCGTCCATCCATCCACCCGTCCATCCATCCATCCACCCATCCATCCACCCATCCATCCACCCATCCATCCATCCATCCACCCATCCATCCATCCACCCGTCCATCCATCCATCCATCCATCCATCCATCCACCTGGCCATCCATCCACCCGTCCATCCATCCATCCATCCATCCACCCATCCATCCATCCATCCACCTGGCCATCCATCCACTCATCCATCCACCCCCCCATCCATCCACCCATCCATCCATCCATCCACCCACCCATCCATCCACCCATCCATCCATCCACCCATCCATCCATCCACCCATCCATCCATCTGGCCATCCATCCACCCATCCATCCATCCACCCATCCATCCACCCACCCATCCATCCATCCATCCATCCACCCATCCATCCATCCACCCACCCATCCATCCACCCATCCATCCATCCACCCATCCATCCATCCACCCATCCATCCATCTGGTCATCCATCCACCCAGCCATCCATCCATCCACCCATCCATCCATCCATCCACCTGGCCATCCATCCACTCATCCATCCATCCATCCATCCATCCATCCACCCACCCGGCCATCCACCTGTCCATCCATCCATCCACCCAGCCATCCATCCCCCCGTCCATCCATCCACCTGGCCATCCACCTGTCCATCCATCCATCCACCCACCCGTCCACCCATCCATCCATCCATCCGGTCATCCATCCATCCACCCGTCCATCCCTCCATCCACCCATCCATCCATCCATCTGGTCATCCATCCATCCACCCATCCATCCATCCACCCATCCATCCATCCCTCCGGCCGTCCAGCCCATGCCGGCCATCCCGCAATCCTTTGGGTGCGCTGGGCGGGGACAGTAAACGCAGGGCACCCTCTAAAGGGCAGGGACGTGCCGGGAGGCTGAACCAGCCACCCCAACCCCCTAAAAGCCAGCCCGTCCCTCCCCCCCACCCCATCTCACCCCGGTTTCCCCTGCCCGGGGGTTCGCCGGCCCCCGGGGGACGCCCCGCGCCTCATCCCGGGGTGTTTCCCCAAAAGAAAAAGAGGCAACACCCTCCCCAAAACGTGCTGGCTCTGGGGATGCTTCACCCCCACGAGGCGTCACGGGGGCAGCGGCCCAAGGACGGGGCCGGGGGGGTGGGGGGCTGGGGGCCGAGCGGGGTTTGGGGGCTCCACGGGGGGAGGGCAGCACCCCGGGAAGGGCGCAGGGGTGTGCGTGTGAAAATATGAAGAGGTGAGCTTTGGGTGGATCCTGCCCCGGCGCTAATTACAGGCGTTAAACTCGCCGGCAAGCCCAGTCTTGCCGCTGCACCCCTGCCCCGAACCACGCCTGGGCCCCGGCGGCGGCGGGGGGACGAGCCCCCCGCTACGGGGCAGGGACCCCGAGTCACGCCCCGTGCACACGCGTGTGCGAGGGCGGTGCCCCCTCCGTGGGTGCTGCGGCCCCCCCACCCAAAACCCCGCAGCGTCGCGTCCATTCGCCGGCAAAGGGGACCCCAAACCGCTTGTGGCTGGGGGGAGCACACGGGGAAGGCGGGTTTGGGGGTGACGGAGCCCACCCCGTGGTGGATTTTGGGGGGGGGGCTCGGAGGGTTCCGCAGAGGCAGAAATGGGGGTTCAGGTTCCATCGCTGGTAGGAAAATTTGGGGGGGCGCAAAGCACCTGAGCTGGTGGCTCAGCTCCACTCCCCGGACGCCTGGGTCCTCGCCCCACGGGACCCCCACCCGGCAGGTCCCCTCCACCGCCCACACGAGCCACCCCCCCCCCCGTGGGCTCAGGACCCCCAAACCCCAGCACCCCGCTCCCACCCCAGCCCAAGGGGAACCCAGGCACCCAGCTCCTCCCTCCCAGCTCCCCCCTGACCCCGGGACACCCCGAAAGGAGCAGGGACCCCCCCCCACAGCCCCAGGGACACCCGAAAACCCCATGGGGAGCACATGGGGCCCCAGCACGTCTGGCCCGGTGAATCACGGCTCCACCCGTGAGACGAGCTGAGTCAGGCATCAGCCTGCCCTGGCGTCCCCCGCCCCAGCCCGGGGGGCCGCAGCCGGCCCGTGGCCCTGGGGGGGACCCCCAGGGTGCTCTTTAGGGTCAAATCCCACCAGCGGGGAGCGGGTCCTTCCTGGGGGGGGGTCCCCAAGGTACACCCCTGCATCCGTGCCTCAGTTTCCCCACCCAAGGCGTCACCGCCCCAGCTCCAGCCCTTTTCCAGAGGTGATGGGTGGTTTTAACCGCCCCCACCCCCACCCCGGGACCCTCTGGGTGATGCCAGGGACCCTCGAGGCCCCCCCCCCAGCAGCGTGGGGTGACACTGGACCCCGGGGTGACACCGCACCCTGCCCGCAACAACGCGCTGCCCGACACCCCCCCCCCGGCCTGTCCCAGCACTGCCGGGGCCTGCCCGCCGGGATCCACCTCCGCCAGCACCCATGGGTGCCCGGCACCCCGAGATTTCGGGTGCCCCCCCCCGGGAAAAGGGGGTTTTGCAGAGCAGGGGTGCTGGCACCCAGGTGGGGTGATGCTTCGGAAGGGTGGGGGGGGCCCCTCCAGCCCCCCTCCCCACTTGCAGGTGACACCGTGGGGGGGGTCCCACGGAGCTGCCACCTTTGAGGGGCTCAAGCCGCCCCCCCCCCGGCGCCTGGCTTCTCCCGACCCCCAGCCCACCCCCCCGTGCCTCAGTTTCCCCTGCAAGCTCCCGTCTCCAGGAGCCCCAACTTTTCCGAGCGGGGGGGGGGGGGGGGGGGTCCGTGGGGGTCAGCGTCCCTCCGGGCTGGGGAAGGGGCGGGTGGGCTCGGCCCCCCCGACCCCCCCTCAGCGCACCCAGCCCCCCCCCCCAGCCCCCAAATGCTCGGTGGGGGGGGGTCAGGGCTCGGGTGGGACCCCGAGGCCCGCCTCATCCCCCCCACCCCCTCCCTGGGGGGCGGTAGGGGGACCCCAGCACACCCCCCCCGCCCGCCCCCCCCCCCGCCTGCACCCCGGGATCTGGCAGCGGGCGGATCCCGTAACCCATCGCCGCTCCTCTGCCGCCCTCCAGCGTCCCCGCGAACCCCAAAACCATCCCGGGGGGGGAGGGGGCGGGGCTGCCAGTGGGGCTGGGGGCGAAGCCCCTGGGGGGGGGTCCCCAACCCCGCCCCGCCCGGCCCCCCCGGTGAGACCCCACCCCAGCTCCCCGCCCCCCCCAAAAAGCAGGGCGAGCCCCGGGGGACCTGGATACACCCCGGGGGGGGGCGGGACGGGGGACCCCCCTCCTGCCCCAAAGCCAAGCCCCGAGGCAGGGTCAGAGTGGTGTTGAAATTGGGGGGGGGGGGCAGAAAAAAAGGGGGTGCAGGGCGGTGGCCACACTTTAACCCCCCCGCCCAGGGCGGGGGGGGCCGGGCGCCGCAACTGCTCCCACCCCCCCTTATTGCGGGGGTTCACCTGTGTCACCCCCCCAACCCAGCGCCACCCCCGCTTTAGCCCAAGGGCCCCCCCAGATGCTCAGGGGGCCCCCCCCTCCGGAACGGGGGGGTGTCGGGGCGGCTCTCGGGGAGCCTCTGGCGGCCGCCGATGCTCCAACCTCCCCCCTTTGCATCGCACCAAAAATTGGGGGGGGGCCCCCCAAGCCCCTGGGGTGCAAAAGAGCGGGGGTGGGGGCACGATGCGTTGCACGGGGGGGTGCGGGGGGGCGGGCAGGGGACCCCACGGCCCCCCCCAGGGCGTTAATTAGGTGCAGGCGGTAATTGCAGCGGAGGCCGAGGGCGCAGACGGCAGGTGTCACCTCCGGACCGGGAATGGGAGGTGGGAGGTTGCACCCCAACTCCTGGAGCACCCCAATACCCCGCCCCCCCCCCCCCCAGCCCCACATCGCAACACCCCCCCACACACACCGCTAAGGGGTCACCGGAGGTGCCAGCGGTACCGGGGGGCTGCTGAGCCCCCCACCTCCAACGCACGGGCCCCCCAAAGCCACCCACAGCCCACCCCGAACGCCCAAATCCTCCCCCCGCCCCCTCCCCGTGTCAGCAGGATCCGTCCCCAGCCCAGCCCAACCCTTGCTGTTAATTATTAATCAAAGGGCAAAGTCCCCGTCCCGCCGGCCCCCCCATGTCTCTGCCACCAGCAGCTCCGATGACCCCGGTCATGTCCCCCGTCACCTCCCATTAAACACACCCACACGCACACACTGGATCTCACTGGGGGGGCTGGGACCCCCAAACTGGGCTGCTTTACTGAGACTCCAGATCAGGGGGGGAAAGGGGGGACACGGGTGGGCACCCAGAGGGGTGTCCCCCTCCTCCCTGGGTGACTTGGGGCCTCTCTGGCCCCACTTTTGGCACAGCAAACCCCCCAGGCGGGGCGCTCCCACGGCTCTTCGGGGTGCAGAGGCAGCCGAAAATAAAAGGCTCCCACACTTTTCCTCCCGGCAGAACCCCGGGGCTCAACCCTGCTACGAGACACCGGAGAATCCCACAGGGCTGAGCCTCGGGGTGGCTGGTCCGGGCCTGGGGCAGCTCCTGGATCCGGACAGACGTGGTGGGAGCCGCCGCTCGGATCCCGGAGGGGACCTTGGTTTGGGGGAAAATCCTGCGGGATTTGGGCAGTTGGATTTTGCCGGCGCCGGCCGGGACCAGCACCCACGGGGGTGGCGCTGGGCACCCCGAAAGTCACCCCCCACCGCAGCGCGTGGCGTGGGGCGCACGGGGGTCTGCAGGCGGGGATGGGGATGGGCACCCCAGGAGGGACCCTGGCACCCAGGGATGAGTCCTGGCATCCAGGGATGGATCCTGGCACCCCGGGATGGATCCTGGCACCCCAGGAGGGATCCTGGCACCCAGGAAGGGATCCTGGCACCCAGGGATGGGTCCTGGCACACCAGGAGGGATCCTGGCATCCAGGAAGGGATCCTGGCACCCAGGGATGAGTCCTGGCATCCAGGGATGGATCCTGGCACCCCGGGATGGATCCTGGCACCCCAGGAGGGATCCTGGCACCCAGGAAGGGATCCTGGCACCCAGGGATGGGTCCTGGCACCCCAGGAGGGACCCTGGCACCCAGGGATGAGTCCTGGCATCCAGGGATGGATCCTGGCACCCCGGGATGGATCCTGGCACCCCAGGAGGGATCCTGGCACCCAGGAAGGGATCCTGGCACCCAGGGATGGGTCCTGGCACCCCGGGAGGGATCCTGGCACCCAGGGATGGGTCCTGGCACCCCAGGAGGGATCCTGGCATCCAGGAAGGGATCCTGGCACCCCAGGAGGGATCCTGGCATCCAGAGATGGATCCTGGCACCCAGGGATGGGTCCTGGCACCCCAGGAGGGATCCTGACACCCAGGGATGGGTCCTGGCATCCAGAGATGGATCCTGGCATCCCGGGAGGGATCCTGGCACCCAAGGTGGACACAGGCACCCAGGGATGGGTCCTGGCACCCAGGGATGTGTCCTGGCACCCCAAATTAATCCTGGCCCTCCAGATGGATCCTGGAACCCCTGGGGGGGATCCTGGCACACCTGGGATGGATCCAGGCACCCCAGGGTGGTTTCTCAGACGCCGGATGAATCCTGGCACCCCAGGACAGATCCTGGCACCCAGGGATGGATCCGGGCACCCAGGGAGAGATCCTGGCACCCCAGGGTGGACACAGGCACCCAGGGACGGATCCTGGAACCCCTGGGATGGATCCTGGCACCCCTGGCGCGGGGCAGACACTGCCCCAGGCCCGCCCCCCCCGTCCCTGCAGGCGGCAGCTCCTGGCACCGGCGTTTACCAAAAAATCTCTGTATTTCGAAGGCTTTATTCCGGCTGTGGAGCCAGCAGGAGCCCCCGGGGGGGGCGGGGGGGGCTGGGCCCCCCATTTCCCACCCCACAGCTCCGATGGGGACAAGGGGGGCCAGGACGGACCTGGGGGGAGACAGTGGGAGGGTCGGAGCCCTCGGTGGGGACCGGGGGGGCACTGGCTCAGGTTGCCCTTTGCGGGGGGTGGGGGGTGTTGCCAGGGGTCCCATCCATCTGCGGGCCGGATCCGGCCGCCAAAGGCTCCTGTGGAGGGACCCCCCCGGGGAGGGGGGGCTCAGCTGGCCAGGACGTCGGAGGACTCGGACACCAGCTTCCCATCGCGGGTCTCGATCTTCTTGATGACGATGGCGCGAGACTTGGTGAGGGACGGGCTCTCCAGGGCGGGGGCGGGCACGGCGTAGCCAGAGCTGGCGAAACCTCCGCCGAAGCCCCCTGCGAGGGTCCCGCCGAAGCCCCCGCCAAAGCCGGCGCCGAAGCCGCCGCCGAAGCCGCCGCCGAAGCCGCCTGCTGCGGGAGAGGGACCCGCCGTGAGGTGGTGGCACCCGGCGGTGGCACCCAAAGCGGGGGGTGGGGGGGTCCTGGCCACCACCCCCCCCGCCTTACCCGAGTACCCCGTCGTCTTGGTGTGGATGCTCAGGTTCTGCATGCCCGACTCCAGCCTGCCGGGAGAGATTGGGGAGGGGGGGGGCGTGCTGGGTGGGGGGGGCGGCTGGGGGACATGCCCGAGGCCGGGCGGGGGGGGCAGTGGCAGAGGGACCCCACGGGGTCCTCCTGGTCGTGGCCCACAGCCATGGCTGGCTGCGGGATGCCGACGGGATACAGGATGTGGCATGTCCATGGGATGCAGGTCCCATCGTGTCGCCCCCCCCCAGGTGCCCCCACCTGCTCTCCTCGCCCTCCAGCAGCTTCCTGTAGGTCGCGATCTCGATGTCCAGGGCCAGCTTGACGTTCATGAGCTCCTGGTACTCGCGGAGCTGCCGGGCCATGTCCTGCTTCGCCTTCTGCAGAGCTGCCTCCAGCTCGGCCAGCTTCCCCTTGGCGTCCTTGAGGGCCAGCTCCCCGCGCTCCTCCGCCTCGGCGATGGCCGTCTCCAGGCTGGCTCGCTGCAACCCCGCGCCCGCGGAGGGGGACTTGACCGTGGGAAGGGGCTGGGGGGGACCTCGCGCCCCAGAACGCCGGTGCTCCAGCATCCCTTGGGCCTCAGCGTCCCCTGCCCCCAGCACCCCTCACCCCCAGCACCCCATGTCCCAGTATCCCTCACCGCCCCCAGCAGCACCCACAACCCCCAGTATCCCCCATGTCCCACCATCCCTCCCACCCAACATCTCTCCCTCCCAGCATCCCTCACCCAGAGAATCCCACGTCCCAGTATCCCTCACCCCCCAGTATCCCCCATACTCCAGTATCCCCCCATGTCCCAGTATCCCCCACCCCCCAGTATCCCCTGTACTCCAGTATCCCCCAATGTCCCAGTATCCCTCAACCCCCCACCCCTCATCCCTCGCCCCCCAGTACCCCCCACATCCCAGTATCCCTCGCCCCCCACCCCTCACCCCCCGTAACCCCCACATCCCAGTGTCCCCCACCCCCAGTACCCCCCCATCCCAGTATCCCTTACCCCCATCCCTCACCCCCCAGCACCCCCTACCCCCCAGCTATGACCCCCCACATCCCAGTATCCCTCTCCCCCCACCCCTCACCCCCCAGTACCCCCACATCCCAGTGTCCCTCACCCCCAGTATCCCCACATCCCAGTATCCCTCACCCCCCCACCCCTCACCCCCAGTACCCCCCACATCCCAGTGTCCCTCTCCCCGCACCCCTCACCCCCCAGTACCCCCACATCCCAGTGTCCCTCACCCCCAGTATCCCCACATCCCAGTATCCCTCACCCCCCCCACCCCTCACCCCCAGTACCCCCACATCCCAGTATCCCTCCCCCCCCCCGCCCCCCAGCTCTGACCCCCCACATCCCAGTTAACCCCCCCCCTCCTCCCACCTGGGCAGGGTCTGGGGGCGCGGGGGTGGCCGGGGGGGCTCGAGGCCCCCCTGGGGGGGGGGGGGGGGTGCGGCCTCGGGCGGGCGGCAGCGGGGGGAGCGGCCAGCGTCTCCCCGCTTTCCGGGGGCGGGGGGTTGTTCCCAGACCTGGTTCTTGAGCGCCTCGATCTCCGCCTGGATCCTCTGGATCAGCCTGTTGAGCTCGTTGATCTCGCTGCGGGTGTTGCGCAGGTCGTCTCCGTGCTTCCCGGCCGTCGTCTTCAACTCCTCGTACTGCGGGAAGCGGAGCGGGCAGGATGGGGATGGCCTCCCCCCCTGCTCCCCCCCCCCCATTGCTTTGCCTTTCCCCCGGCACCCCAAAACTGGGGGGAAAAGGGCCGCGACGCGCCCACGCCGCGAGGGATGCTCCGGGCTGGGCTGCGGCGGCTCCGGTTGGGTTCGGAGCCGGGATCTCTCCCACGCAGCAGCCGCCAGCTCCGGGGCAGGGAGGGTTGGAGGGTAACAGCCGGGGCGAGGAGGAGGAAGGAGCCTGCGCTTTCTTCACCCCAGCCCGGGGAGCTGGGAGCATCCCGCATCCCGGGGGCCGGTGCCGCGGCTCACCTTGATCTGGTACATGCTCTCGGCCTCGGCGCGGCTGCGGTTGGCGATGTCCTCGTACTGCGCCTTCACCTCGGCGATGATGCCGTCCAGGTCCAGGCTGCGGTTGTTGTCCATGGAGAGGACGACGGAGGTGTCGGAGATCTGAGACTGCAGCTCCCGGAGCTCCTGCGCGCGGCGTTTGGGGAGGGGGGGGACACGGCGGGGCGGCGGGGCTGAGCACGGGCAGCTCAGCGCACGTGTGGGCCCCCCACCAAGGGACAAACCCCCCCCACCCCCCGTACCTCGTCGTAAAGCTGCCTCAGGAAGTTGATTTCATCGGTCAGGCTCTCCAGGCGCGACTCCAGCTCCACCTTGTTCATGTAGGCTTCGTCCACGTCCTGCGGGCAGAGCGGGCAGCCGTCCCCGTCCCCGTCCCCGTCTCCGTCCCCATCCCCGTCCCTGTCCCCGTCCCCGTCCCCGTCCCCGCCAGACCCTCACCTTTTTGAGCAGGACAAACTCATTTTCCTTGTCGGTGCGGTGGTTGATCTCTTCTTCGTACCTTGGGGATGAGGAGAGGGCTTGGAGCCGGGAATGGCGGGGACAGGGGTGCGGGGACGCGGGGATATGGGGATTTGGGGATATGGGGGACACAGGGATGCGGGGACATGGGGATGCGGGGGGAAATAAGGGATATGGAGACACAGGGACGCAGGGACATGAGGACATGGGGACATGGGGATGCAGGGATATGGGAATATAGGGGCATGGGGACATGGGGACATGGAGGCATAGGGATGCAGGGACGTGGGGACATGGGAATATAGGGACACAGGGACACGGGGACGTGGGGACATGGGAATATAGGGACACAGGGAGAGGGGGACATGGGACTATAGGGACACAGGGACATGGGGACGCGGGGACATGGGAATATAGGGACACAGGGACACGGGGACACGGGGACATGGGAATATAGGGACACAGGGACACGGGGACGCGGGGACATGGGAATATAGGGACACAGGGACATGGGGACATGCGACTATAGGGACACAGGGACACGGGGACATGGGACTATAGGGACACAGGGACACGGGGATATGGGGACATGGGAATATAGGGACACAGGGACACGGGGACATGGGGACATGGAGGCACAGGGACATGGGGACATGGGGTCCCAGCCACCAGGGCACCCCTTGCAGCCGAAGACCCCCCCTCCCCGGGCAAAGCCACCGCAAGGACGGCCGGAGGGGACGTTCCAGCCCCATCCCGGTGTCCTCAGCCACCGGCAGCCGCGTCGGGGCCGCGGTGCTGCCCCCCGAGACGGGGGCGGCGGCGGGGGGGAGACGACACCGAAGGAAGGGACCGTCACGCGTCCCCACCCAAGGGACGCGAGCGGCGGGGCGCTGGCGGGGAGCCGCGGGGGACGGGACTGACTTGTTCTTGAACTCCTCCACCAGCCCCTGCATGTTGCCCAGCTCGGCTTCCAGGCGCAGGCGCTCCTGGCCCAGGCCCTCGAGCTGGCGGCGCAGGCTGGCGACGTACGCCTCGAAGAGCCCGCTCAGGTTGCTGCGGGTCGTCTTCTGGCTCTGCAGGAGGCTCCACTTGGTCTCCAGCATCTTGTTTTGCTGCTCCAGGAAACGCACCTGGGACGGGGAGGGGGTGGGGGGGTGGGATGGGGAGATGGGGGGGTGGCATCAGCGTCACCCCCATCCCGGGAATCCCGCCCTGGGAATGGGCGTCCGCACCCGGCGCGGGTTATGGGGTGCTCGGGGCCGCTTGCAAAGGGCGGAGGGTGACGGGGGTGGCAGGGGGCAAGGCTGGGGGTGCTGGGTGCAAGGCTGGGGGTGCTGGGTGCAGATCTGGGGTCCTGGGTGCAAGGCTGGGGGTGCTGGGTGCAAGGCTGGGGGTGCTGGGTGCAGATCTGGGGTCCTGGGTGCAAGGCTGGGGGTGCTGGGTGCAAATCTGGGCGTCTTGGAGGCAAGGCTGGGGTCTTGGGTGCAGATCTGGGGTCCTGGGTGCAAGGCTGGGGGTCTTGGGTGCAAGACTGGGGGGTCTTGGGTGAAATCTGGGGGTCTTGGAGGCAAGGCTGGGGTCCTGGGTGCAAATCTGGGGTCCTGGGTGCAAGGCTGGGGGGTCCTGGGTGCAGATCTGGGGTCCTGGGTGCAGATCTGGGGGTCCTGGGTGCAAGGCTGGGGGGTCTTGGGTGAAATCTGGGGTCCTGGGTGCAAGACAGGGGGTCCTGGGTGCAAGGCTGGGGGGTTCTGGGTGCAAATCTGGGGTCCTGGGTGCAGATCTGGGTCTGGGGTGCAAGGCTGCGGGTGTTGGGTGCAAGGCTGGGGGTCCTGGGTGCTGGTTTGCAAGAGGCAGAGGGTGAGGTGGGTGACGGGGGTGGCAGGGGACAAGTCCAGGGTCCTGGGTGCAAATCTGGGGTCCTGGGGTGCAAACCGGGTCTGGGGTGCTCCTGGGGTCCCGGGGTGTAAGTCTGGGGTGCCGGGTGCAAGCCTGGGGGTCCTGAGGGGGTTCTGGGGCGCAAGCCTGGGCTCTGGGTGCAGGTCTGGGGTCACCGGGGCTGGGGTGCAAACGGGGGGTCCCACCTGCAACCGGGGCCCCAGCGGCCCGTGACGGGGCGACGAGCCCGGCCCCGGCGGAGCACCCGGAAGCGGGTGCTGGGGAGGAGGGTGCTGGGTGCCGGAGCCGCTGGGGCGTGGGGCACCCAGCCCTCCGCTGGCTGCTTCCTGGGGGGGGGGGGGGGGCACCCACTGCACCCCAGGGGGGCAACGCTCACCCCCACCCGTCCCGCCCCGGCGCCTCGCCCTGCCCGCCGGCTCGGCTGCCACGTCCTGGCCCCCAGCGCTGGGAGGGGACCGGGGTGTCCCCAAAGGCGGCTGCGCGTCCCCGGGGGGGGGGGCGGGAGGTCCCCGAGGGGGGTAAAATGGGCCCCAAGGGGGTCTGGGTGTCCCCAGGGGGGTCTGGGTGTCCCCGAGGGGTGGCAGATGTGCCCGAAGGGGTCAGGGTGTCCCCGAGGGGGTCTGGGTGTCCCCGAGGGGGGGGGAAATGTCCCCAAGGGGTCAGGGTGTCCCCAGGGGGGTCTGGGTGTCCGGAGGGGGGGCAAAATGTGCCCGAAGGGGTCAGGGTGTCCCCAAGGGGGTCTGGGTGTCCCCAAGGAGGTCTGGGTGTCCCCAGGGGGGTCGTGGGTGTCCCCGAGGGGGGGGGAAATGTGCCTGAAGGGGTCAGGGTGTCCCCAAAGGGGTCTGGGTGTCCCGAGGGGGTCTGAGTGTCCCCGAGGGGGGGGGAAATGTCCCCAAGGGATCAGGGTGTCCCCAAGGGGGTCTGGGTGTCCCCGAGGGGGGGCAGATGTGCCCGAAGGGGTCAGGGTGTTCCCAGGGGGGTCTGGGTGTCCCCGGGGGGGGGCAAAATGTGCCCAAAGGGGTCAGGGCGTCCCCAAGGGGGTCTGGGTGTCCCCAGGGGGGCAAAATGTGCCCAAAGGGGTCCGGGCGTCCCCAAGGGGGTCTGGATGTCCCCGAGTTGGGGCAGATGTGTCCGAAGGGGTCAGGGTGTCCCCAAGGGGGTCTGGGTGTCCCCAAGGGGGTCTGAGTGTCCCCAAGGGGGGGGGGAAATGTCCCCAAGGGATCAGGGTGTCCCCAAGGGGGTCTGGGTGTCCCCGAGGGGGGGCAGATGTGCCCGAAGGGGTCAGGGTGTTCCCAGGGGGGTCTGGGTGTCCCCGGGGGGGGGCAAAATGTGCCCGAAGGGGTCAGGGCGTCCCCAAGGGGGTCTGGGTGTCCCCAAGGGGGTCTGGGTGTCCCCAGGGGGGGCAAAATGTGCCCAAAGGGGTCCGGGCGTCCCCAAGGGGGTCTGGATGTCCCCGAGTTGGGGCAGATGTGTCCAAAGGGGTCAGGGTGTCCCCAGGGGGGGTCTGGGTGTCCCCGAGGGGGGGGGGGAAATGTCCCCAAGGGATCAGGGTGTCCCCAAGGGGGTCTGGGTGTCCCCGAGGGGGGGCAGATGTGCCCGAAGGGGTCAGGGTGTCCCCAAGGGGGTCTGGGTGTCCCCGGGGGGGGAAATGTCCCCAAGGGATCAGGGTGTCCCCAAGGAGGTCTGGGTGTCCCCGAGGGGGGGCAGATGTGCCCGAAGGGGTCAGGGTGTCCCCAGGGGGGTCTGGGTGTCCCCGAGGGGGGGGGAATGTGCCCAAAGGGGTCAGGGTGTCCCCAGGGGGGTCTGGGTGTCCCCGAGGGGGGGCAAAATGTGCCCGAAGGGGTCAGGATGTCCCCAAAGGGGTCTGGGTGTCCCCAGGGGGGGCAAAATGTGCCCGAAGGGGTCAGGGTGTCCCCAAGGGGGTCTGGGTGTCCCCGAGTTGGGGCAGATGTGCCCAAAGGGGTCAGGGTGTCCCCAGGGGGGGTCTGGGTGTCCCCGAGGTGGGGGCAGATGTGCCCAAAGGGGGGCAGGATGTCACAGAGGGGCTCAGGAGGTCCCCAAAGGACCAGGAGGTCCCTTAAGGGGGTCTCAATGTCCCCAAGGAGCTCAGGGCGTCCCCGGGGGCTCAGGAGGTCCCGGGGGGGGGTCCCAGCCCCCTCCCCGCGGGGTCTCGCCCCAGCCCCGGCCCCACCTTGTCGATGAAGGAGGCGAATTTGTTGTTGAGAGTCTGCTTGCTCCTCTCCTCCTTCTCACCTTGCGCCGAGGATGCTGGGGTCGATCTCCAGGTTGAGGGGCGTCAGGAGGCTCTGGTTGACACTCACGGCCGTGATGCCACCTCCCCGTCCCGGGGACGACGGCCGGAGCCCGGTACAAGCCGGCCCCGTAACGGCTCCCACCGTAGGCACCGAAGGCCGTGCCGTACTCATCCTCACGCCGGGGCCGGCGGTGTAGGAGTGGGAGCTGAAGGAACGGCCAGGTCCGGCCGAGCTGCTCCTCACGCTCTTCCTGGTGATGGTGACGGACATGCTGAGAGGGCCGCGAGACGGGCAGGAGCGTCGGGAGGTGGGCAAGGAGGTCGGAAAACGGGGCAGGAGGTCGGAAAACGGGGCAGGAGGTCGGAAAATGGGGCAGGAGGTCGGAAAATGGGGCAGGAGATGGAAAACAGGGCCGGAGGTTGGAAAACGGGGCAGAGGTCGGAAAATGGGCAAGAAGGTTGCAAGATGGGCAAGAAGTTTGCAAGAAGGTTGCAAGATGGGCAAGAAGTTTGCAAGAAGGTTGCAAGGAGGTTGCAAGGAGGTTGCAACGAGGTTGCAAGGAGGTTGTAGGGTGGTTGTAGGGTGGTTTGTAGGGTGGTTGTAGGGTGGTTGCGAGAGGGCTGGGAGACGGGCAGGGCTGGAGACAGGCAGGAGGTTGGTTGCAGGACAGGCAGGACGGGTTGAGGGAGGACGGATCCAGGGCGGGGTGAGCAGCTCCGGGTTTATATCCAGGAGCTGGGGAGGAGAGCGGGATGGGAGGGCCTCCGGCCGGGAAAGCGGCACCTGCTGCTCCTTAACCCCTTCGGAGCGGCCGGGATCCGCTGGGATCCACTGGGATCCGCTGGGATGCACCAGGCCCTGCTGCAGGGCCGGATCCTGCCCGCTGGGGCGGGGGGGGGGCGGGGGTGGTGAGACCCCCCCCGGGGCTGGGGGCTGGGGCTCGCCCCAAACTCTGGCTGCCGGTGCCACCCCGCCGCCCCCCCCCCCGCCATCGGCACCCTGAGCCCCGCACCCAGCTCAGGGTGAAACGGGGCAGAGGGTGAGTCCCCACAGCTGTCCCCATGGCTGTCCCCCACGGCTGTCCCCACGGCTGTCCCCAAACCCTGCCCCCAGCCCCATGGCCCCAGTCTACACCCCCAAGCCACGTCCCCAGGCTTGTCCCCAGCCCCATGGCCCCAGCCCCGTGTCCCCAACCTACATCTCCAGGTCTGTGTCCCCAAGCCCTGTCCCCAGCCCCATGGCCCCACACCCATGTCCCCAGTCTACACCCCAAGCCAGGTCCCCAAGCTTGTGTCCCCAAGCCAATGTCCCCAAGCCCTGTCCCCAGCCCCATGTCACCAACCTACATGTCCAGGTCTGTGTCCCCAAGCCCTGTCCCCAGCCCCATGTCCCCAGTCTACACCACCAAGCTTGTGTCCCCAAGCCCATGTCCCCAAGCCCTGTCCCCAGCCCCATGGCCCCAGTCTACATCCCCAAGCCAGTCCCCAAGACTGTGTCCCCAAGCCCTGTCCCCAGCCCCAATGGCCCCAACCTACATCTCCAGGTCTGTGTCCCCAAGCCCTGTTCCCAGCCCATGGCCCCAAGCCCATGTCCCCAGGCCCTGTCCCAGCCCCATGGCCCCAACCTACATGTCCAGGTCTGTGTCCCCAAGCCCTGTCCCCAGCCCCATGTCCCCAGTCTACATCCCCAAGCTTGTGTCCCCAAGCCAATGTCCCCAAGCCCTGTCCCCAGCCCCATGGCCCCAACCTACATCTCCAGGTCTGTGTCCCCAGGCCCTGTCCCAGCCCCGTGTCACCAACCTACATGTCCATGTCTGTGTCCCCAAGCCCTGTCCCCAGCCCCTGGCCCCAGTCTACATCCCCAAGCTTGTGTCCCCAAGCCCATGTCCCCAGCCCCATGTCCCCAGCCCCATGTCCCCAACCTACATCTCCAGGTCTGTGTCCCCAAGCCCTGTCCCCAGCCCCATGGCCCCAAGCCCATGTCCCCAGGCCCTGTCCCAGCCCCATGGCCCCAACCTACATGTCCAGGTCTGTGTCCCCAAGCCCTGTCCCAGCCCCATGTCCCCAGTCTACATCCCCAAGCTTGTGTCCCCAAGCCCATGTCCCCAAGCCCTGTCCCCAGCCCCATGGCCCCAACCTACATCTCCAGGTCTGTGTCCCCAAGCCCTGTCCCCAGCCCCATGGCCCAAGCTTGTGTCCCCAAGCCCATGTCCCCAAGCCCTGTCCCCAGCCCCATGGCCCCAACCTACATCTCCAGGTCTGTGTCCCCAAGCCCTGTCCCCAGCCCCATGGCCCCAAGCCCATGTCCCCAGGCCCTGTCCCAGCCCCATGGCCCCTACCTACATGTCCAGGTCTGTGTCCCCAAGCCCTGTCCCCAGCCCCATGGCCCCAAGCCCATGTCCCCAGGCCCTGTCCCAGCCCCATGGCCCCTACCTACATCTCCAGGTCTGTGTCCCCAGGCCCTGTCCCAGCCCCGTGTCACCAACCTACATCTCCAGGTCTGTGTCCCCAAGCCCTGTCCCCAGCCCCATGTCCCCAGCCCCATGGCCCCAACCTACGTCTCCAGGTCTGTGTTCCCATGCCCATGTCCCCAAGCCTGCGTCCCCAACCCATGTCCCCAAGCCCATTACCCCAACCTACAACCCCAACCTGATCCCTAAGCCCACACGCCCACCCTTGTCCCCAAGCCATGTCCCCAAGCCGTGTCCCCAAGCCCCGGGCCAGCCCCATCAGCCCCTGCTCTCTGCGACCTCCTGCCCTCTGTACAACCCCCCGCCCTCAAAACGGGGGAAAAAACCCACAAAAAGGAACATTTGGTGTGTTTCTGGCTAAACCCCCGGCTTGTCCCTGCGGAGCTGGACCAAGGGCCCGATCCCCGCCCAGATCAGGATCAGGCCACCCACGCAGAGCCCGTTGCGTGCCGTGCCGCGCCGTGCCGCGCCGCATCTCCACCTGCCGCTCCGGATCCAGCTGGCACCGGGGAGGGCTGGGATGGGGGGATGCGGATGGGTGCGGCGGCGGCTCGGGCGGTTGCTCAGGATGGGGCTTGCCCCACGCAGGAGCGGCGGGCGCTGGGCCGAGACGGCACGCGGCGCCCGGCACCTGCAGGCAGGGATTTGGACGTTTGCTGGGTTTATTTCGCCTTTCTTTCGTCTTCGGCGCGGCGGGAAGGGTGGCTCTGGGGCAGCGCCGGGAGCGCGGCCGGGGATCCGGTGGATGCGAGGTAAACCCACGGAGCCACCTCCTCATCCAGCTCCACGCCTCCCCAGAGAGGTAGAGGCGTCTGGCCTTCATCCGGCCAGCTCCGGCCACCCCATCCACGCACACGCCTACGCGCCCAACCACCCACCCATCCTTCTAGACGTCCCTTCATCCGCCCACCCCCCTCCTTGGGAGAGCCGCCCACCCTTCTAGACGCCTTTCCGTCCATCCCTTCATCGATCCGTCCATCTCCAGCCAGGCCCGTCCATCCGTGCACCCTCCTAGACACCCACCTGCCCGTCCTTCCATCCTTGGCCGGACCCACCCACCCTGCTAGATACCCACCCACCCACCCATAGAATCCCACAATCCCAGACTGGAGGGGTCGGAAGGGAGCTCTGGGGATCACCCCGTCCAACCCCCCTGCTCGAGCAGGCACACCCAGAGCAGGGGGCACAGCACCACGTCCAGGCGGGGTCTGAGTGTCTCCAGGGAAGGAGACTCCACAGCCTCTCCGGGCAGCCTGTCCCACTGCTCCGGCACCCTCACAGCAAAGGAGTTTCTCCTCATATTCAGGTGGAACTTCCCGCGTTCCAGCCTGTGCCCATCGCCCCGTGTCCTGTCGTTGGGCACCGCTGAAAAGAGTCCGCTCCCTTCCTCTCGACACCCCACCCTTAGGTATTTATAAGCATTGATGAGGTCCCCCCTCAGCCTTCTCTTCTCCAGGCTGAACAGACCCAGGTCTCTCCACCCATCCCTTCATCCCTGCTGATCCCGGACAGTCCCACCTTCACGGACCCCCCCCCCCAACCATCCATCCCTGGACGGCAGCACCCAGCCGTCCAGCCGTCTGTCCCTGCACAGCCACAACCCCCCCACCCCACCCCACCCCAGGGCCCCCGCACGGAGACCTCCGGCTCCCACACTGGATCGCCATCGCTTCGCTGAACTGGACCGGGGAGGGGGGACACGGCTGAGCTCCCCCAGCTTTGCAGGGGGGATCTCAAAGCCCCCCCCCCCCCGAGCTGCGACACCAGGGGAGGGAACACGATTTGGCTTCTCCTTCCTCCCCAGGGGCTGAAAGCGGCCCCCGAGCAGCTCTCCCCCCCCCCAGAGCCCTCCCACCCCCCCCAGAGCTCTCCCCCCCCAGAGCCCTCCCACCCCCCCCCAGAGCTCTCCCCCCCCCCGCAGAGTTCTCCCACCCCCAAGCTCTCCCACCCCCCAGAGAATCTCTCCCACCCCCCCGGAGCTCTCCCCCCCCACCCCGAGCAGCTCTCCCAGCCCCCCTGGAGCTCTCCCACCCCCCCAGAGATTTTCTCCCACCCCCAGAGAATCTCTCCCCCCCCCCAGAGCTCTCCCACCCCCCAGAGAATCTCTCCCCACCCCCAGAGAATTTCTCCCACCCCCGGAGAATCTCTCCCCACCCCCCCCCCAGCAGCTCTCCCACCCCCCCCCGAGCTCTCCCACCCCCAGACCAGCTCTCCATCCCCCCCCCCCCCCCGCCCCCCCGCCCCCCAGAACTTCTCCATCCCGCCCAGCTTCTCTTATCACAAAGGAATTTGCAACCCAGGCAAATAGCTCCCTCCCCCCGCGATAGGGCCGGCAGGGAGGGAGCGGGGCCCCGGGTGGGTGCCGGCCCCGAGTGGGTGCGGGACCCCCCCCCCGGGTGCCCCCCAGGGCTGCTCGGGGCGGGCAGGACAGGCTCGACCCGCGCTCGGTGGCTCCGCTTTGTCCTCCCCAACTGGGGAAACTGAGGCACGGAGGGCAAAGGGGGGGGGCGGCAAAGCGGCACCCCCGCCACCCCCCCCCCGAGAGGGACCCCGGCGAGCCCCGAATCCACCCAGCCCCATGCGTGGGTGGCCCCACGCCCAGCCGTAAATCCCCCACCCGTCGGTCACCCCCAGGGGGGACAGACCCCCCCCCCCCCCAGGGTGCTGCAGCCCACCCTAAAGCCCCCCCCCCCCGGGATGAGCATCACCCCCTCGGCGTCTGGGAGCCGGGGGGGGGGGGTCCCTGCCCCCCCATTTTGGGTCTCCCCGGGGTTTTGTTTGCTGCGGGTGGGTGACCCACGGGGACGGGTGGCACCCCCTGTCCCCCCACCGGCTGCCCCCCCCAGCGTGTCCCCGGGGGGGGCGGGGGGGGGGTCCTGGGGGGGATGCTCCCCCTGCCCCATCACGGGGGGGGTCCTTTGCAGGACCCTTTGAGGGGGAGGAGGGCGCTGCGTGGTCCGGGTGTGCACCCATGGGTGCAGACACCCCCCCCCCCCCCCCCGGGGCACCGTGGCTGGGTGGGGGTCCCGCTGGGTGCTGGGTGGGGGTCCCACTGGGTGCCGGGTGGGGGTCCCGCTGGGTGCCGGGTGGGACCGGAGGGACGCGGCGGCTCAGAGAATGTCCCCAAGGGGCTGGGGACAAACGCCACGGCCCCGTCCCCATGCAGCAGGACCCCAAGGGTGCCCTTGGCCGGGGGGGGGGCAGGACAGGACCCCGCTGGGTGCCCCCCCCCCAGGCCTGACCCCGTTTGCAGCCACCCCTGAGCTGGGTTTGGGAGGGAGGAGGAGGAGGATGGTGGGTCCCAGGTGCAGCTTCATCGCTCAGGAATGCAGCAGGACCTCGGTA